>CM063506.1:60159944-60179944 GCA_032207245.1 Pardosa pseudoannulata | reverse complement strand
TATACCACATCGAATAATAAACTTTAACTCTTCCAAAATTTAAAAATTGTTATGTTATTTATCTCAAATTTGCAATTGAGAAATAAATTTCACATTAATGAATCATTTTATTGATTAAAAGTTAATTTTATAAAAACAAAAATATCAAAATTAGATTATAATATCTATCTTTCTTAAGATGATTGTTTAATTTGAATTAGAAATTTTAATTCTACGAACTTTGTAATTAAAAATTATGGAAAAGTTTAGCAATAGATTTCTAATGTAGTTCCGATACTTAAAGATGAATTGATCAAATTAAATTTCCTAAGAAATTGTTAAAAAAAATGCATATTTCTCTACTCCTGTATACTAAATCGAATAATAAACATTAACTCTTCTAAAATTTAAAAATTGTTATATTATTCATCTCAAATTGGCAATTGAGAAATAAGTCTCACCCTAATGAATCATTTTATTAATTAAAAGTTAATTTTATAAAAACGAAAATATCAAGATTATTTTATAATATCTATCTTCCTTAGGATTGTTTTTTAATTTGAATTAGAAATTTTAATTTTATGAACTTGGTAATTAAAATTTATAGAAAAGTTTAGCAATAGATTTCTAATGTAGTTCCGATACCTAAAGATGAATTGATCAAATTAAATTTACGAAGAAATTGCTAAAAAAATGCATATTTTTCTACTACTCCTGTATATCAAATCGAATAATAAACTTTAACTCTTCCAAAATTTAAAAACTGTTCTGTTATTCATCTCAAAGTGGCAACTGAGAAATAAGTTTCACATTAATGAATTATATCAATTATTAACAGTTAATTTAAACTAGAATTTTTGTATATAAAAAATTAAGTTTAAAAGAGAAAGCTGAAAGATAGATGATTTTAATACCACTAGATGGCGCTACATACTGTTTCACATTTTTTGAACTCCAGATTAACGATCCAATTTTTTTTTTTATTTCAGCACGAAATGCAACAATCTGTTGCTGATGCGGACGAAAGGAAGAAAAATACGAAGGAAAAAACAAAGAAAAAAAAGTACTACATAACGATCGCGTGGAGGAATGATCTTAAGCCTTTTCTTTTTCATCTATTCTTTTCTACTTTCAATTTTTTTTAAGTATTGCGTATTTCAAAAAGGAATGCCAAATTCTAGGAGAAATCAGGACAACATTGTTTAATGTCTGAATTCTTGAAAAAAAATTGGGAATGTAAAATAATGTCTTCCAATTTGAATTTTTTTTTAGACATGTTAAAACTGTCTTCCTTTATTCATTCTCAATTTAATCCCATGCAGTTTTTAAGAGAAATTTATGAGGCAGAAGTAAAAAATTAAATGGATTTAGCTTTTTGAGATAAAAACAAAGGAGAGTAATTTTTTTATTAAAAGAATTACAGGATATTATTATAGAATACATTATAACAAAAGATTTATTTATAAATATACATTTTTAATACTGTGTACTTCATGGTAGAAAAGTCTTTTATATACGAGGTTATGCAATATTTTTTTTATTACATGTATAAATATCCATTAAAACAAATGTACGGGTGGATCGAATTTACATTTAGAGATTTCAAAATGTGTGATTAGTGTTTAAATGAGAAACTAGTTTGAAAAAAGCTACAAAAATGAGCCGTGTGGTATAAAGAAGATTGAATTAAATACAGGTTTCAAATGTAAAATTTATTGTCAATTCTGGAGAAATATCTTATTTATAAGTGTGTAAAGCACACTTTGAAAAATTAGTCAACAAACAAAAGATGGACGTTAAACATGGAATAATTTTTACTATTTTCTGTTATCCTTGAATAAAGAAAGGTATATACGAGTTTATTCAATAAATTTTCTTATTTCATGCATACATATTCATTAAAATGAATGCACGGGTGGAACGAATTTACATTTAGATATTTCAAAATAGGAGATTAGTATTTAAATGAGAAACAATTTTGAATAACGCTACAAAACATGAGTCCTGTAGTAAAGATGACTGAATTATAAACAGGTTTCAAATGCCAAATTTATTGTCTTCTTCTTCTTCAATGGCTAGACAGCCCAGGATGGGTCCTTGCCATCCTCAGAATTGAATTCCATTCTCTTCTATCCTTGGCCATGAACAATCAGTTAGTAATTTTTAAAAGTCTTAAGTCCGATTCCAATTCGAGCAACCTACGTTTAGGTCTCCTCTTTTTTGGGTACCAAATGGTCTAGCCGAGAAGATCTTTAAAATTTATTCTCAATGCTGGAAAAATGTCTTATTTATCAGTGTATAAAGAACACTTTAAAAAATTAGCTCACAAACAAACGATGGACGTTATACATGGAATAATTTTACTGTTTATGTTATCCTTTCATAAAGATAGGTATTCTATTAAGAAAAAGTAAAAATCTTACTGAATAGAAGTCATATTTTATTACTGTTGCACTTTTTTAAGCAGCATTGCTAGCAACAGTAATTATTAGAATTTACCATACAAAGTGAAACCAAAATTCATATAACATCATTGTTCTATTTGTTCAATTAAATCGAATTAAACCTGTGTATTACCCACATATATTTACAAATATTTAGTATAAAACTACTAAAATGCGTGATCTATATAGGAAATTACTTTCATTTGTGTCTAATATTTCTAAAATTCAAAGTCATATCTCAGATATGTGGTGATCACTCAATTTGACGAATATTGACGTCATACGCATCATTTCTGATTAAGGCCATTGGCGTAATTTTCAGTCTTTGTAAATAGTGTCTTGTATATAATTTAAATATTGTAATGTATTTTCACATATTATTGTAACATGAATTCATTGATCTGTATTGCTATTTGTAAAGTTTTCTAATTATCATAAATTTATTTGTGGTAAAACATCATCTTTGTGAATATGCAAATATCTGTGTATGTTGCCTACATAAGAGTCAGTGTGCCAGTAGCACCAAGATCGGTTGCATCGAGGGTGCTGATGTTTGTTTATGTTTATGATGATGATGATGTTGTTGTTTATTTATTGTTTTCATTTGACTAACTTAAATAAATGTCTGTGTCTATATCTAGTTGTTTTATTTAACTGCACCGTGTGAATCTCTTCTGAGCATGGTTTTATATATGATGTGATCCCTGCGGATATTTATTTAAAAATCGTCGATCCATAGGAGGGGTCTCTATAGATATCTAGCACATCGTATTAATTGAGGAAAATCACAAAAAATAGAGTGAGGTAATCAATACTCAGATCGTTTGTATTTTCTCCAAGTTACAGCAATACCCTTTGCCTGCTGAAACAATTGCAAATTAAATGCTATTCTTGGATTAGATGTCTTCATTTTATTTGCATGCTGAAAACCAATTTTTTATTATAATACGAAGACAAATCAGAAAAAATCAATCCCTTGTTAACATCACCTAAAAAGAAGTATTCATGTCATCTCATATTATCTAACTCCTCCTGCAACCTTAATTATCTATGATGACAGACAAGATACATGAAAGACTATTAGTAACACGTTGTATGCTGGACACGTACTAGTACGTTTTCTGATGATTGATACTTCAGAGAGGATCACGTACTAGTACGGGTTAGTATAACAACACGATTTGTTTGTGGGTACAAAAATAACGGTATACACAAGAAAATGAAGCCGAATGTTCTTGTCTTTCTTTTTTTTATAATGTAAAAATGTTTATATGTAACATAATTCGAAAAAATAAAATTATGTACTACTATTTCTATTTGATTCCTATTTACGATATTATTATGAATTTATCCACTATTTTTTTTTTTTACAAAAATATTATGGTTGTTATTTATATATTTCTATATATATATATATATATATATATATATATATATATATATATATATATATATATATATATATATATTTATATATATATATATATATATATATATATATATATATATATATATCGTTCAGCTATTTATCACATGACTTAATCAAAAATTCATCTTCATTATGCATTTGTTTTCAATATGTTTTCAATATGTTTGCTATTGTTGTTTGTTTATATATTTCAATATAAAATACGAAAAGTTGGTTAAAAAATTAAATAATTTTCAATCTATTGAGATTTAACTGAATAACCAAATTTACGCTCAAAACACTCTCGCCCGGTACAATTCCGCGCACAATGTGTTAAGATTGGAACAACTTTTAGAGCAAGACTGAAATAACGTTGGAACTTGAAAAATAGGGTCCTTGCAGCAATTAGTGACAATCTGGAAAGCCTTTTGAATGTCACCTTCTTTTGAGTGAGTTCATACACGAAGTATAAGTTTTCACCATTTTCCTTCTAAAATCAGTATGGATTATACTCGTGTAAGTGCAGTAACTATGGTAACTATATAGGGGTAGATTTACACCTTTTATGAGAGAGTAAATGTTTATTTTTCAGTATCGATAAAACCAATCATATCATACAGTGATAAGTGTTTCACTTTTTCATGTTGTGTAAATGGATGAAGCAATATTTGGAATGCCGTGCTCTACTGTTTTGCTATGGGAGGGCTAATGGGACGAAAACTTATTACTAAAAGCCGATTCCAAACAGCTACAAACAGATACTAAAGCTGTATGAGCATAAATGTTCTGCTCACTATGGGTAATTCTTTTTATTTATCACATGGTTTGATTTGGTTTGGAATGCCTCGGTCTACGTTTTTGCTACACGATGGTACGGATATATATGCCACAGTGGAATTCGAACCCAAGAACTCCAGTACCGAAGATCAGTGCTCTAACCATTCAGTCATCGTTCGGCTATTTTCAGTATGATTGCTATTTTTGTTTTTCATTTGATAGTTATTTTGTTTATACAATGGTTTTAATGCTTCCGTCCATTTTAAGATCTAGATTTTGAATTTAGTTCTAGTTCAAATATTTATAAACTTTAAGAATTCGTAAAGAAAATCAATATTGAAAATGAAACTGTTATTTAAAACACCATTTAATTTTCTTTGTAGATCGGACTAAAAACGCCCGAATAGATAGTGCACTGAGTTTTCAGTTAAGGTACTCAATTTTCTTACAAAAGATATTTTGCAATATTTAATTGAAAATTGAACATATTAATTTTCATTAGATAAATATATACTTTATCGAAAATTTTCAAAGAAATCCAGCAGAGGATGAGGATAATAATTTCGTATGTATTTCATTCTTTAAGTAGCTCATTTTTCTGTTTTGGAATCCAGCAGTTCTGCACTATAGGCAAAATAAGTAGAATAAATATTTCCCAAAAGATATCAACAGATTGAAATTTATACATCATCATAAAATATAGAATTCAGTTCAAAAATTAGATGACCGTCACAGGATGACGATGTTAATAATTTCGTATGCATTTCACTCATTAAGTAGCTCATTATTCTGCTTTGGAATCCAGTAGCTCTATAGTACAGGTAAAATAAATAGAATTAAAAATTCCAAAAAATGCCGATAGATTGAAATTTATACGCCATCCTAAAATATAAGCCCTTACTCTGGACTATGTAGTTCGGTTCGAACCTTCGCTGTGACGTCACATTGATGGCAACTTTCGGACATTATGCGAGCAAACGATCAAGCTGACGTCAAAGTGACGTCACAAAGAACATTTGAACGGACTAACAACATCCAGAGTAAGCTCCATAGAATTCAGTTCAAAAATTAGATGACGGTCAAAGGATGACGATGTTAATAATTCCGTACGTACTTCACTCACTAAGTAGCTCATTATTCTGCTTTGAAATACAGTTTGCTCTATAGTACAAGCAAAATAAATAGAATTAATAATTCCTAAAAAATGCCGATAGATTGAAATTTATACGTCATCATAATATATAGAATTCAGTTCAAAAATTAGATGAACGTCACAGGATGACGATGGTAATAATTTCGTATGTATTTCACTCATTAAGTAGCTCATTATTCTGCTTTGGAATCTAGCAGCTCTATAGTATAGGCAAAATAAGTAGAATCAATAACTCCCAAAAAATATCGATGAACTGAAATTTATACGTCATGATAAAATATCGAATTCAGTTCAAAAATTAGAAAAGTGTCAAAAATATTTAATTTGTTCCTTACAAAATTTATGGACTTATTAAATAAGCGAGGCAAAATTGCAGGTGAAAAAAAAATTTCCCCACTCACCTTAAAAACAGACCTCCCCCCTCTCGAAAAAGGAGCAAAAACAACTCAGCGAGACGGGAAAACAAGACTAATTCTTTCCTACCGAAGAAGCGAAGGCGATAATGAAACACTCCAAGTTATAAAAATAAAATAGGAAGAAGGAAAAATCTCCCGGAGTGTCAGCCAAAATGGAAGTTTTTTTGAATTATAAGTAAAAATGAAGAGAAAATCCTCTCTTCACAATACCAGTGTCTGGACAATGATCGATGAATGCGTTTTGAGCAAAAAGGTGCACTCTGCTCTCGTATGATGCTATCGCCTTCCATCTCAAAAAAACGATGACAAAAAATCGATGAATTGCATCAGAATCGATCGTGCGGAACGACGAATATCGATTTTGCGGTCTAATAAAGAGCCAGGCTAACGGAAATTGCAAAAGGTGAAGCGAGAGGCCCGCGTGGGTCATTCATTCGGAGTATCCTGTGGTCAATCTCCGATGTGACATGTGATCAGAGGAGTTTTATTGATGAATGTACTTTGCGAGGCTCATTCTCCTGGAAGCTTGTACTTGAGTGACAGATAGGACCGAAATGTGACATCTGCGTTAAGTGTTCAAAGATATAACAACAGTTAAGGGAGAATTTGTTGATTGATATGAGGAGAAATCTCTCTCGCTGATGACGTAAGACCCTCCTTCGATCACCCCTCCCCCCCCACAAAAATGGGAAATAAATCGTTAATCTCTGCTAAGAGATCTTTACCTTATAATATGGATAAAACAGATGGACAGTACAATCAGATTAATATCAAAAGATTAACATAGCAGTATAAACTTTTTTAATAATTCAAAAGAAATTAGCTAGTTAGCCAGTTAGTCATCTTTAAGTGATAATATGGCTAAAACAGATGGGTAATACACCCAGATTAATATCAAAGATTAACATAGCATCATAAACTTTTTTAATAATTCAAATTAAATTAGCTAGTTAGCCAGTTAGTCATCTTTACCTTATAATATGGATAAAACAGATGGATAGTACACTCAGATTAATATCCAAATATTAACATAGCGGTATAAACTTTTTTAATAATTCGAAGGAAATTAGCTAGTTAGCCAGTTAGTCACCTTTACGTAATAATATGGATAAAACAAATGGACAGTACACCCAGATTAATATCAAAAGATTAACATAACAGTATAAACTTTTTTAATAATTCAAAGGAAATTAGCTAGTTAGCCAGTTAGTCACCTTTACGTGATAATATGGACAAAACAGATGGACAGTACACCCAGATTAATATCAAAATATTAACATAACAGTATAAACTTTTTTAATAATTCAAAGGAAACTAGCTAGTTAGCCAGTTAATCATCTTTACGTAATAATATGGACAAAACAGATGGACAGTACACCCAGATTAATATCAAAATATTAACATAACAGTATAAACTTTTTTAATAATTCAAAGGAAATTAGCTAGTTAGCCAGTTAGTCAACTTTACGTAATAATATGGCTAAAACAGATGGACAGTACACCCAGATTAATATCAAAAGATTAACATAGCATCATAAACTTTTTTAATAATTCAAATTAAATTAGCTAGTTAGCCAGTTAGTCATCTTTACCTTATAATATGGATAGAACAGATGGAGAGTACACTCAGATTAATATCAAAATATTAACATAACAGTATAAACTTTTTTAATAATTCAAAGGAAATTAGCTAGTTAGCCAGTTAGTCACGTTTACGTAATAATAAGGATAAAACGGATGGACAGTACAATCAGATTAATATCAAAAGATTAACATAGCAGTATAAACTTTTTTAATAATTCAAAGGAAATTAGCTAGTTAACCAGTTAGTCACCTTTACGTGATAATATGGACAAAACAGATGGACAGTACACCCAGATTAATATCAAAATATTAACATAGCAGTATAAACGTTTTTAATAATTCAAAGGAAACTAGCTAGTTAGCCAGTTAATCATCTTTACGTAATAATATGGACAAAACTGATGGACAGTACATCCAGATTAATATCAAAATATTAACATAACAGTATAAACTTTTTTAATAATTCAAAGGAAATTAGCTAGTTAGCCAGTTAGTCAACTTTACGTAATAATATGGATAAAACAGATGGACAGTACACCCAGATTAATATCAAAATATTAACATAACACTATAAACTTTTTTAATAATTCAAAGGAAATTAGCTAGTTAGCCACTTAGTTATCTTTACGTAATAATATAACAGTATAAACTTTTTTAATAATTCAAAGGAAATTAGCCAGTTAGTCATCTTTACGTAATAATATGGATAACACAGATGGACAGTACACCCAGATTAATATCAAAATATTAACATAACTATATAAACTTTTTTAATACTCCAAAGCAAATTAACTAGTTAGTCAGGAAAGACTATTTACAGTTGACATGCTTTCTTGTGTGTGGATCAAATTATCTTCTATATATTGATTTTGCTATAAACAAATCATTTTTGTGTCCCCAATTATTGGTTATTTAAATTCTTGTTAATACATTTTCACGGATTTTCTATGATTCCAGCAGTAAAAATACTTTAAACTTAAATACATTTAATACATTGAGTGCCATGGTGTTCACCAGTGACCAGTACTCGTCTTGGCTACAGCGCCGTTTGAGCTACCGGTGACAGCGACGTAGCAAAAACAAAAGTAGTAAGTTTTAGTAAATATGGATACTGTTAAATATTTCAATAATTCCATTTTTATTGTAATGTTTTAAAGAAATTACTGTAATATAAAACATGCAAATATACTTTTATCAGTACATAAAAATTATACATTTTTTTCAGTGCATATTGCAATGAGTGAGATTAAAATATTCAATACAAAGAAAAGGTAAATCAACGCAATCGGAAAAATATGTCACCACTGTTTTTTTAGACAAATTATTTTCTCTAGTTCTTCCTAGGTGCTATGAATGCTAAACAATGAGAGTAATCATTTAGCAATCGAAGAATGATTATTTAAAAGAAAGGACAACCGTAACAATTGCATACCGTACCGTGACAGCCACCGAAGACCCCCACCATGAAAACTGATTCAAGCATGATTTTATAACTCATTTTATGTGCTGCAATTGATATTTCAGGGTATGCATCGCATAATGAAAAGTTCAAGCCGGCGCATTTGCAAGCCATCGAAAATGTGTCTGGCAGTCAACGTGTTAATCTGATCAGTGGTCACAAAAATTAAGTATTATAGCTTGTAACATTTTGCCACCTAATTTCAAGGGTCAGTTGGACTGCTATCCTCATTGATTTCCTTTGGTTTAGAGCTTTAAGCTCTACTCTTTGAGACTGGGACCTATTGCTTGAAGTCCATTCCAAACGTCTACGAACATCAATGAAATCAGCGGAATTCAAAGCCATGAACTCTGGTACCGAAGAGCAGCGATCTACCATTCGGTAAGTCTTCATTGAAGTGAACTAAACCAGAGCTGTCTAAAGATCAACTTTTAATTCCCTAAAGCTAGAACATACCTATTTATTTGCGTTCCTGTACGTTCTATTATTATCCATGAGTCTTTTACATTCACAGCAAGACGCACTTCAATAAGACTGTATTGTTACTGTCACAAAGTTTTTCAGCACCGAATGAAAAACAAACTAGAAAAATACTGAAAAAGTTTGCAGAGTTTCTTTTTTCCACGTATTCGTATATTAAAATTTAACACACAAGTACTAAATAATGTTATTTACATATAAATGTTATTTATAGATATTTTTAAAGAATTAAGTATTCTTTTATTACAGTTTTAGGTGAAAAATTTAAAATTTAAGTCTGCCTTTTTTAAGTATATGACTAAGAGAAAATAGCACTATTTCTAGTAAAAATACAATTGCCAGTTATCTTAAATTTTGAGTACCAATAAAAACAGATTAATATAAATTAACACATTGACGGACACTTGCATCTATAGTCGTCAAAGCGAAAATCCCTATGTGTCATGACGGCAATAGCCGTCCAAAACGAAACAGTCGTTTGTAAACACTATAACTATAGCCGCAAAAATCTGCATTTACTGGCGTACAAGCAGAAACCTAGTGTCATGTTTTGGAAACAATATTTAAGGTTGAATTTCGTTTTCCATTACGAAAAAAACGTGTAATAATTATAAAATTATAATAAATTTTTTGTCTTATTTATATTTTTGTTTGATTATAAAATAACATTTTGTGTAAAACTCCCAAAAATACTTTGTTGCACACAATAAATTGCTTATTTGAGTAATTAAACCTGTCATTTACGTTTTGTTAAATTTTTGCTGTTATAGCCGCTATCGTCTCATTATTTAGTATCTAGAGTTCGCTGGGTCCAAGACGGTTATAGCCGCAACCTAATTAAAAGTGCTGAATTAATAAAAATTAAGTTTATTTAAGCAGAAAGTGTAAAACTATACTTGTAATAGTCAAAAAATTACAAAAACCATATAGTGCCAATTTTCGATTTTCACTTAATTCTATTGTCAGCCAATGTGTTAAAAGATATAGAAATATATAATAAAACGAAACAATCTTATATTATCTGTATTTTTAATCATAGCAGCATTTATAGATTGAAAACTGTCAATTTTAATGCACTGTTATTTCAAAATATTATACCATAACCAAAACCTTTTTATTCAAACCTTTTTATGTTCCTCCTAATTTATGAAGATCAGTAAAAAATAATTTCAACTAACCACTGATTTTCGTGATAACGAAAATTTATTTACAGTTCATAAATCTATAAGTAGGTTTTGAAAATAAAAACATTGATAGCCACTTTTTTTAGACTCGAAAGAATGATTTCAACACAGAGGCAAGAAAAACACCCCTGGGAGAAATTACGGCTAAAATAATTAGTATGTGTTTTTAGTCAATGAACCGGAAAAATTTAGTGCTGGATTAGAAAATTTACATGGTAGGTTAAAGAAAAGGGTAAAAAATAATGTGGATTCGGAAGCTTCAAACATAACTTAGAATTTTTTTAATATCGAGACAATTTTGCAGTTAATTATAACTAAACATACAATTGTATAATTGAAATTTTTGAGATATATATAAAACAAATTGAGACATATTAACACATTGTATGTGGGACACGTACTAGTACTTCTTCTGACGATTGATACTTGAGCGTGGAACACAGACTAGTACGTTTTCTGACGATTGACACTTGAGCGCGGGACACGTACTAGTACGTTTTCTGACGATTGATACTTGAGCGCGGTACACGTACTAGTACGATTTCAGACGATTGATACTTGAGCGTGATACACGTACGAGTACGTTTTCTGACGATTGACACTTGAGCGCGGGACACGTACTAGTACGTTTTCTGACGATTGATACTTGAGAGTGGGACACGTACTAGTACGATTTTTGACGATTGATATTTAAACGCTTGACACGTACTAGTACGATTTCTGATGATTGATACTTGAGCGCGGGTCACCTACTTGTACCGTTTAGTGTAACATGAGGGTTTGTTTGTGGGTACAAAAATAACGATATATAAGGAAAACGAAGCCGAATGTTCTTGTCTACTGCATAGATTCTGGAAAAATTAAGACAAATAAAACTAAATTTTTACATCAGTCAATACGGAACCACAGAATAGGAAAAAAGTATAACTCTATACTACTATTTCTATTTGATTTTTCATATTTAAGATACTATTATAAATTTATCCACTAAAAATATATTTTTTATTTACAAAAATCTTATGGTTGTTATTTTTACATTTCTATTCATATATTTGTTCATATATTTCAATATAAAATACGATAAGTTGGTTATGAATTAAATAACTTTCGATCTATCGAGATTTAACTTAATAACTAAAATTATGCGCAAAACGCCCGCTCCCAGTACAAGTCCGCTGCGCAATGTAACCTCATACAATGTGTTAATTTTAAGATATACAGGTTACCAAAATCCCTTTACTTTATAAATGATATGTATTGTAGTCAGCTTCAATTTTTCTGTAAGTTTAAATTTCAGACAGCATGTAGATTATGAGATCAAATTTTTAATTTTTAACATCCCCTATGTAATAATAGCGTAAGTTATCTGCCCGTCTGTTCTCGAATTTATGAAGTGGTGGACCTGGAATAGATACAGGCATCCATGCTGGATTCTTGATGTGTTAGGTTAATCAAAATTCGAAGTGAGTAAAGTTTATCTTCTCCTAAGCTATTGATCCGATTATAAGATAAGTTTGTATAAATATGATTCATATCACAGCAAAAAATAATGTAGTATTTAAAACATTCGAGATCCAGCCCTTCCTCCCTTTTCGAGAGTTGAATGCCATTATTGCAAGCCCTATTTTACCTAGTTTAGAGAAGGCAATTAAATTTATCAATTTATCACATAATAAATAGGTAAAAATAACATTTCTTTTAGCATACTGCATGTTACATATACTGCATTTTACATTAATCCTCTTTTATATTAAATTTTCCAGTAAAAGATATCCTCACTTTTTCTAACTTAAACAATGTATTCTAAAGTAATTTTGTATTAAAATTTAAATTCAGAGTTAGACAAATTATATAATTAAAGCTAATCAAAATAAATGTTAAGATTTCTAAACTTTATAGCAGCATCTGAACTATAAATTTTGTTAAAATGCATTTTAACTTTAAATACATGAAAGCAAAGCACGAGGAACTTATCTCAACTTAAAATTGTTATTTAACCTTGCCTTATAATTAAACGAAACCTAAAAGTAATAATTAAACTGTATTTAAAGGTAAGTATTAGCGTATAATTTTTATTACCCCATTCTCTAGAACTGTAATTCCAAGTTTAATGTTACAGTTTTAAACACAAGCGATAGAACTGATCCCAAATAATTTGAAGTTTAACTAAATCATTAACAACTTTAATGGGCCATTCACCATTTAATCTCAAAGCTGGAGAACCTAAGAGAAGTTTCCTGTGACTAAAGAGTGTTGTAATAATCAGTCACTTCGAATCGATTCCTCGATTGGTGAAATTATGTAACTACCAATCTTGGATTTGTAAACCCCCTCATTAATACGTGGTAAATAGCGTTTTGACATGTTTGGCAGTCGGTAATCATAAGCAAATTCAGGTGATCTGTAATCAGTGTACTTGGCACATTTCCTTAAACAACAGTTACACGAACGTATATTTATGCAGTATTATCTCATGCAGATACGTCAGATTTTGAAAGAGGGGAAATATAATGGGTAATATCAATCAGTATTAGAGGAATATAAAATATAAAATATCTCGTTTTTAATAATATGAAGTAATACGGTTTATAATATGTTTATAGGATATAAGTAATGAAAATTGAAACCTAAGTACTCATGCTAATATTCTTATATAGCTATATATACCGTTTTGACACGTTTGGCAGTTGTTAATCATAAGCAAATTCAGGTGATCTGTAATCAGTGTACTTGGCACATTTCCTTAAACAACAGTTACACGAACGTATATTTATGCAGTATTATCTCATGCAGATACGTCAGATTTTGAAAGAGGGGAAATATAATGGGTAATATCAATCAGTATTAGAGGAATATAAAATATAAAATATCTCGTTTTTAATAATATGAAGTAATACGGTTTATAATATGTTTATAGGATATAAGTAATGAAAATTGAAACCTAAGTACTCATGCTAATATTCTTATATAGCTATATATACAGTTTTGACACGTTTGGCAGTTGTTAATCATAAGCAAATTCAAGTGATCTGTAATCAGTGTACTTGGCACATTTCCTGAAACAACAGTTACACGAACGTATATTTATGCAGTATTATCTCATGCAGATACGTCATATTTTGAAACAGGTTATATATAATTGGGATATCAATCAGTATTAGAGGAATATAAAATATAAAATAGCTTATTTTTAGTAATATGAAGTAATATGATTTATAATATGCTTTCATATAATTAATGAAAATCGAACTGTAAATGTTCATGCTAATAGTCTTATATTGTTATATATAGCTTTTTGACATGTTTGGCAGTGGGTTACCATAAGCAAATTCAGGTGATCTGTAATCAGTGTACTTCATATATTTCCTTAAACAACAGTTACACGAACGTATATTTATGCAGTATTATCTCATGCAGATGTGTCAGATTTTGTAACAGGGGAAATATAATGGTAAATATCAATCAGTATTAGAGGAATCTAAAGCATAAAATATTTTATTTTTAATAATGTGAAGTAATATGGTTTATAATATGTTTTTATGATATAAATAATGAAAATAGAACCCGTAAGTACTCATGATAATAGTCTTATATAACTATATATAGCGTTTTGACATGTTTGGCATTCGGTAATCATAAGCAAATTCAGGTGATCTGTAATCAGTGTACTTGGCACATTTCCTTAAATAACAGTTACATGAACGTATATTTATGCAGTATTATGTCATGCAGATATATCAGATTTTGAAATAGGGGAAATATAATGGGTTATATCAATCAGTATTAGAGGAATATAAAATATAAAATAACTTGTTTTTAATAATATGAAGTAATATGGTATATAATATGTTTTTATAATATAAGTAATGAAAATCGACCCTGTAAATACGCATGATAACATTCTTATATAGCGTTTTGCATATCTACATTTGCATATCTACATCTATCTATGTTTGCGTTCTACATATAGCGTTTTGACATGTCTGGTAGTGGGTAATCATGAGCAAATTCAGGTGATCTGTAATCAGTGTACTTGGCACATTTCCTTAAACGACAGTTACACGAACATATATTTATGCAGTATTATCTCAAGCAGATACGTCAGACTTTGTAACAGGGAAACTATAATATGTAATATCAATCAGTATTAAGGTTCCGGGTTTGGGGCTTGAGCCGGCCTCAATTACGCCATTTTCGTTAAAGGAGCGATATCGTAACTGAAAGGTTCCTGGTTTGTGGCTCAAGCCGGCTTTAGTTTCGCCGTGTTCGTTAAAGGAGCGTTATCGTAATTGAAAGGTTGAGGGTTTGCGGCTCGAGCCGGAATCAGTTTTGCCGTGTTCTTTAAAGGAGCGATATCGTAACTGAAAGGTTGTGGTTTTGTGGCTCGAGTCGCTCTCAGTTCAGCCGTGTTCGTTAAAGGAGCAATATCGTAACTGAAAGGATGAGGGTTTGCGGCTCGAGCCTGCCTCTGTTTTGCCGTGTTCTTTAAAGGAGCGATATCGTAACTGAAAGGTTGTGGTTTTGTGGCTCGAGCAGGTCTAAGTTTCTCCGTGTTAGTTAAAGGAGCTATATCGTAACTGAAAGGTTACGAGTTTGGGGCTTGAGTGGTCCTCAGTTTATCTTATTCGTTAAAGGTGACTGGGGCACTTAAAATAGGTTCATGTTCCCAATGTCCTCCAAGTTCTCAAACGAAACCTTTGGGGGTGGAAGGCAAAGCCTGGGGTGTTTCAGTTAGGTCCCTGATTCTAAATTACGAGGACCCAGCGAGGGGTAATGTTAGTCTTGTATATAGCATATATTAAGCTACACGTGCTCTCTGCGTGATGATAAATGGGTAACAGATTTCCAGCTTTGTATTAGTATAAAGTCATATAGTTCATGTATTGTCAGCTGCGTGAAACAAAACAAATTTCAAGCACATTTTTTTCGAAAATAATTTTAATTTATAAAGTCTGCTGCCCACTTATGTAACAAACTCATATCTCTCGAATTGAAATGCGCTCATACATTCATGCAAGAATGTGAAGGTGATACATAAAAGTACTACCGACAGTAAATTAATATTTAAAATTAATATCAGTGAAAACAAAATAAATCCTGAAAAATGATGGGAAATGTAATATTTAATGGCTTGATATTTTATGAAAATTATTTATTGAAATATAAAACAAACATAAAATGCAGTAATATTTACAAACAGTTACACATAAACAGTATTTTAATTAATATTTATGAAGTGTTTAGCGATATAAATTTAAATATTTATCAAGTGCACAGCATTTTGTTTTTGCCGATCATGCTTCATAAATTCATTTTACATTATAAAAAATTAAAATATTTATAAATATATGTTTTTAATTTGGTGCTTTTTTGACTGTTTTGCTCTTAACACTTAATTTCCTATGCATAGCGGAAAAATTTTAAAGACACTGAATATTTTACTTCCTAATTAAAAGATGTCTTTCCGGTTTCTAATTAGAGAAAGTAAATTAAATTTCAAAAAGCCCTATTATTCTCAGAATAATACGCACACATCTTTGAGGTCAAATATTAAACCTTCAGTAATGAAGGTAGAAAGAAATAAAAACGATCCTCAAAAAGCTATTAAATAACGATTTTGTGTAATTAAATATGGAAGTGAAATTATTTACAATTTTTCTGAGTTTAATGCTTCGTCATGCAATTTTGTTAAGTAAAGTTCGTTTTCAGTTAAGTAATTTACTCTTAATGGGTGCTTTAATTTCACTTGATTTCTTTCAGAATAAATCGATTTAAGCATAGACATTTGTTAAGTACAGAGTTGCTTTTTACCTGATGTTGTAGCAGAAAATAATATATAAAGGTGATTTTTTTTAAAAAACAAACTTGTGTACCATGAAGCTTGGATAACCAATAAAATGTTGTTAATTAGAAAAAAAATAGCAAAGACCATCTTATGCAAAATTTCTTAGATATATTTTGATGGAACCTGTAGTGTATTTATCTAAATTGAAATTTTCCGTAAAATGTATGTTTACACAATCTTTTCTTATATGTATTTCTATCTAAATATAAACTACTATTTGACTATACAATACAGTAATTTATAACAAATGCACAATACTATTCTTTATTTGATTATGAAATGAACAATTTTGTGTAATTAGATATGGAAATGAAATTATTTGCAATTTTTTTATTAGTTTGACGTTTCGTTATGAATTTATTTACAATTATCCTTTAAAAGTATGTGTAAAAAAATTTTGCTTATTGTAAAAAAAAAATGTTGTTGTTAAACAATTTGCTTAATGTATAATCACCAATTTTCTGTAATTAAGAATGGAAGTGAAAATATTTACAATTTTGATTTTAATTCTTCATCATGCAATTTTGTTAAGTTAGTTCGTTTTGAGTTAAGTAATTTTCTCTTATCGGTAGCTTTAACTCACTTGATTTCTTTCCGAAATAAACCGATTTAAATATAGATATTTATAAAGTACAGAGTTGTATTATATGTGATGTTGTTAAACAAAATAATATATAGAGTTGATACTCTAGCAAAGACTGCCTTATGTAAAATTTCTGAATTAATTTTAGTTGATAATTGTAAAGAGTTGTAAAGCTTGCAGTTTTCTGATTTTTATGCTATATAGTTCAGTTTTATTAGGTAAAGTTCTTTTTGGGTTAAATAATTTACTCTTTTTTGGTGCTTTAATTTCACATTTTTTCCTGGCTAACTAGCAAGGAATCTTTATAAAATTTCTTACTGATATTTTATTGATGATTATTTATTTAGTTTCAAAATTTTTATAAAAAAATATGTCTATGAAATTTGATTTTATATATCTCTATCTAAATATACCTCAAAGATGTCTGATAAAATATCTTGGAAATGACAAAATCCTAGCAAAAATATAATTTCTTTTTCTAAAAAATCAAGTTAGTTATACGATTCATTATCAAAATACATTTTTCGAATAATATGATTATTTTACATTACTGAAACCTGATTTTTGTCATATAGCCTTATTTCAAACTTTAAAAACATTTCGAGTTTGACAACTTTTATATTGAATTAACAATTTTAAAATATTTCAGGTACTTTCCATTTATTTATTTACTATTCAAAATTTTGGATATTGATTGTTAATGTGTTTATCAAAAAAAAACAACATTAAAAGGCTTTTTTAAATCATAAGTATTTTCTCGAGATACAGAAGATTTAATACAATGAAAAAGCTTTGCTAAAATTTTGTATAACTTTAAATAATCATGTTAAATATATGGTATTTAATAGAATAACGATACCCAGTTTAGTATCTATGGAAATTCCAAATATAAAATGATAAAGAATAAAAGCAGTTCGTGCGCAGAACACTAGAAGAATTTTGTTGATTATAAACTCTAGTCTTCCATTTTAATCAAACAAATCTTTAATACATTTTAGTGTATTATATGTTTCACCTAACAATATTGTGTATTCACATTACAAGAATAATGCTAAAAATTTAAGACCCTAAAAATTGAAGTGCAGTAACTTACCCTGTACCTTGTCTATTTAAACCTGAACCTATTAATTTACTAAAACAGTTTATCAAAAACTTATTTATTTTTTCCTCGTAATGTAACTAATTTTACTAATCAACAAGT
Organism: Pardosa pseudoannulata; assembly: GCA_032207245.1. NCBI lineage: Eukaryota > Metazoa > Arthropoda > Arachnida > Araneae > Lycosidae > Pardosa > Pardosa pseudoannulata. Next base: position 60,161,431 of record CM063506.1, on the reverse strand, counting down.
TCATAAGAAATAGATGTACCATTAGAATGAAATCAAATCGTTTCAATAAAATTTAATATAAAGAATAATATATTAGTATCATTATTATTAATATCACAGACTTATAAAATATAATAGCACCCTGTTCCAACAAAGCATCTAGAATGTTGTATCCGGTAGTTCTATTTTTCATTATCTAAGCAATGGGTCGTGTTAATTTTCAAACGTTCCCAAGAATAACTCGATTAAAAGTGAAAACCCACGTGTGAGAACAAATTGTGAGAAAGACAGTCTTCGATATAAATTATTAATATTTCTACCGGGGGCGAGCTCTTTACAAATTTCATCTGATGCCTAATTCACAAGTTAGAATTTCTCCAGAGCTTATTCGGAAATGAACTTTGATTTTAATCAGCTCTATTCTCAAAATTTCTCCCGAAGGTAGATAATTTGTGTTCCAGTTCGAGCGAAATGGATAAACATAATCGAGAAAATATTTCTCCCTCTATGTTCTATTTCACCTAGAAAGTGATGGAACTTGCAGATAATTTGGGATCTTTACATTCAAAACTACCACCTGATAAGATCCCGCTGTTTGCGCTCTGCAGAAAGATGATAACTTTCGACTCGGCATTACGCTGGGTATTTTTAAAAGCTAATACTAAAGCAACTTTCTGAACATTGCACAGTTTATGTGTTCGTGGTAGGATTGTTTTGTAGTTTCTGCAGGATAAATGGGTTTTTCTATGTTATTTATTAATCAATGGTATAGTACTCATAAGTATTATTTTTTCATGTAAATTTATAGACAGCAGTTAGAATTATAGAGAAGCAATAACGTTAATTTGATTGTAAATTTAACGAGTTAAATTTGAATGGAATACTTGTTTAAAGTTTCCATCAAAGAAAATGTTTCTTTTAATATTGTTTAAGAATATCGAATTATGGAAAAAAATTAATCCTTAAATTAATTTAAAATCTATAAACACAATCCAGAAAATAGTGTTCACTTGTAATTTGTTTATGATTCAAAGATATAAAAATTACAGATAATTGGAAATTTTTACATTTAAAACTACCACATGATAAGATTCAACCTTTTTGCAATCTGAACAAAGAGGATAACTTTTCACTAGGTTTTACTCTGGGTATTTTTAAAAGCTAATAATACAGCAACTTTCTGCACATTGCACAACATTGCACACTTTATGTGTTCGAGGTAGGATTGTTTTGTATTTTCTGAAGGTTAAATGGATTTTCTATGTTATTTATTAATATATTGTATAATATTTAAAAATGTTATATTTTTCTTGTATAAATAAATTATAAATATATAGATTAATAGAGAAAGAATAACGGTAATTTGATAGTAAATTTAGTACCCAGTTAAATGTGAGTGAAATACTTGTTTAAGGTTTTATTCAAAGGAAATCTGTTTCTTTTAATATCATTTAAAAATATACCGTTATGAAAAATCTAGAAATGAGTCTAGAATTCTATGAACCTAG
>CM063506.1:60132444-60142444 GCA_032207245.1 Pardosa pseudoannulata | reverse complement strand
CTATATTGAATATTTGCTTCATTAAGTTCAATGCATTTCGAGTTCTGACGGGAAAGATGAATGGGTGTTTTAAAAAATGTGGTGCATTCTCTGTTCCATTCGAGTTGTTTTATCGATTCAGATAAATCTGTTAAATCTTTCGATGTGTGAGCATTTTCATTACAGAGAAAATAATAATTTGCAATGTCCCACTCTTGTGTTTGCATTGTGCATTGATCATTGAATTATATTAATTTTTTCTCAATGTAACTTGATGTTTATTTTTTATTAGTATCATAGAAGGTTATGTATACGTTATACTAAGAAGTTTATAACATCCATACAAATGTTTCAGCAGCGTACGTATTGTTAGATACTGCCCTTTTGGATTGTCTTTGTTTCACATGTGATACTTAAACCACCTCCATATAATAATTAGGTCTGAGGTAGTCTGGTTAGTTCAGCGTCAGTCTAATAAAGAAATATAAAATCTGCGTCATGTCGACAGCAAGCACAAGAGTTTTACCCAGTGGTTTAAAAATTATGTTTTTACAAAATCGATTCAAAAATTGGGTTTTATTTTTATTATGTATCTGAAATCTACTTATCTGAATATGTCTCTCACATTTGTAATGAAGTTATCTTAACCCATATTGTATCACACCAACTAAATATATCTGAAAGTTATTAAAACTTAATCCATATCATTAATATGGTGTAACTAAGTATATAAAACCAAAATTTTGAAAAAATATTTTTAATTTTTTATGTAATTTTCTGTCCTATAAATAGGACAACTGTCCATTACACTACTAAAACTTAACAAATATCACTTACATTGCATTAGGCTGATTCATAGATGAAATTTGGGGAAACAGTCAAAACAAAGTCAAACATTACATTTTAAGCATACTGTTGTAGGTTTTCTCTTGCAGTTATTGAACTGGCAGTAAGAGAGTAAGTTTATCTTGCAAAGTATCTCCAGTTTTCTGAATAGAATAGACATCTATTTAACCCTTGTTGTGTCCAGGTGTGTGAACAGGTGTTTGAACTGGTTTTCATTGAAAGATAAGAAAATAATGTGCTCCATCAATGCACTATCGTATCCATAGAAAAATAATCAGGATTGGACCGTCGTCTTATTTTTAGGGCACCTTTTTATGCTTACAAAATACACATGTAAAATATATTTTTCGACAAAAACTTTCAGCTACATTATTAGCTCTGTTTTTAAACTAAAAGTAACCTCCACAATGTTTAAAAAATAATAATAATGAATATAAAATTAAAGATTAAAAAATCGCAATTTTTAAGAGGTAGCTGAAAATAAATTTTACAATACAATATAATTTGATTTTTCAGTTTTTTTGTTACTATGCTAAAGTGTGTCTATTTTAAAGGTGTTAAAATAAAATCCACTCAGAAAATATTTATAACTTTATTATTAAATGGAATTTTATTTGCTGTCCTGTTTATAGGACAGCTGTCCAATATGGGATAATTATTGATATATATCATAATAAAAAATGTATAGAAAAATAATTGTTTGATGTAATAATAAAAACCAAATTGGAAAATTAAATACAGGTAAAAGATGATAAAAAAACAAATAATCGAATGCTCTCAAATGTAGTAAGAGGGGTAAATTTTGCTAAATTTCTTTTTACAGTGATATTTGTAGTATAAACATTCATAGGTTAATTTTTATTAACACATTGTACGCAGGTACATTTCGCAGCGAATTGTACCAGGAGAGGGCGTTTTGCTCGGAAATTTAGTTATTCAGTTAAATCGCAATCGATCGAAAATTATTTAATTAAAAAAAAAACTTTTCGTATTTGTTATTGAAATATACAAACAAATATATAAATAGAAATATATAAATAATAACCATAAAATTTTGTAAACAAAAAATTTATTTTTGGTAGATAAATTTACAATAGTATAAAAAATAATAGTATAATATAAAAAAATCAAATAGAAATAGTAGTATATAATTTTAATTTTTTCAAATTATGTCATATATAAACATTTCTACATTATAAACATATGAAAAAAGCAATCATAAAACTAATTATGTTTTACAGTATGGCAACGTTCAAAGCATTTTCCTCTGTGAAGAGGTACATGGCAAAACCCGTACTAGTACGTGACCCGCGCTCAAGTATTAATCATCAGAAAACGTACTAATACGTGTTCCGAATACAATGTCTTAATAAAGCTTTCCAATGTACCCTTTTGTGGTCTACATATGAAAGTTTATTGTACACCCTTTTGTATAAATATCATACATATTAGCTCGGATTAGTACATTTCATACCTTCTGTATTATGATTATTTATATATTTTTCACTATATACTAAATTCTGAAAACTACAAACTTATTTTATGAACACAAATGAATTGTTTTATCATACAATGATTGCATCAGAATAATATTTCTGTATTTGTGAATGTAGAATTTGCCCTTTAGAGGAATTGTTTTCAATCTTCAAAAATCTTTCCAATATTTCGAGACTGTTTTCTCTTTGATATATAATGCCATGTTAACATTGATTGCTTATTACATGCAAACGAGCATGTGTATCCAAAATAAAATTTGTCTATGTAGTTTAAAAAATTATATTTATAAAAGTTTTACCAACCTGTTGATCATGTCGGGGCGGGTAATATAAAAATTAATTTTCTGTTGATGAATATACCTCTTTCAAGTTTTAGAAACCATAAACTCATTTTCTCCAATTGTTGGTCATATTGAGAGAGTATTAACTATTTCGAACACTATTATCTGAGAAAATTATTGTTGGCATCAGTTTTTGACTATACCTCCATTAAATGAAAGCTTTATGTGCTAGAGTAATATTAGAACTACAGTAAAACTTATAGTAGAACTAATCAATATTCGGAGATATACTCTATTGACTTTCCCGCGTGCAATGAATTGATTCTTTTCATCATTTTTTCGTTGCTGGTCACTGGAGAATGCAACAGCGTCATTAAAGTAATGGCGAAGCGCCTTTCTTCAAATTGTACCCATCGATCATAGCCTTTCGTAAAGTGAGTTTCATTATCTTTGGGTAAAACTTCGGTACCAGGTACACATAAAATTTGAGAATATAAAAAGCGAATTTACCTTAGACATATTTTTCATCCAGTTTTTTTGTATTATGAAAAACAAGTTGTATTTCACTGCATTAATTATTATTTCTTTGTGTATCTGTACATACACATATACTAACACACATTCATTCATACTGTAAAGAACTACTACTTCTTCTAGACTAAAGACAACTACTAATTCCACTACTGTCATAGATTGTGTAGTAATTCATAAATATTGCATTTGAGAGTGGTTGCGCTGCTCGATGATGGCCCGATAGAAATTTATGATCCTATGTTATAAAATTGAATAGTGTTTAAGTATGATTATGTTTAAAATTGAATAACTTTTCCGTTTTATATGTGTATACATATTTAGTGTACATAATAAAAAATAAGTAACAACCACAATCAAAGTATGATCCTTTGTTCTAAAATTGAATAGCTTTTCCGTTTACTGTAGTAACTATTTAATGTACAAATAATAAGTAACACCCCCATTAAAAGTATGATCCTGTGTTCTAAAATTGAATAGTGTTTCTGTTTATATCTGTAGTAAACTATTTAGTGTACAAAATAATAAGTAAGAACACCACCATTAAAAGTATGATCCTATGTTCTAAAATTGAATAGCTTTTCCGATTTACACAACTGTAGTAACATATTTAGTGTACATAATAATAAGTAACAACAGCACAATCAAAAGTATGATCCTATGTTCTAAAATTGAATAGCTTTTCCGATTTACTCAACTGTAGTAAACTATTTAGTGTACAAAATAATAAGTAAGAACACCACCATTAAAAGTATGATCCTATGTTCTAAAATTGAATAGTGCTTCTGATTTACACAACTGTAGTAAACTATTTAATGTACAAAATAATAATAAGTAACAACACCACCATATAAAGTATGATCCTATGTTCTAAAATTGAATAGTGTTTCTGATTTACACAACTGTAGTAAACTATTTAGTGCACAAAATAATATAAGGAAAAGTCTTAAAATCAAATTGTTACGGAAATATGGATACTGTACAATAGTTGCATAATTACATCTTTTGCGATCAGCATATTTTAGGTTATTTATGATATCAAGAGAAAAAGAAAGTAAATGTATATTCTATCGATAGCTTTGATTTGATTTTCTAAAGTGCTGAGAGTGCAGTAAATAGAAATATGCTGTTTGTAAATATAAAACATACGAGTTTACTTATTTTAAGATTTAAAAAGAGATGAATTGCATGTTTGGAAAGATAAGTGAATGATGATCTAAAGCTACACCAGAAAGAAAACATACGTAATCATCAAAGTGCTTCCCTTTTGATACTTACATTTCCAATTTCCTGACTCCAATGAACATTTTAAAACGTTCATTTCAGCTTATTTATAATTCAGAGATTACCTTGCATTATTTATCAGACTATATTTTTATGCTGAATATTTTTTTTATTTGATGTAATAAAGATTAATGTTCTTGTATGGTCAAAAGAATCAATATATAAATCTACATCCAATTGATTTCCAATGTAAAGCAATCGATCATTTTTTTATTGTGGGCTGGTGGAAAGAAACAATGTCATAAATGGCGCGACTGCTATCTTGAAATGCGTTCATTAATCATTTGGCTGCAAATGGGGGAAATTGTGAGTAATTTCTTTAACATCATATTATTCATTTTAATTATTAATGCTTTGTTATTCCATTGGTGCAAATGATTTACAGAGAGATGTTTTTATTGTCCTAAAATTAAATTGTGCTTTTTAAGAGAAGAATATAAATAAAAAAGGATTCAATTCATCAATTTCTTTCCTTTCGAAAATCTTCCTAAAATACCTGAAGTGCATTATTTTTTTGCATTGTACCTATTTCTGTTGTGATAAATAAACTTAATCATTTTATTTCACTTCCCTATTCAACCTATTCATGTATAGGGCTTCTTCATGAGAGCAGACAACAATTTTTTAAAGAATATTTTATGTCATCATGGGATGAGATTTCCTTTCCAGCTGAGGGACTTTGATGTACATAGTAATCTTCAAACTATTTACCAAATTTTAAAGTATCTTCTACTATTTATATTGTTACACATGGATCTAAGTTTTATGATATTTTATAGCTCAAAACAAACTAATTTTTTTGGTTTCAACAAAGACTGAAATTCCGTCATATAGCTTAATTTATTATAATGCTTCGTACTTATACTTTAAAAATAATACTAAATAAAAATATTATCGTACAGGTTTTACTTTATGGTATGCGTACTATAGTTAAAGAACTGTAATTATACTAAATTTTCACCTCCAAATTTATTGGTCTTCATGCATTGTACTTCCCTAGGTCCTAAAATACCATTTTTGGAATTGTGTCTGTATTTGTTTGAAGGGCGACGATGTTTGTATGTAAACAGATTACCCAAACATATTTTGAATTATGGAGACAATATTTTGAATGCGTATAATACGGCAAAACTTGTAGGCTTCTACAAATTTCTGGTTTTCTTCCGGAAATCGGAAATAGCAGTTAACATGGCACTTTCAATTTTCAGTGATGTATAGCTAGTAACTATACTCGTTATATCTTACATTTAAGAATAATATTAAAGAATTATGGTAATTATTTAATTCACTGTAGAAAAAAATTATTTTTAAATATTGAATACACTAAGTCAGTAAATGATCAAAAGAATCAATATATAAATTTACATCCAATTGATTTCCAATGTAAAGCAATCGATCATTTTTTATTGTGGGCTGGTGGAAAGAAACAATGTCATAAATGGCGCTACTGCTATCTTGAAATGCGTTCATTAATCATTTGGCGGCAAATGGGGAAAATTGTGTGTAATTTCTTTAACATCATATTATACATTTTAATTATTAATGCTTTGTTATTCCATTGGTGCACATGATTTACAGAGAGATGTTTTTATTGTCCTAAAATTAAATTGTGCTTTTTACCAGAAGAATGTAAATCAAATATGATTTAATTCATCAATTTCTTTCCTCTCTAAAAAATGTCTAACATAACTGAAGTGCAGTATTTTTTATATTATACTTACTATTTTGACACTTAAACTAACACATTTGAATTCGTTTCCCTATTCAACCAATTAATGTATAGGGTTTCTTTAAGAGAGCAGATAACAAATTTTTAAGAATATTTTATGGCAGTACGGGGCGTGTTTTCCTTCTAGGCTGGGGTAATTTAAGGTAAATGTTAATCTACCAAAAAATTACTAAATTTTCGAGTATATGCTATTATTTATAATGTTGTCATGCGGATTAAATCCTATGATTTTTTATACCTTACAAATAAATCCATCTTTTTGCTTCATACATAGACAGGAATCTCAACATATAGCTTAATCTGTTATAAGTCTTCGTACTTATAATTTACACTTAATACTAAATAAATCTGTTATCTTACATTTTTTACTTCTTGGTATATGTAGTTAAAGGAAAGAACTGTAACTATACTAAAAGTTGACCTCCAGATTTATTGAGATTCATGTCTTGGACCTTCCTGGGTCAAAAAATTGTGTCAGCATTTGTTTCAAGGGCGACGATGTTTGTATGTAAACAGATTACCCAAACACATTTTGAGTTATGGAGACAATATTTTGAATGCGTATATTACGGCAAAACTTGTAGACTTCTACAAATTTCTGACTTTCTCCCGGCAATCGGAAATAGCAGTTAACATGACACTTTCAATTTTCAGTGATGTATAGCTAGTAACGCTACTCGTTATATCTTACATTTAAGAATAATATTAAAGAATTATGGTAAATATTTAATTCACTGTAGAAATAAAATTATTTTTAAATATTGAATACACTAAGTCAATAAATGGTGAAAATAATCAATATATAAATCTACATCCAATTGATTTCCAATGTAAAGCAATCGATCATTTTTTTTATTGTGGACTAGTGGAAAGAAACAATGTCATAAATGGCGCGACTGCTTTCTTGAAATGCGTTCATTAATCATTTGGCGGCAAATGGGGGAAATTGTGAGTAATTTCTTTAACATCATATTATTCATTTTAATTATTAATGCTTTGTTATTCCATTGGTGCACATGATTTACAGAGATGTTTTTATTGCCCTAAAATTAAATTGTGCTTTTTACTAAAGAGTTAAAATCAAAAGTGAATTAATTTATTAATTTATTCCTCTCGAAAAATTCTCTAAAATACTTGAAGTGCAGTATTATTTTATATTATACTTATTTTTGTTTTCAGAATTAAACTAACACATTTTATCTCACTTCCATATTTACCTCATTATTGTTTAGATATTTTTATGATAGCAGATATCAATTTTTTACAATTTTTATGTCATAACGGGACAATATATTTTTCCAGCTGAAGACATTTGAAGTAAATGGTAATCTGCAAAGAAATTACTAGATTTTTAATTATCTGCTATTATATATAATGTTGTTATATGAATCAAAGATTTATGAATTTTTATAACTCACAAATAAATTTCCCTTTTTACATAAACTGAAATCCCGACATATAGCTTAATTTATTATAATACTTCGTACATATAATTTACAAGTAATACTAAATAAATGTATTATTATATAGTTTTTACTTTATAGTATGCGTAGTTTAGGGAAAAAAGTAATTACACTAAAAGTCGACCTCTAAATTTATTGAGATTTATATCTTATACCTCCTAGGTCCAAAAATATCATTTTTGGAATTGTGTCTGTATTTGTTTGAAAGGCGACGATGTTTTTATGTAAACAGATTACCCAAACACATTTTGAGTTAGGGAGACAATATTTTGAATGCGTATATTAAGGCAAAACTTGTAGACTTCTATAAATTTCTAGCTTTGTCCCGGCAATCGGAAATAGCACTTAACATGTCCCTCTCAATTTCAAGTGATGTATGCGCTAGTAACTATACTCGTTAAATCTTATATTTAAGAGTAATATTAAAGAATTAGGATAATTATTTAATTTACTGTAGCGCTAAAATAAGTTTTAAATATTGAATACTCTTAAAGAGTAAATATTTAATTTATTAAAATGTTAATTATTCTATAATAATAAAGATTTTGTACTTGGTCTTAAAATATTATGGTAATCATATTTTCAGTAAAGGCTAAAAATATAATTTAAAAACATTAATAAAATGTCTTTTAAAAAAAAAATTACTTCACCTAAACCTTTCAAATTAACCCTCTGACTGCTCAGTTTGTGAACCGAGATCTCTTTATAAATTGCTTTTTTTTTGTTGTTGTTGCATAGTTTAAGAATATATATATATATATATATATATATATAAATTGGAAAATTGAAATACTAATTTTTTTTCTAGAAAAGATTTTTTTATATTGACTTTTATCATGAGAAATTAAGCTTTCAGAAAAACTAATTTCAGATGTCATCACATAAAAAAAAAATTTTTTAATAAATTTCATTTGAAATACAGTTAATTTCTATTTATGACATACTATCTATAATTCTATTATCTAATATAACTATAGTTCTAATCATATAATTTTATTTATTACTTAATTAAATGTCTAATACTGTATATAATTTATTCCACTGGTTAAACGGTGAAAAGGCGGAATGTTCTTCTTAATAAGGGAAAAAAACACATGTCCGCGAAAATCGCGGGATGAGCAAATTTTGCTACATTTGAATTGCCCGTGGAAATCGCGGGATGAGCAGTCAAAGAGTTAATGATTGTTATAAAAAAAAATTTTTACGACTGAGAAAAATTTTAAAACTTTTGTCTTTAATATGTTTTTAAATGTTTTTGAAAGAGAAAAAATAGGTTTCAAAAAGAAAATAGATTTAAAATTTAAAAAATAATATTTAACTCCGCGTTTTGATTGTTGATATTTTTTTTGGTCAGCTTCAAATATATTGTTTTAGAGTTTATTTTAAAATTTATTTTTACTATAATTAAAATTTCAAACTGTGTATTAAGTTTCCAACTGTGTATTCAAACTGTGTATTTTGTATTTTGGGTGCTCATAATAGATTTAAATAGATTTTAGAGAATTTACAAAAATCAACATTATTGTTAATGAACTAAATCAAGGTATCTGTTGAATACATCAGGGTAATTAATTATTTTTATTCAAAAAATACTAAATTTAAGATTTGAAATCTAAACTATACAATTTGAAAAATTGTAACTAAAAACTTTTCTACTTTTTATACTATAATGGTCATGTATATTCTAATTATTTTCTGAATTTAATAAAATTTCAACTTCGCTATTTCATAATCCGTTTGTTGAACGAAAAGACTGTGATTAGTATAACTAGTCGTCATAAAGTAGATTTTTTTTCAAAACGAGATTAATCTAAACAGTAATTATTGCTTAAATCTTATTCTGGATTTCTTGGAATTATATAATTCGAACCTACGGAGTGAAGTATCTAAAATCAACTCCCTATTTTATCGGCCGTTGTGCTTCATGAAAAGAATTTAAATACAGTCACTAAAAATGAGTTACATATTAGTGTTACAAATACGAAGCTTTAAGATAGTATTGGAAGAATTAAATTCAATTGTTTAAGTATCTTACAGATTGCAACTGCTTCTTTGTATGAGTACATAGTAGTGTACTTTAACTGTCGGAATTTTACTCTTCTAACAGATATTAATAGAATTCTTTTATTAATAAAATCTCAAAAGAAAATCTAATAACGCTGCAGCGTAAATCTTCTACTTTATTAAACCCTGAAAAGTCAGTTACAAACATAATGTAGCAATAAGAACACCTTGTAAAGCTTTAACGAGATATACTAGGGCCCTTGCCAGTGTATTCTAGAAAGAAAAAGACTGAGAGTTATTCTACCGCATAAGAAAAATATCCATAATCATCGAAGCATTATTTCTGTCCCGTAACTTTCCACGTGTCCCACCCATCAGTCTTTCCGG
>CM063506.1:60067444-60122444 GCA_032207245.1 Pardosa pseudoannulata | reverse complement strand
CAAATACTCTCTTTTTCGGATAGAATTAACTTTTGTGCTATGCTCCAGGCCTTGTCACATCACCTCTCTTTCAAGTATCATACTGTAATACTTGAACGAGATTATGGGGTGACGTCTGAGTAGTTCCTCTTTTCCCACTTTTTCAGTGATGTATAGTCTTGAGCATTAGGATTGAAACAGGGCTACATACGTAAGACATGAACCACATCTTAGGACTTGCGTCTCCTTGAAGAGGGATCAAAATCTTCTACTTCATTTGTTACATCAGATAACAGACGTAAAATCTTCTATGGCCAAACAACTTTTCCACGGGACTAAAAAATAGATTCAGAAAACATATTCCAGGCCTATAAAGCTAAACATAATTTTTCTGAGTGCAATCCACACTTTTAGTTATTAATTCGAATTGTTTGGATTCAAACTTATAATCTTTCACCACCTAGACCAATACCCTATCTCGGAGGCACGGAGGTTTGATTACTTCGAAGCATTAATTTATTATTTAAAAAAAATTACTGTTTGAAGCAACAAAACTTAATCTATTTTTAAAGATGTAACGTTATTGAGGAAAGTTTAAAAATTCATTAAAAAAAGCAGAAATTGTCATTTTGTAATGAATCAGAAAAAAGCTTTTAGAATAAAGATTTCATGTCTCGAAAGGTACTTTGTCCGCTTAAATGCAAAACAGGTTCCTCTTACACAAAATATTTCAAGGCATCATTTACACTCTAGGTTCTTCAAAGTGTTCAAATGCAGTAGAAAAGCATTATAAAACGCCTTGAGGTTTAAAATGTATATTCATTTTGAGATTTTATCCCCAATTTACTTAATCTCGCTTTACATAAATTCATAGGTTGTAAGTTATTTAGTGGTGAGCATTTCTTAATTAAGCTGTAATGAGTATAAATGTCAACTGAAAATTTTCGACTCTATGTAAATAATTCTCCAAAGAGGTCTCGATAAAAGGGAAGGAGAATTTCACACTTAAGATTCCTTCCAGGATAATATAGAATTCTGTCTCTGAGGAAAAATTTATTTCATTTTCTCAGAGATTGAGTATATCAATATTTATAATTTTATGAAATATAGAGGAAAGTATATATTTAAACTGAGAATTTGAGATTTTCACAAACAGTGATAAAATTTTCTTTCATTTGAAACACCATTATGATAAACAGTTTAAATATTAATTTAAAAAAATTTTACTAATAGTCGCTGCACAATAGATAATAAATTGAAAAACATTTTTAAGAAAATAAGTCTTTCAGCTTAAAATTATTCCTATAGAACTGGACATCTTTTACTATTATATCTATTTAGAAACATTACTATAATAAACAGTTCAAATATTAATTTAAAGAAATTTTACTAATCGTCACTGCACAATAGATAATAAATTGAAAAATATTTTTTAAGAAAATAAGTCTTTCAGCTTAAAATTATTCCTATAGAACTGGACATCTTTTACTATTATATCTATTTACAAACATTATTATAATAAACAGTTTAAATATTAATTTAAAGAAATTTTACTAATCGTCGCTGCACAATAGATAATAAATTGAAAAATATATATTGAGGAATTAAGTCTTTTAGCTTAAAACTATTCCTATAAAACTGGACATCTATTACTATTATATCTATTTTGAAACACCATTATCATAGACAATTTAAATATTAATTTAAAGAAATTTTACTAATCGTCACTGCAAAAGAGGTAATAAATTGAAACACATATATTAAGAAAGTAAGTCTTTTAGCTTAAAACTATTTCTATAGAACTGGACATATGTTACTATTGTACCTATTTAAACGAAATCATGCTATAATAACGATTTAAATTTTTTATAATTTTACTAATCGTGTAAAAAGATTTAATGCAAAACAAAATAATGTTGTTCAAAAGTAATAAAACTCATTTTATCATTGAAATATATTAATCACAATAACAATTTCAGTAGAATAAAATAAATGTTAGTGTCCATTTTAACAAAAGTAGTCATAAATTAAATTACTTTAAAAACATTCAATATTTTAGTACGCTATTAAAAGAAAATGAGAGATATTTAAATCTTTAAGCAATAGAAGAGCTATTTTTAAAATAATATTTATAAAATGGGTGACAAATAAGGTTAAATATGTGTTATATCTACTCTCTACCTTAAACTGAAATCAATTTAACTGGCATAAAATTCAAGAAAATTGACACACATACACACATACGGATGAATTTTCATGCTGATATTCTTATTCTTGCATATTAAAGTAATATTATGGTTAATTTTTATTTTATTGAAATGTTTAAGTATATTAAATAATTATAAATAAAGAATTTATTTCAGTCCTGTGAAATCAATTTAACTGGCCTAAAATTCAGGTAACTTGACACGCATACATACGGAAGATTTTACATGTTGATATTCTTATTCTTTCATATTAAAGTAATATCACGGTTAATTTTTATTTTATTGAAATGTTTAAGTGCATTACATAATTATTAATAAGGAAATAGATTTTTTTTCACTCCTATGAAATTAATTTTCTATTAGTTGTCTATCTCAATTAGAGAGTTTATTTCAACATAAACCCCAAATATATAACTTAATTACAACACTTTTTTTAAATTATGGAAGTAAAAACATTTCATTGGAATAGTTAATGCATTTAACATATTTGTAGGCAAGAACAATCTACACTGATTTAGTAATTCAACATTATGAATACTAGTCATTGCTAAATTCATTGAATATTTATTATTATTCATATTTTTAAACTACTCAGATGTTTCGGATACACTATATTTTCAAAGTTCAAATTTAATTTTTGCAGAAAGTCACCAGTATTTTATTGAGGTAATTTTTAAGCTTATAAAGCTTTCTTTTTTAAGACACTGAATTAGAATAAATATTTCAGTTACATGGCTGATTTTCTTCAATTGGTTATTTCAAAATAAACTCGTTAATGTTTATTTTAACACAAACCTAAAACACATAATCATAATCTTAGGGTTTTATTTATAAACTGTAACCCATAAAAATCTTTTAGGTGTAACAGTCATCCTATTCGTTATTTACTCTATTTATTCTATTAACTGTACATAAAATCAACTTTATGAATAATAAACATTGCGAAAATTACTGAGTATTTATTAATCGAAATATATTTCATCTCATAAAAATGTATTTCGACAATCCAAAGTATTATATACGTGCTATTTTCAAAGTTTAGATTTTAGATTTCGCTGGAAGTCAGTAGAATTATATTGATTCCATTACTTTTCCAGCCGTATAAAGTTTTCTTTTCTAAAACACTGGAGTAAATTAAAATATTTCAGTTACATAACTAATGTTTTGTTAGTTGTACGTCTTAATTAAAGAGTTTATTTTAACACAAACATTAAACACATAACTTAAATTTCTATGTTATGCTTTTTCAACTATGGCACTGTGAATGCATTTGAGTATAATAATTAATACATTTTTTCCTATTTGAAGAAAAGACAATTTACGATCATGTAGTAATTCAACTTGATGAATAATAATCATAGCTAACGTTTTTTAGTATTTAGTATTCGCAATATATTTCAACCATACGAAAATGTGTATCAATTATTCAAATATATCAGATACATGCTATTTTTAAATTTTAAATTTTAGCTTTTACTAAGACTTCACCAGAATTTATTGACTGTATTATTTTTCAAACAGTATAAAGTATTACCTCTGAAATAATTGAGTAAAACAAAGTATTTCAGTTACATGACTGATTTTCAGAAGTCGCCTACTTTAATTAACTAATTTACTTTAACATAAATATGCATTACCTCAATGTTTGTGTTTATCTTTTTAAACTATGATACTGAACAATCGTTTATATAAAATAGTTTATGCAGCTAAATAATTTTAGGAAAAAGTATCCATGCTAAGTAATATTTTGTAGCACCATTAATAGTCATTTCTAAATTTATTGTATATTTTTTAACAGCAATATATTTCAACTAAACAAAATTATTCAAATGCGCGCTACATTTAAATTTCAATTTTTTTATCTCTCGTTAGAGTGTATAAAGTTTTCTTTACAAAGACACTGAAAAATTATTTAGCTACACGATTGCTTTTCAACAGTTGTACATTTAATTAAAAGTGTTTATTTTAAAACAAACCCAAAATACGTGACATAAAATGTAATGTTTTTATTCTTAAACTATGGCACTGAAAAATATTATATTTTATTTAAACATTTTGTAGAAAGAAAATCTATGCATATGTAGCAATTAAACTTTATGAATAATACTCATTGCTAAATTCATTGTGTATTTATTAACAGCAATAGATTTCAACCAAACAAAAATGTATTACAACTATTCAAATGTATCAAACTGACTGATTTTCAGAAGTCGCCTATTTTAATTAACTAATTTACTTTAACATAAACCAAAAATGCATTTCCTGAATGTTTGTGTTTATCTTTTTAAACTATGATACTGAACAATCGTTTAAATAAAATAGTTTATGCAGCTAAATAATTTTAGGAAAAAGTATCCATGCTAAGTAACATTTTGTATCACCATTAATTGTCATTTCTAAATTTATTGTATATTTTTTAACAGCAATATATTTCAACTAAACAAAATTATTCAAATGCGCGCTACGTTTAAATTTCATTTTTTTTATCTCTCGTTAGAGTGTATAAAGTTTTCTTTACAAAGACACTGAAAAAGTATTTAGTTACACGACTGCTTTTCAACAGTTGTACATTTAATTAAAAGTGTTTATTTTAAAACAAACCCAAAATACGTGACATAAAATGTAATGTTTTTATTCTTAAACTATGGCACTGAAAAATATTATATTTTATTTAAACATTTTGTAGAAAGAAAATCTATGCATATGTAGCAATTCAACTTTATGAATAATAATCATTGCTAAATTCATTGTGTATTTATTAACAGCAATAGATTTCAACCAAACAAAAATGTATTACAACTATTCAAATGTATCAAACACGCGCTACTTCCGAAGTTCAGCTTTTTTTATTTCTTGATAGAGGTCACAGAGTTCTATTCATGGAATCATTTTTAAAGTTCGCCTTTCTGAGACACTGGAGCAATAACAAAATATTTCAATTACACGACTGATGAAAATTATAATTCAATTCTCTCTAGCACTGCTTCACAAATACAGTGCTTAAATAACATGTAACGGAATAGCCGGAATCAATAAAAATGGTCTGTTGAATTCGTAAAGTATTTGGTTTGGCAATCGACCAAAGCCGGCATTCGCAACAATGCAATATTACGCAGTTCATTGGGTCCAAACTATACTGTTCCATAATCGCCTTTCAACATGGAAGTTTTGCCAGCTGGCTTCATTTTAGAATGTCTTTCCTTTATCATATATACTTTAAGAAATGCGTGTCAATGAAAATTGAAAACGAGACAGTAATGTGTTTTTGCATGCATAAAAACTCAAACATTTCTTCTTAGTAGCATGGAAAGTTAATGCGTATTAAGGATCACATCAATAACTTTTGTTCTTTGAAAATAGACAATATGTGTATGCTGCTAGAGACTGAAATAAAATATGCAAGGGAGAGAAAAATAGTATCATCATTGTTTCTTCAAATTGATAGTAATATTAATCTTACTAAACCCATGCCAAATTATAAACATAAATAGTTCTGACCTTTTTTTTACTCACACGATACATACATACTTATATGTAAATATATATTTAATATATTAAAAATCTAACCTACACACATCTGTTTAGTTTCCTCAAATTTAGTTTCATATTGTTATCAAGAATAAATAAATAGAAGACTGGAATTGCTTCCGTTTATCCATGAATATAAAGCATTTTTTACTTCTCTTTCATATGGCATTTCACGATCATTGAACGAAATTGAACTTGACCTTGAGTTATGATTACTCAAGGTGAAGTTCAATTGTGTTGAAATCATTAGTAAATTGGACCCTAAGTGTTGAATTTGCAATTTCTGATAATGAACCTAAATGCAAGGGAGTGAAAAATAATATCCTCATTGTTTCTTGAAATAGATAGTAATATTAATTTTACTAAACCCATGCCAAATTATAAACATAAATAGTTCTGACTTTTTTTTTACTTACATAATGCATACTTTATATATATATAATATATATATTAAATTATATATATTTTTTAGTTTTTTTTATTTTTTTTTATCGTTTATCCTTTATCTTTTTTTTTTTTTTTATTTTTTTTTTTTTTTTGATTGTTTTACCCTAAGTGTTGAATTTGCAATTTCTTATTTTTTTTTTTCTTTTTTTTTTATTTTAAAGTTTTTTTTTTTTTTTATTTATATAGTATATATATATATATATATATATATATATATATTATATATATATATATATATGTGTGTGTGTGTGTGTGTGTGTGTAATATATTAAAAATTTAACTTAAACACATCTGTTTAGTTTTCTCAAATTTAGTTTCATATTGTTATCAAGAATAAATAAATAGAAGACTGGAATTGCTTCTGTTTATCCATTAATATAAAGCATTTTTTACTTCTCTTTCATATCACATTTCATGAACATTGGACGAAATTGAACTTGACCTTGAGTTATGATTACTCAAGGTCAAGTTTAATTGTGTTGCAATCATTAGTAAATTGGACCCTAAGTGTTGAATTTGCAATTTCTGATAATGACCCTAAATGCAAGAGAGTGAAAAATAATATCCTCATTGTTTCTTCAAATTGATAGTAATACTAATTTTACTAAACCCATGCCAAATTATCGACATAAATAGTTCTTTTTTATTACTTATACAAAGCATACATACTTATACGTAAATATATATCTAATATTAAAAATCTAACCTAAATTATATATTTATATAAATTTATTTATATTTTATTATATAGAATATATATATATATAATTTTTTTTTCAATAAATATAAATATATTTTTTTTATATATATGGCATCTCACAGTCAATGTTACACATTGAACTTGACCTCGTGTTATGATGATTTCTCAAGGTCAAGTTCAATTGTTATCAAGAATAATAATAGAAATGGAATTGTTCTGTTTTTGAATATAAAGCATTTTTTTACTTCTCTTGATATATCAATTTCATGATCATTACGAAATTGAACTTAATGAGTTATGATTACTCAACTTTAATTGGGTTTGCAATCATTAGTAAATTTAAGGTTGAATTTCCATTTCTGATAATGTCTAATGCAAGGGAGTGAAAATAATATCCTCATTGTTTCTTCAAATTGATAGTAATTACTAAAATTTTCTCTGCCAAATTATCGACATAAATATTTTTTTTTATTACTTATACAAGCATACAACTTATAACGTAAATATATACATATTAAAAATAATAAACAACTTTTAGTTTCCTCAAATTTAGTTTCATATTGTTAGGTAGAAAGAATAAATAGCAGAGTGCAATTGCTTTGGTTTTCTCATAAATATAAAGCTCATTTTTATTCCTCTGTCATATGGCATTAAGTCAATGTTACAATTATTATCTTTATGATATTTCTCAATAAGTTCAATATGTAGCAATTGTTAGTAAATTAAATAAGATTTAATTTTTGTATAACGATTATAGACAATAGTAATTTAATGTTAAGAAAATGCATTTATTTATCTCCTTTTTGAGTTGTTATATTATCTAGCATTTTATATTTTACTTCTAGTTCATTGTAAGAGGATATGCCAAATATCCTTCATATGGAAGATTTATAATATATCAATGTATGTCAAGTTTTTTCTGCTTCGTTACTGTTCAAATTCTGAAATTTAACTTATTAAAGAATTGAAATGTTATTTAAATTCCTTAAGCTAAACAAATTTCTCAGATGCTGCAAAATAAGTAAGGGCTTCCTAGTACATATTAAACACTTATGTATTTGATCTCTGTATAAGATTAGGATAATTATCTATTCTACTTTCTACATTGGGTAAAAAATTCAATCAATCGTCAAAATAATACCAAAAGATAATTCTTTAGTCACGAGGGAATATAGAGAAGCAGATTAAAAACTAATGTACAAGGAATACAAGAAATATATTTAAAATATTTTTAAAAACTGATTTTATTTTAATTAAACAGTTCAATTTATAATTATTTTTCAGATGATCAAATTAGTTATACTTTAATGTACATATGTACATTAAAGTATAACTATTTTACTGTACATATGTACAAATTTTCATAACTGTGTTAATGATTACTGAAATTGCTTTGTAACATTTCCATCTCATGATCTAGAAATATATTTATGGACATTAGTTTATTCTAAATTCAGAGAAACGAAAGTTTTTTTAAACATTCATGGATTTGTTATAAAAATTTACTCAGCTTAAGACATGTTTTTAAATACCTAAAACTTATTAAACTGATAAGAATGCAAGTAAATAATACATAAAATACATCAAAAGTGTTTCACTCCCTTTCCCCTAGAGGGATATTTTAAGCCATTTTGATATACATCCTGATTAGTCAAAGGTATTCAGTATTTCCATCACTTATATTTGTCAAATAGAATGACTTTATAATATCAATAAATTCGATAGCACACTATCTATTTCATATTTTCAGGAATAGTAAGAGAAATATAGAAGGAATAATTAAAATGTAATGAACATTAAACTTTTAATAAATAAAAAAATAGTTAAAATATCATTTTTTTAATAACTAGTTGAGTTTATAAATAATTTTATGTGTAAGGAAATTTTTAGCACTTGTACTTACACCAGTAAAAAGTTTCATAACTCTAAATTAATTATCACAGAAAGTACTTTGTAACGATTCTATCTCCTTAAATTGCCCCTTGGGAACAAGAAAGATACTTTATGACATAAAATTATATTGAGCTGAATGAAATTAACTTTTTAAAAACATTCATAAATATATTATATATATCCATTTGGCTTAAGATAAATATTTAAGTATTTAAAACTAATTAAACTTTTAAGAATAGAAATAATAACGTACCAGATATAATATATCAAACTGTTTAACAACCCTCTTCTCCCAGAGGGATCGTCCACTGCATTTTGATATCTAGCTTGAGTACTGAAAGGTATCTCGTATTTCTAACATTTAAGGGGACTCGGTATCCCAAATATGTTCGAAATATGGAAAAATATTTTAATATTTTAAATTATTTTTCAATTCTTTCTACATGCACAGCAAAATTTGAAAATTTCTATCTTCAGAATTTAAAAAAAAATATTTTAGGAGTTTCCTTTGACAAATATAATTTTGAATGGAATTTCTTTCCTTGTTTGTTTTTCCCGAATTTCAATGAATTAAAAATACCAGGTTTTTTAAAATTTAGGATACAAAATTTAAATTTATTATATAGGTATTCTATAATGTATGTAGAATATTAATGCACATAGAAAGAGCAATTAAATGGTTATTTATTTATTTTTTTATACGGATATCTAAAAGAGACTGTCAAATTTCATTAATTTTTTAATAAATGTGAATAAAAGATTTATATACGATTTAATATTATATATATATATATATATATATATATATATATATATATATATATATATATATATATATATATGTGTGTGTGTGTGTGTGTGTGTGTGTGTGTAAGATAAAGTTAACTAGATCGGAATACTAACTTAGGTATTTTGCATAAAACCTCAAAGATGACCCGAGAAAATTCTCAAGAGTTTTCAAACCTTAAGCCAAGTGCAAAAATCCCAAGTCCCTTTGCTTTATATTTTTAAACCTCTAACTTAAATTAACCACTGGGAGTACAGTTCAAGCCCTCATAGAACTAGTCTAATGAATTATAACTCTATATTGCTTTAGCTGCCAATTAGGAAATTCCCAAACAAAAAGGTGATGCACGCTATAGGAAGCAGATTTTCCTAGAGATTTTAACTGAGATGTTGACCCAGGTATTAAAGATCTTTTACTTAGAAAGTCATGTTAGCTGACCCCCAACTTTGTCATGCCCTGTAATGAAGTTGAAACCCGTCCTCCAAAGTTCTGTTAATAAAGATCTTAGACTAAAATGGCGTCATTTTTATGGGCTATGACTGGAAAAACCCATAGAGAAATCCATATTATAACATATATATATATATATATATATATATATATATATTTATTTATTTATTTATATATATATATATATATATATATATATATATATATATATATATATTTATTTATTTATTTATTTATTTGTTTATTTATTTATACACCGTGTTATGTAGAAAATTGTGATAAATCTTAAATAAATAGGGCAACAATTTTAATGATTGTAAAAACTATAAACATTAAAAAAACTTTTATAAAATTTAAATACATTATATTTTAATTAAATGAAATGTTCAAAAAATTTTAGTTTCTTAAATAGTCTTTAAATTGGATTCTAAAATTAAACAAATTGCAATACTTTTGTAAAGCTTAAAATTTAAAACTTCTTAATTCATTTTATATGATATCTTAATTCATTTTTATATTTTAAAGTAATATATGGGAAAGACACTATGTTTCCAAAAATTTTAGAGTTACCAGAGTACCTATATAATAGTAAGTGCTCTACAATAACTAGTAGTAGTACATATTTTAAATGAAAAAGAAGGCAAACATAGAAGGAAAAATTAAAAACTAATATTTAACGAAATATTTTTAAAATAACTATTTTAAAGAAATTTCTAATATCTGAAATTTTACATGTGATCAATTTTCTTTTATTTAATTTGTGAGCAAAATCTTTTAATTCTAAATAAAAAAATTATTGAATATGCTTTGTACGTCCAAATATCTTTAACTTGCGAATTATAAACAGACCTTATGATATTACTTTATCATGAATTGAGTGAAAATCCCTTTTTAAAAAACATTCATCAACGTATTATAAATATTCAATAACTAGTAGTAGTACATATTTTAAATAAAAAAGAAGGCAAACATAGATGGAAAAATTAAAAACTAATATTTAACGAAATATTTTTAAAGTAATTATTTTAAATAAATTTCTAATTTCTAAATTTTTACATATGATTAATTTTCTTGTATTTAATTTGTGAGCAAAATCTCTTAAATCTAAATTAAAAATTTATCGAACATGTGCTGTAAGTCTAAATATCTTTAACTTGTGAATTATAAATAGACCTTAGGATATTAGTTTATCATGAATTGAGTGAAAATCCCTTTTTAAAAACATTCATGAACGTGGTATAAATATTCAATAACTAGTAGTAGCACATATTTTAAATGAAAAAGAAGTCAAAACATAGAAGGAAAAATTAAAAACTAATATTTAACGAAATATTTTTAAAGTAATTATTTTAAATAAATTTCTAATTTTTAAATTTTTACATATGATTAATTTTCTTGTATTTAATTTGATGGCAAAATCTCTTAACTCTAAATTAAAAAATTATTGACTATGCTTTGTAAGTCCAAATATCTTTAACTTGTGAATTATAAACAGACCTTAGGACATTAATTTATCATAAATTGAGTGAAAATAACTTTTTAAAAAACATTTATGAACGTGGTATAAATATTCAATAACTAGTAATAGCACATATTTTAAATGAAATAGAAGTCAAACATAGAAGGAAAAATTAAAAACTAATATTTAACGAAACATTTTTTAAATAATTATTTTAAATAAATTTCTAATTTCTAAATTTCTGCATGTGATCCATTTTCTTGTATTTAAATTGTGAGCAAAATCTCCTAACTCTAAATTAAAAAATTATTGATTATGCTTTGTAAGTCCAAATATCTTTAACTTGTGACTTATAAACAGACCTTAGGACATTAGTTTATCATAAATTGAGGGAAAATAACTTTTTAAAAAACATTCATGAACGTGGTATAAATATTCATTGAATTGAAGACAGATTTTTGAATATTTAAAACTAATTAAACTGCTAGGCAAGGAAATAAATAACACATCACATATAATACATCAAAACTGTTTAACTCCCCTTTCCCCCCAGAGGAATCTTCGAATGCATTTTGATATACATCCTGATTAGTGATAGGTATTTCGTATTTCCATCACTTAAATTTGACAATTAGAAGAACTTCTTAATATCAATAAACGCGCCAGCACAATATCTAGAACATTTTACTTCGCAGAGGATAATAGTTTCATGTATCGAATTAAGCTCATCTTCTCCCTTTCCATCATTAAAATCTCGTAAATGCATCCGGCATTCGGAAATATGTTCGAATTCTATTCGCACACCAAGGGAGGAGAAGGATATTCCATTTCGAGCGTTACCTTAAAGCGCTTGCTTTTAATCAGACGCATCGCGTGGGGATTCGTTTCAGAAAAGCATAAACAGCTAAGCATCTTCCACGGAATCAGTTAGAACAGCCTATTTTGGAATGATAGAGAGAGCAAAATGTTTCAATCGGGAAATTATCGTGTGAATGCTTTAATGCTTGGCTTTTATATAATGATACAATAGTTTGTTTGCGTACTTTAGTCTTTCGATAAAGTTTAGAATAAATTAGATATACTTTGTAAAGTACACTTTATTTCACGAAAAGAAAATAATTTATTCCTGTTTATAAACATGCAGGTAAAGTTTATAGAGAAAGATTTCTGTTTAGTATCTCACTAAAGTAATGAAGTTTTAATAAATACTGTTTATTTATTGTGATTTCTTCGGTTTGAGGGACATTTTCCATATAAAACATTCCTGTAAAAATGCTCTTTGAAAAGTTTTGGTTCAAGAAACTAAAACAGTTTGCAAATTATTATAATTCTTGAATTTTGAAATTAATCATGTTTTAACGCTTGGCTTTTACATGATGCTACAATAGTTTATTTATGCACTTAAGTCCTTCAGTTAAATTTAAAATAAATTAGAAAATTTTTGAAAGTGCACTTTATGTGAGGATGAAAATAATTTATTCCTGTTTACAAGTATGCAAATAAATTTTACCTGGAAAGATTTCTATTTAGTATCTTTATAAAGAAATGAATTTGTAACAAATACTGTTTATTTATTGTGATTTCTTCCGTTAGAGGGTCATTTTAGATGCAAATCATTCATGTAAAAATGCTGTTTGAAAAGTTTTGGTTCAATAAACTGAAACAGTTTGTAATTTATTATAATTTTTTAATTGTGAAATAAAACATCGTGCAAAAGCTTTACGCTTGTCTTTTATATAATGCTACATTAGTTTATTTACGTACTTAAGTCTTTCAATTGAGTATAAAATAAATTAGATAAATTTTAAAAGTGCACTTTATGTTCGCGAAAAGAAAATAGTTTATTCCTGTTTAGAAATATGCAAATAAATTTTATCTATAAAGATTTCTATTTGGTATTTTTATAAAGTAACGAAGTTTTAAATTTTTATCTAAATAATTTAAAATACTTCATAAATTATAATTTTTTATAGTGAAATAAATTATGGTATGAATGCATTAATAAATGGCTTTTAGATAATGATAGAACAGTTTATTTATGTACTTTAGTCTATGATAAAGTTTAGAATAAATGAGATATACTTTGTAAAGTACACTTTATTTCACGAAAAGAAAATAATTTATTCCTGTTTATAAACTTGCAGGTAAAATTTGTAGAGAAAGATTTCTGTTTAATATCTCCTTAAAGTAATGAAGTTTTAATAAATACTGTTTATTTATTGTGATTTCTTCTGTTCGAAGGACATTTTCCATTCAAAACATTGCTGTAAAAATGTTTTTTGAAAAGGTTTGGTGCAACAAACTAAAACAGTTTGTAAATTTATATAATTTTTGAATTGGAAACAATTCATTGTGCAAATCCTTTAACGCTTGGCTTAAATATGGTGCTACAATAATTTATTTACGTACTTAAGTCTTTCAGTTAAATTTAAAATATATTATAAAAATTATAAAAATGCATTTTATGTTTTCGAAAAGAAAATAGTTTATTCCTGTTTAGAAATATGCAAATAAATTTTATATGCAAAATTTCTATTTAGTAACTTTATAAAGTAATGAAATTATAGTAAATACTCTTTATTTATTGTGATTTTTTCAGTTTGAGGGACATTTTCCATGTCAAACATTCCTGTAAAAATGTTCTTTGAAAAGCTTTGGTTTAATAAACTAATTCAGTTTGTAAATTATTATAATTTTTGAATTGTGAAATAAATTATTGTGCAAATGCTTTAACGCTTGGCTTTTATATGGTGCTACAATAGTTTATTTACGTTCTTAAGTCTTTTAATTGAGTTTAAAATAAATTAGATATATTTTGAAAGTGTACTTTATGTTCGCGAAAAGAAAATGATTTATTCCTGTTCAGAAATATGCAAATAAATTTTATCTGCAAAGATTTTTATTCAGCATCTTTATAAAGTAATGTAGTTTTAATAAATACTGTTTATTCATTGTGATTTCTTCAGTTTAAAGGACATTTTCCATGCATGCTGTAAATGTTTTTTGAAAAGGTTTGTGTGTTTTTATAATTTTTGTAATTGAACTTTTGCATTGTGGCTTTTTTTTTTTTTTTTAAGTTTTTAGTTTTTTATATTATAAAAATTTAAAATGCATTTTTTTTGTTGTTTAAAAAGAAAATTAGTTTTTATTCTGTTGCGTTTTGCAAATGTTTTTATGATTATTTTTCTATTTAGTTTTCTAATGTATTTATTGTATAGTTTTATTTATTCTGATTTTTTTAGTTTAATTCATTTTATGTCATCTGTAAAAATGTTTTTTTGAAAATTTTTTTTATTTATTTTGTAAATTATTATTATTTTTTTTTTGAAATTGTTTATTATTGTTGCTTTTTAGTTGTTTTTTTTAGTTCGGTGCTAAATTTTTATTGTGTTTTTAGTTTATTGAGATATATTTTGAAAGTGTACTTTGTTTATGGATTTTTTTTCAGAAATATTTTTTATTGTTTTTCAGTAGTAGTTTTTAATAAATATTTTTATTCATTGTGATTTCTTCAGTTTAAAGGACATTTTCCGTGTAACACATGCTTTTAAAATGCTCTTTGAAATGTTTTGGTTTAGTAAACTGAAACAGTTTGTAAATTATTATAATTTTTGAATTGTGAAATAAATCATCTTACTAATGCTTTAATGCTTAGCTA
The DNA here is from genome assembly GCA_032207245.1 of Pardosa pseudoannulata. Taxonomy (NCBI): domain Eukaryota; kingdom Metazoa; phylum Arthropoda; class Arachnida; order Araneae; family Lycosidae; genus Pardosa; species Pardosa pseudoannulata. The sequence goes on along the minus strand of CM063506.1, from coordinate 60,107,336 downwards.
CAATATTTTATTTACGTATTTAAGTCTCTCAATTGAATTTAAAACAAATTAGAAAATTTTTGAAAGTGCACTTTATGTTCGAGTAAAGAAAATAATTTATTCTTGTTAAGAAATATATAAATAAATTTTATCTATACAGATTTCTATTTTATATCTTCATAAAGTAATAAAATATTTATTATTCTTTATTATATTTTCCTTTTTACAGACATTCTCCTTGCAAAAAATTCCTGTAAAGATCTTGTTTGAAAATTGTGTTCAATAATTTAAAACACTTCTTAAATTATTATAATTTTTGTATAATGAAATAAATTATGGTATGAATGCTTTAATAAAGGGCTTTTAGATAATGATAGAACAGTCTATTTAAGCACTTTAGTTTCTGATAAAGCTTAGAATAAATTAGATATACTTTGTTAAGTGTACTTCATGTTCATGAAAAGAAAAAAAAATTCTATTGATAAACATTCCGGCAAATTTCATTGATAATTATTTCTATTTAGTTTTCTCTATAAAGTAACGAAGTTTTAATACATGTTATTTATACTCAGCAATTTCTTTATATGAGGTTAATTTCCAAGACAAAGCATTCCGGCAATAGTGTTCTTCGAAAACTTTTATGTCAATAATCTAAAACACGTTGTAAATTATTATAATTTCTGCATATTAAAATTAATTATAGTATGAATGCTTTAATAAATGCCTTTTATATGATAGAACAGTTTATTTATATACTTTAATCTTTCGATATAGTTTAGAATAAATCAGATATTCAGTATTAAGTGTACTTTATGTTCGTGAAAGTAAATATATCCCTACTTATAAACATACAAGCAAATTTTATATAGAGAGATTTATGTAAAGCTTGTCTATATAGTTACGAAGTTTTAATAAGTACTATTTATTCAGATTTCTTCTGTATGAAGGACATTTTCAATACGAAGCATTAATGTAAAAATGTTCTTTGAAAAGTTTTGGGTCAATAATGAAAAGGATTTTGTAAATAACTATCTTTCTTGTATTACGAATTTAATCGCTAAGACACTCTACGAGAAAAGTTTGAAGTAATTTTTAATATATGCGTATCAGATAAGCGAGTATAATAAACACTAAGATGTTGTGTTTATTGAAAGAATCACAGTTATTTCAATGAATTTTATATATCTGCACTATGTCTTACGTGAATACTTGTTCCCCTGGTATTCGCAAATATTAGTATTTTTTGTATTACGAATTTGATCGCTTACATTCTACGAGAAGATTTTGCAAGTAATTTTTAATATATGCTTATCAGATAAGCGATTATAATAAACACTAAGATATTGTGTTTATTGAAAGAATCATAGTTATTTCAATGAATTTTAGATACTGCACGATGTTTTATGTGAATATCTATTCCCATGGTGTTCTCAAATACTTTATAAATAAAGGGAAAATCTATTTCATAGTTGTTATATTATAATATGTTTACTTTTTGTGTATTTATATATTAATTTTCAGCCTTTAATTTAAGAAACATTACATGTATTCTAAAAATATTGACTATTATTTTTGAACTACTTGTCGGTCTTAATCGATATGGTTAATAACGTTTCGAAATTCTTCTCAGAGAACTTGGGTTTGATTCCAGCGTAGCTCATGAATATATTGGTGTTGTATCTGAATAGAGAGTAATGCCTAACGCTTATATGATACTTCTATAATAATGATTGAAAGTACCACGAAAAAAATGATTTTCCCCTTGTGTTCATTACATTTCTCTTGCCTTTCATGCTCCTAGTGTTTTTAGCTTGTTGATTTTACTGGGAGAATTTGAAGTGTTTCTAGAAGCATATTTTTCTAGAAACATATTTTTATATTTTTTTCAAATATATATTTATAGACACAAACTCAGTATCACTATTGTTGAGACAATATAACTTCTGTATGTAGTTAATAAAAATTATATTCCCAGCTATATTCACCAGACAAAAGAAGTGAAAATGTTAAATTATAAAAAAAATGGAGAAGCCTACGAGGCAATGGGGAAACTGTATTCTATGGACTGAGCCTTCTAACCCAGAGATGAATATCGGTAAACATAAAAACAACAACGATCAGAAAATAATCAGCTAAAAGATGAAAGAGAGATATAGCGTGGTTGATTCATGAGACATAACATAAAAAATCTAAAGAGTTGAAAGTTTATGGATGGAAAACACACACATACACAAAAATATCACAGTTATTTCAATGAATTTTAGATATCTGCACTATGTCTTACGTGAATAACAGTTCACCTGGTATTCGCATATACTAGTATTTTTGTATTACAAATTTAAATGCTAACACACTCTACGAGAAGATTTTACAAGTAATTTTTAATATATGTGTATCAGATACGAGAATATAATAAATACTAAGATGTTGTGTTTATTGAAAAAATCATAGTTATTTCAATGAATTTTAGATATCTGCACTATGTCTTTAGATATTTGTACTACGTCTTTTTTGTAATACGAATTTTATCGCTAATTTACTCTACGAGAAAATTTTGCAAATACTTTTAATATATTCTTATCAGATAAGCGATTACAATAAACATTAAGATATTGTGTTTGTTGAAAGAATCACAGTTATTTCAATGAATTTTAGATATCTGCACTATGTTTTAAGTGAATATCTGTTGATCTGTATTCGCAAATACTAGTATTTTTTGTATTACGAATTTGATCACTTACACTCTACGAGAAGATTTTGCAAGTAATTTTTAATATATGATTATCAGATGAGCGATTATAATAAACACTAAGTTATTGTGTTTGTTGAAAAAAATCACAGTTGTTTCAATGAATTTTAAATATCTGCAAAATGTCGTATGTGAATATCTGCTCACATTGTACTCTCAAATACTTTCTAAAAAAAGAGAAAACTATTTCTTCATTGTTATATTATACTATGATTACTTTTTGTGTATTTGTATATTAATATTCAGTATTTATTTTAAGAAACATTATATGTATTCTAAAAATATTGACTATTACTTTTAAACTACTTGTCAGTCTTAATCGGTGTGGTTAATAACGTTTCAAACTGCTTCTCAGTGAACTTGGGTTTTATTTCCATGTAACTCATGAACATATTTGTGTTGTACCGAAATAGAGGGTTATGTCTAACGCTTATATGGTACTCCTATAATACGATGATCGAAAAAGCCACGAAAAAAATAGATTTTCACCTTGTATTCATTAGAGATACACTTCTCTTGCTTTTGATGACTTTAGTGTTTTAGTATAAATTACTGATTACGTGCTGATTTTACTGCTAGAATTTGTGAGTGTTTCTAGAATTGAACTTCCAAAAATATGTTTTACACAAACCTGGTATCGCTATTGTTGATACAATATAACTTCTGTAAATAGTTAATAAAAAATTATTTTCCTTGCTATAGTCACTAGACAAACAAAGTGAAGCTGTGAAATTATTAAAAGAGTGATTGTGGAGGCTTACGAGGCAATGGCTAAACTGGATTCTATGTGCTGAACCTTCTAAAATAGAGATTGAGAACAGTAAGCAAAATAATAACAACTAGTAGAAAATAATCAGCTAAAAGATGATAGAGAGATATAGCGTGGTTGATTCATGAGTTCATAACACAAAAATACTAAAGAGTAGAAAGTTTAGGGATGGAAAATATACACATACACAAAAAAATGTGGACAAGGACATCGGTACTCAGCGACGTCGAGAGGTGGAATAAGTAGTTTTGTGATTCCGAATGATTCAATGGGCCAAGAGAGGACCAATTAAATTTCAGATATACGCCCAATCAAATTTTTGTGATTATGAGAACGGTAAATGAATACGTCTCTATGAATTATTGGGGAGACGTTAAATAAAAGCTTTATTAAGGCATCTGTACAGCTTAAACACATGAATTTTGACCAACATATCAATTTTTAAATTTTATCATATTATTAAAATCTAATATGTTATCTGTACATAACCGCTTGAAGTTTGCTTCTTTTATCTCGTTTAGAATCAGAGTTATAGCATTTTTAATGCAAGTCCGAAGTCAGTTTTAATACCGGAAGTGCTCTTTTGTAAACGGGAAGACGCCTGAAAACTTTTATTCTCTTGTCAATTTCAACAAAATCTTCCGATTGATTAAAATGTTATTAAAATTAGACCAAATAATTCATTCTTAAAGGTATTGTTTTTTTAAAGAATTCAGAAAGAAAACAACCAATACCTTACAAAGAAAAAAAGGCGGACTTTAAAAAATAAGTGTATATTAAGGCATTATAAGTGTTTACATACAGTTTTTCTAATATATTAAGTTGTTTTCTCATTTTTCTCAAAATCGAATTTTTCGGGATTTTGTTTAGCACAAAACATGATAACTCAAAAATATTTAACCCGAATGCTTAGATATATTAAGTGTGTGTTATATAATTATATAATCAGGGAATAGACTACAATTGTGGTTCCAGATTAATTACTTCGAGATTTACAGCCATTTAATTCTTGACTTTCATGAAAATTTTGAGAAATTTTCAATGTTATTGTACCCAAGTTCCTATATAGTCACAAATATATTTGTGATCACCATGATTGTAGTATATTCCCTGAAATATATAATTAGAAACATTATCAAATTTACAAATATATATATACATATATATATATATATATATATATATATATATATATATATATATATATATATATATATATATATATATATATATATATATATAATATATATATATATATATATATATATATACATATATACATATATATATACACATATACATATACATATATACATATACATATATACATATATATATATATATATATATACATATATATGCATATATATATATATATATATATATATATATATATATATATATATATATATATATATATATATATATATATTTATATATATATATAAATATATATATATATATATATATATATACATATATACATATATATATATACATATATATATACATATATATATATACATATATATATATATATATATATATATATATATATATATATATATATATATATATATACATATATATATATATATATATATATATATATATGTATATATACATATATATATATATATATTATATATATATATATATATATATATATATATATATATATATATATATATATATATACATATATATATACATATATATATATACATATATATATATATATATATATATATATATACATATATATATATACATATATATATATATATATATATATATACATATATATATATACATATTTCATTTGGAGTTATCGTGTTTTGCGTAATGCCTAATTTTAGGACACATTTCACAATATTTTTATCTCTGTAATATGAGAATATTATTCAAAAACTATATAACCTGCACTTTTCATAGTTCTAAGTTATGTTGCATCATAAAATTAACATTAAAAATAAAATTTCAACTATTTCTAAAAATCACCTCCGAAGGTGTACAGACGCCATAAGGAATTAATTTGCTTATGTAAGTGGTATAGATTTAAAAAAAAGTGATCAAATGAAAATTCTTCAATATAAATGATCATCTTTATAATACATACACCATCTATCGTCACTTTAATAAACCCATGTGAATTAGGAACATTGTAGCCGATTGACAACATTTCTAAATCGCATTCCTAGACACTAAACAATGCTTGTAATCTAGAGGAATCTCAGCAGACTAGTGTGCTGACTGAAATTGTGTAATATCTTAATCACATACTACAATACCATTTCAAAATAGTTGCATAACTCAATTTTATTGCTCTTCTATATTTCTTACTATGCAAAATTTAGAAATCTAGAATTTATATCTGTAGTCACCGATGGATACCTAATCAGTAAATTGAAACCTAGAAAGGAGGATATTTAGCTTATATAGAAGATTAGAATATTTCTATGAATTAAAATCAGGATGCTATAAATAAAATAAGGCTTTTAAAAATTCCACCTCGACATTCCATTTGATAACAAAGGCTCGAAAATTGAAAAGTAGGATTTCCCCAAAGCTCATTTCCTCTGCAAAAAAACAAGTCATGCATTAAAAATGTTACCTCATAAACGCTTTCTGCATTCCATCCAACAGTTTCAAATATCAAATTAAACTCTCTCCTTCCTGTCATTAAAATATCCCGAATATATCCGTTATAGAGGAATACTCTCAATTCTATTCAGTGAGAGTGATAGTACTGTGTGGGAAGCAGAGTTCACTGATTCAGAAGCGCACGTGTGTGGTTTTAATCATCGTGCAGGATTCATTCCGGAAACGGATAATGGTGACTTTCTCGTGTTGACTCATTTATAAGAGTGGAGGATCGACTTGCCGAGTGAAATTTCACTCATTAAAATGCATGTTACATTTAGATGATTCAGCTGGGATGAACTTTCAGCTTTTTTTTTGACGTATCCGTTACTTAGAAAGTTAAAAAACACTTCAAAGATGTACTTCAATCTTTTTACAATTAAATGTTGGTACACATTAGTAGTGGAGTAATTCACTGTATCTTATTTAATGGACTAAGCAGACAAAAAGTGTTGTTGTTATATATGTGTAAAAATAATGTTACGTTGGCCTAGTTTTTGAGAAAGAAGAAATTAAACGCCATTAAAAAACACATGAACAAATATGCCTCGATTAAATAAGTTTATATAATTAACCCTCTAAGCGGTTCGCCCGTACAATTCCGCCAAACCGATGATGTCTTCAAAGCTGTTGTCACGTACAATTTTCTACCTCCAAAACGTTCCGAAAATGGATGTAATGTAAATTTCTGACAGTGTTTTCCCCTATGGAGTTTTGAGGTAGGAAGGTCAATTGTTTAGGAACTGCACACCTACTCTCTGAGGCACAAAGACGCTGATAACTTTTTATAGCTTCGTAAATCTCTATTTCGAAATATTTCATTTGCGGTAACAGATGTATCTCTAATTGCACCTCTTAAATAGCTTGGATGACTTTCGTAAAAAAGATAGAAATAATTCTCTTAAAGAATATTTTTATTTGTACTTTTAGAACCCATTATTTCTTATGGGATGATCTTCGAGACTTGACGAGCTTTATGTGTGTTAAAAATTAACAATCTATAATTTCTATTTATATACTATTTATAATCGGAAGTAAAGGGACATTAACAAGGGTGGGTTTCCGTATTCCAATCTAGTCGACAAAGGGTGAAGTTAAAAATCATAATACACTTTGGTCACTGACACAATGAAACTTTAGCATATATTCGGAGACTTTTTTTCCTCGGTTTGTACCACTCATAGCGTTAAATGCCTAAGGAATACAACTGGAATCAACTTATTTCCAGATATCGGAGACTGCTCTCGAGCCGGCGTCGGTCCTAAAAAACAATATGGCATTGATTTTCCTCTTTCACGTGTCACTCCAAAAACTGCCTTTAAGCAGTGGATACCAGCAGCGTTCACCCTGTTCTCTCTTCCGGTAACAATCTTGACCTCTAAAAAATCCGATTGCCCCTCGGAGAAAAAAAATCAGGGGTCCATTCCAAGAACGGAGGGAACAGAAAGCCACCAAACCATTGAGTCCTATTGGTTGGGAGAAGTCCGCAGTTTCTTCTAGTACAAACCGGTCATATACTGTATGTCATTGACGATGGCTGACGAGAAGAGGTTAAAAAAGCTGAACCGAATGTAACTTATTGTTACAATGTGATTAAAAAAAGGAACATAATCCACAAAAACAGGCTGGTCACATTAACTTCAAAAATAAATAAAAAAATTATTAAGTTATTTAGAAATACCGATATAATTAAAGCACTACTGACAACTCATTAAAAAGAGAAAACATTTAAAATTAATCTTAAATTACAACTAATCTGCGTATAATCCAAAGTATCCATGGAATGTGATCTCTAGCAATTCACTATAGGAGGCAAACGTCACCTCTACGTTTAAACTTAGGATCAGTCCTGAAAAACGAATAACTTTTTGTTCATATTATCTATTTTAGATAGGGTAGAGGCTATCAGTAAATATGCCTTCCCTGTTCAGGTTTCACGACAATCAGTCATGTCCAGTTCTTAGTCTAAAATTAGCCAGTCTATTTAAGTGGTATGACACTAAATTCTTTATAAATATTTTTAATATCCTCCCAGGATTTCTCTTTGATTGACTAACAACTTCAAAACTGTAGATCAGAATGATACTCGCTCGTATACATCTTTTAAAAGGTGTAACAATGAGTTACACTACTGGACAACGCCAGCGCGTTACACTGATCGAAAAATGAAAGAGATGTCAGTGACACCCACCCCTTCGTTCCCATTGGACAAAAGTGGTTGCTAAAGCCGGTTAGTCGTCTTTGGCCCTGTCAACAGTAGTCATTGGATATTGTTCGGTAGATTTGAAGGCTCCTTCAGAGAAAAAAGTAGGCCTAGACGGAGCGAACGGATAACTTCATCAGAAGCAGGGAGTGTTCCACCATTTTTTTTTACCTGAACCGATAACGTCATCAGCTAGCATCATCAGAGGCAAGGAGTTGCTCCAACATTTCCAGCAATATATGGAGACTCGATATTGATACTTAATTTGTTTTATTTGTGTCACCAGATTGTTCTTCATCAAAAACAGAATTGTAAAATAAAGAGTTTCCAAAAGGATAAGTCTTCGCTTATTTGTATCGGGTGTCTTATTCCTTGTGTTATCTCAGCAGGCCTGGTATAAGACATTGGTATGTATTATAAGGGAATAAAATACAATAGGACTCGATTTAATATATGCTTTTGTGTCTCTTTTGCAGGCTAAAATATATATTTGAATTAGGGCCGGCCTCAATAAAGTCCTTTAACAGCTAACCGCGATTAACCCATGTGTCCAACCAATGGTGGAACGCAATTCTCCGTTTAATCAGAGATTAATTGCTGTTACCCGTTAAACGACTTTCGTGAGGCAGACCCTCAAGATGATAGTGCACGTCAAAGTGTTATTAGACATTATTAATTTATGATATTTATAGGTATAAAACTTTCCCTTAATCAATATACAAAGTTATATTATTCATTTAAATAAGTATTGAGCATTACTAAATACTTTTAATTAACCTTAAGCTTTTAATTTTACATATGTATTGTATATATATATATATATATATATATATATATAATATATATATATATATATATATATATATATATTATATATATATATATATATATATATATATATATATATATATATATATATATATATATATATATATATATATATATATATATATATATATATATATATATATATATATATATATATATATATATATATATATATATATATATATATATATATATATATATATATATATATACATATATATATATATATATATATATATATATATATATATATATATATATATATATATATATATATATATATATATATATATATATATATATATATATATATATATATATATATATATATATATATATATATATATATATATATATATATATATATATATATATATATATATATATATATATATATATATATATATATATATATATATATATATATATATATATATATATATATATATATATATATATATATATATATATATATATATATATATATATATATATATATATATATATATATATATATATATATATATATATATATATATATATATATATATATATATATATATATATATATACATATATATATATATATATATATATATATATATATATATATATATATATATATATATATATATATATATATATATATATATATAATATATATATATATATATATATATATATATATATATATATATAATATATATATATATATATATATATATATATATATATATATATATATATATATATATATATTATATATATATATATATATATATATAATATATATATATATATATATAAATATATATATATATATATATATATATATATATATAAATATATATATATATATATATATATATATATATACATATATATATACATATATATATATATATATATATATATATATATATATATATATATATATATATATATATATATATATATATATATATATAATATATATATATATATATATATATATATATATATTTCATACGGTTGATTTATTTTTTTCTTTTGTATTTAAGCTACTAAGCTTATTTCAAATTATGTTGTACGCTAATGAAAATTTTACCCTTCTTATTATCTTCGCTTTTGATTATTCTGTTATTACGTTGATAAAAGTTGTCATCATTCATTATGGTCCAATGCTTCAGACAGGTGATCAATCAGGTGCAATCAATGCGTTATGAAAGTTTATGATTCTTTTAACATGAAAATGCACTTAATCACACTTTCGTGAATACTTGAGGGCTTCGCATTGTACCCTTTTACGTACCATAATGTAATGTAAAAATATTTAAAAATTTATTTAAGAAAATGGAACACTAATACCCTCAGATAGCGAATAGTCCAATCAAAGCTTTCTATTATGTCATAAAAAGCAGCAAAATTTTAAATGATTACTTAATATTCAATATAATAATAATTTTCCTTACTTTTAAAATAATAAATATTTTATCCTGATATTATAAATAACTTATAATATGTAATACTTATAAATAAAATTTTCAAGTACATAAATTTATAGCAAAATGAAGAACTTAAATTTCATTAATATTTTAAACGGATCAGTCCCATAATACTATGCTGAATAATATATCGAATTTTTTTAAAATTATAATAAATACTTTTTTATAAAATAATAATGGAACTCAGACCCAGATGATTAATATATGACTTATGATGTCTGCTGATAGGTTTTATTAGTAGTGCGTAATGAAAATATTACATTTTTAATTCATAATATTGTATTTCACGATTAAAAATACTTATGTTAAACTGTATTTAAAAAAATGGAGATTTTGGCATGCCTTCTCAAAAACTCCTTAATGTTTTTTCATAAATTTTATAGGTTTTATACAATATAATTTTCATCAGATTGAACCTAAATTTTAATGTATATTTCCCAAAATATGTTTTACAATAATACAATTTTAATTTTTAAGGGAAGAAATTTAATGTTTTGAAATATTTTAAAACTTATATATGTATTAAATTTATAAATATTTAATTCAGGTTGTTTTGAGATATTGTTGGATTTGAGATATTCTTGAAACAGGATAATAAGTCCATATAATTAAGTATTTAAAACAATAAGTTTGTCTTAAACTTAAGTATATTTTTATTAATCATTCGCGTTAATCTTGATATCATTTTTGTTAACAACAAAGTGTCCTTTATTTAAAACTTTCTAACAAATATTTTTTGTTTGTGTTTCAATAATGAGATTCGTATGAAAAAATTGTAATTTCCTTTAACTATGTTATAAAAATTATGTTTCTAAAACAGGTAGTTTTCAAGGTACTAGAAATCGAAAGTCGTAATTATTTTACATTCTTTCGACAGATGAACCACGGTAACTCAATCCCCAAAGGTAGCTGTCTCTTAAGTTAAAAGTTGAGGGTTTGGGGCTGGAGCCGGCCTAAGATCCGCCGTGTTCGTTATAGGTGACTGGGGCACGTAAAATATGTTCATGGTCACAATGTACTCCAAGTTTTCAAGCGATACCTCTGGAGGCGGCAGACCAAGCGTATGGGTCTTCTGCTTGTTCGCTGCTTCTAAATTACGAGGACCTATTGCGGGGGTGTAACAGGTCTGTTACAGGACCTGATCAAAAGAAGAACCGATACCTTAGAAGGATACCTTTCGCAGCGGACAATCAACTGTAGGTAGAAAAGCTTGGTCCGAAAAAAAGCCGTTTGTGTACCAGGTTTCCGACACAAAAGAGATGCAGTCGCGTAAATGGAGGTAAATTAAAAACTGTCAGTATGCCGGAGCCAGAGTGTCTATGTCTTTATGATGTCTATTACCGTCAAAAGACTCTGATAATAATTATAAATCCAGTGACGGTGGGTCTCGAAGTTACCTTTGTGCTAATGGATTTAGGATGGTTGGTCGGTTAACTTCAAGAAGAACTTCGGCCACATCTGAAAATGCGTCAGCTGATCCAGGCGGGTCGGTTGACCGCAAACCTGCGTCACCTTGATTCTGGAAGTTTCCGGAAGAATCATTTGAGGGTAAAATGGGACTCCTATATAAAGAGATTGGCGAAGTCCTTCCTACGACTTCGCTTGTACGACTGCTGACTTCCTAAACTTCTCTTATAATTATTATATATATATATATATATATATATATATATATATATACACATACACATATACATATACAATATACATATACATATACATATACACACACACACACACACATATATATATATATATATATATATATATATATATATATATATATATATATATATATATATATATATATATATATATATATATATATATATATATATATATATATATATATATATATATATATATATATATATATATATATATATATATATATATATATATATATATATATATATATATATATATATATATATATATATATATATATATATATATATATATATATATATATATATATATATATATATATATATATATATATATATATATATATATATATATACATATATATATATATACATATATATATACATATATATATACATATATATATACATATATATATACATATATATATATATATATATATATATATATATATATATATATATATATATATATATATATATATATATATATATATATATATATATATATATATGTATATATATATATATATGTATATATATATATATATATGTATATATATATATATATATATGTATATATATATATATATATATATATATATATATATATATATATATATATATATATATATATATATATATATATATATATATTTATATATATATATATATATATATATATATATATATATATATATATATATATATATTAAAAAAAATTATCTTCTAATTTTGAGTAATTGTATTTCATCATCAACTATGTAAAGTACACTTAATGTACTGTACTTTTCTCTTAACTTCTTATTATTGAACTTATATATATTTTTTTGTGTCCCAATCACCGAACTCGTGAACCTTATTTTTGCTAAACCTAAAATTAATTAATGTTAGTATCCCAATCCTCATTATCGTATTGCAATATTTGTTAATTCTCATGTCCATGTGATACACTATTACTGGCTTAGAGGGCTTGGCCCAGGAGAGCCAGTTTTTTCGTGGAGCTCGAGAAGAGCCCACTTGGTTCTCGGAATTGTCGGAGCTTACTTTCTTTCAGAGACCACTAGCGTCTCTGCTTTCTGCTAAGAAGTCGACCTTCGAATTCGGGATCTCATTCCCGCTACCTGTAATACTATTTACTTCGTGCTTTGAAGTAGGTCCCTGAGAGTGACACTTGCTCTCATTTTGGATCATCCTTCATCATTTGATTATCCACGAACTCCAGCAAAATACGTACTCTGAGCGTTCGAGCCTTAGTGTAGAAGTCAGCTGTTCGGATTATCAGATGGGTAGATTATAGAGTCCCATATCGACACTCATTAACGAACTGTTCCTGTGTTACTAGCTTCACTGTACCCACGCATGGTATATTTTTAACGTTTATCTCAGCAACAGATCCTAGAAGTAATTGAATTTACTGAATCCTGTACATAAATGTATATAATTATTGCCATGAATAAAGCATTTACTCAAGAGTAAATATATGTTCAGACTGTATCTTTGTCGGCCTCGCCTACCCTTACTCCAATACGTCAGAGGGGTAATATCACTCACGTCCGTAATATGCCTTAAGTTACAAGTGCTCTTCGGGTGGTGATAAATGGGTAACAGGTTCGCAGACTTGTATTGGAATAAGGCATATAGTACCTGTATTGCCAGATACGTTAGGAAAAATATATATTTTTTTTACTTTTAAAAGACGTATGATGCATTAAAGAATTATAAATAAAAATATGTCATACAATAATATATTTAAATTAGTAACATATTAAAACCTTTACACCGCTCTCATGAAACTTTTTTTTTCAGACGTTTTTATGCCAAAAATAATAAACTAACACCACACTTGCATACAAATAAACACCGGATTAACTTTTAACCATTCCTTTTTCTGAATATTTTCAATTACTCCATCAAAGTCTGCGGTAGACCAACAAGAAGCCAAAGATATGTGATACAATAATACTTTTTAAATTAGTAACATATGTAAACCTTTACACTACTCTCATTAAACTATTTTAGAAGTTTTTATACCAAAAATAATAAACTAACATTGCACTTGAATACAAATAAATTTCGAATTAAGTTTAAACAGTTCCTTTTTCTGGATATTTTCAATTACTGTATCAAAGTCTGCGGTAGACCAATAAGAAGCCAAAGATATGTGATGCAATAATATTTTTAAATTAGTAACATATTAAAATCTTTACACCGTTCTCATTAAACTTCTTTTAAAAGTTTATATACCAAAAACAATAAACTAACATCGCACTTGAATACAAATAAACTCCAGGTTAACTTTTAACTATTCGTTTTTCTGAATATTTTCAATTACTGTATCAAAGTCTGCGGTAGACCAATAAGAAGCCAAAGATATGTGATGCAATAATATTTTTAAATTAGTAACATATTAAAATCTTTACACCGTTTTCATTAAACTTTTTTTAAAAATTTATATACCAAAAACAATAAACAAACATCTCACTTGAATACCAATAAATTCCAGGTTAACTTTTAACTATTCGTTTTTCTGAATATTTACAATTACTGTATGAAAGTCTGCGATAGACCAATAAGAAGCCAACGATATGTGATGCAATAATATTTTAAAGTAGTAACATATTAAAATCTTTACACCGTTTTCATTAAACTTTTTTTAAAAGTTTATACACCAAAAACAATAAACTAACATCGTACTTGAATACAAATAAACTCCGGATTAACTTTTAACCATTCGTTTTTCTGAATATTTACAATTACTGTATGAAAGTCTGCGATAGACCAATGAGAAGCCAACAATATGTGATAAAATAATATTTTTAAATTAGTAATAAATGTAAATTTTTATACCACTCTCATTAAACTTTTTTAGAAGTTTTTATGCCAAAAATAATAACCTAACACTGCACTTGAATACAAATAAACTCCGGATTAACTTTTAACCATTCTTTTTTCTGAATATTTTCAATTACTTTATCAAAGTCTGCGATAACGATATGTGATACAATAATTTTTAAAATTAGTAACATATTAAAACCTTTACACCCCTCTCATGAATCTTTTTTTAGAAGTTTTTATAACAAAAATAATAAACTAACATCACATTTGTATATAAATAAACTCCGGATTAACTTTTAACCATTGCTTTTATCTGAATATTTTCAATTACTCTATCAAAGTCAGCGATAGACCAATAAGAAGAAAAAGATATGTAACACAATAATATTTTAAAATCAGTAACATATTAAAACCTTTACACCGCTCTCATGAAACTTTTTTTCAGATGTTTTTATGCCAAAAATAATAAACTAACACCGCACTTGAATACAAATAAACTCCGAATTAACTTTTAACCATTCCTTTTTCTAAATATTTTCAATTACTGTATCAAAGTCTGCGATAGACCAATAAGAAGCCATGAAGCTCAGGAATGTTAACTGAATTACATACATTTTTTCCCCTTCCTTGTATTAAAGCCATTTTCCAATGTCGTTTGATTAAAGGAGATACTCCAGAAAACATTCGCTGAGATCCAATTAAGCTCCTCATTTCGCTTTCATCTTATTCAATGGCTTTTCGCTTGGAATCTATATACGTGTTCTTGAACTCTCTGTTATGATATTTTATAAATGAATAGAACAAATTTTCTGCGAAAATAACGAGAACCAATTAGATGAGGGTTTTTTTTGTGTATAAAATATTATAGTAGTGGTTAAGCATTATTAAACGGGAAAACAGGATAATAAGTCCATATAATTAAGAATTTAAATAGAACTGTATGATTTTTGTGTTTTTTAACGTCATATAATGATACCTATTTGTGAATATATAATTTTTGGAAGCGTTTTAATGAATATAATGAGCAAACAGCGTATAAAATAAATTGCTAACAGACACTAATAAAGTATTTTTGCCTTCGATGTTGCGCATCAATTAAATATTTATGTCATTTTTTAACTAAAATATCAAATTACGCTTGGATGAAATTAAATGGAATACTAATTAAAGAATTAATTCTTCGTAAATGAGACTACAGTTTAAATTACGCTTTTATGTTTTTGTTGTCATTAAAAGCCTTATGCGTGTATGCGGTGCTTTTTGTTTAATTAAATCTTAATATGCAGACATATTTTTACAGTGTAGTATTGTGTTTAAGCCTTTTAATGCATCTATCATTCTAATTATATTTTTCAAAGAATTGTGAAAACATCTTTTCTAAATCTTTAGACTTTTACAGATCGTAAATGAAACCACATGAGTCATAAAATTTAGAAAGATTGTCTTTGATTTTAATAACAGATTAAATATTGCACATCAGACACTAATTCATGTGCAGATGTAACACAATTCTTGCCACCAGAAATGTAGGTTGCTCATGGTTTCACAATTTTCTGAAAAGAAATGTGAGAAAATATTTTTGGTACCTTTAGACTTAAATCTTAGGACAAATCATGTTAAAGCTAAATTTAAGATGGAAATAACTCTAAAAACAAGCAATAAAGGTATTCTAATCATGTCTGAATATATATTTATTTTCAGAATTTAGTTACGTTTATAAGCATGTTGATGTAATTATCATTTTAATTATATTTTTTAATGAATTGCAAAAAACTTTAGGCTTTTGCATATCATAAAAAACCACGTACGTCATAAAATTTAGAAAGATTGTCTTTGATTTTAATTACAAAAGTATATTGTACATGACAAAAAATTTACGTGCAGATATAAAATGGTTATTTAACAATTCTTGACACAAGAAATGTAGGTTGTTCATGCTTTCACAATTTTCTGAAAATAAATGTGAGAAATTACTTTTGGTATCTTTAGATTTAAACGAATCTTAAGTCAAATCCTGTTAAGGTTAAAATTTAGATATAATTACTCTAAATATAAACAATAAAGATATTCTAATGATATCTAAATATATTTATTTTCAGAATGTAGCAATATGTATAAGTATTTTGGTGCAACTATAATTTGAATTATATTTTGGAATGAATTGTAAAAAACTTTAGGCTTTTAGATATCATAAAAGAACCACGTGAGTCATCAAATTTAGAAGGATTGTCTCTGATTCTAATAACAGAAGTATATTGTAAATGACAGACTAATTTACTTGCAGCTATAACATTATTATTTAACAATTCTTAACACAAGAAATGTACGTTGTTCATGGTTTCTCAATTTTCTGAAAATACATGTGGCAAAATATTTTTGGTTTCTTTAGTTTTTATTTTTGGTTTCTTAAACGAATATAAGACAAATCATGTTAAGGTTAAAATTTAGATAGAAATTACTATAAATACAAAAAATAAAGATATTCTTATCAAAGCTGTATATAAATTTCTTTTCAGAATTTCGTCACGTTTATAAGCATTTTGATGTAATTATCATTCTAATTATATTTTTAAATGATTTGTAAAAGCATTTAGGATTTTACATATCGTAAAAAAAGCATGTAAATCATCAAATTTAGAAAGACTGTCTCTGATTTTAATAACAGAAACGTGATGTACATAATGAACTAATTTACGTGCTGCTATAACACGTTTTTCATCAATTATTATCACAATTTTATGAAAAAAATGTGAGAAAGTCCTTTCGGAATCTTTAGACATTCGAGTCTTAAGATAAGTCACGTTAAGCTTAAAGTACAGATAGAAATAACTCTAAATGCAAAAAAATAAAATCTTAATTTAAACAATAAAGGTATACTGATTATTAGAATTGCTTCCTTTTTACTTAACGTCTAAGGATTTTTGTATATTTATTACACTGTTATTTGTGTATAATTTGTCATATGGTTTTTTTTTTAAATTTTCTTAAAACATGAAATTTTAACTTGTGTTAATTTAGAAATTTATGTGTCTAATGTTTCAAAAATCATGGGCCGGATTCAAGTTTTGGGTTTGGAGAGATATGGTCTACTTTTGAAAAAAGTCTTTTGAATCTGGGACCTACTGATTAAAGCCGATTTCGAATGGCTACGAACAGCCATGCCTTGGTGGAATTCTAATCCATGAACTCCGGTAGGTTCGAATTCCACCAAGGCATACGGAAGAGGAGATATAAGAGATACGCGTTTGACGGGATTGGGCCCCCATGTGTGAAAAGTTTCATAATTTTGGTTGCTCCCAAATCAATTGAAAGATTATCAAGTATAAAAGAAACTCTACTTATACATTAAATTAACTGAATTTCTTAACTCAATTTTTTAATAAACCGTTAATTAAAGGTATAAAATGGCAAGGTTTATTTATTTACCAATTTCTGATGCATTCTCTTTGTGCTATATAAACTTTTCCTGAGAACAATACATGTCTCGTGATTATGTCAATAGTAATTTTACACTAAGGCTTGATTACTATCCTATTTTCTATTATAGATCTCCATTGAAATACTTTTATAGTATATTAATTTCAGCATCATTGGTGTCAGGTATTCTACTAAATTACTTCTGTTGGCCCTGATTTAGCAAAATACGCAATATTAAAGAGTCATATTGAAGAAAACAGCTATCATTAATTTAATAGTTTATTACTGATTATTAGATATTCCTCTATTTTTACATAACACCTATACATTTTAATAAAATTTTGATAAAAGTTCATAATTAAATTTTGATAATTAATTATTCGTAAAGTAAAAAATTGTTAATGAAGATTTTCTTATGCACATTTGTTAATAAACTCATTGAATAGTTTTTGAAATTTTCTAAAAACATGAGTTTCCTTACATTACTTAAGAATTTTACATAATTAAAAAATCCTGTGTTACAAAATATAGAAAAAGTTTGGTTTCTGAATCAATAGAGAAATTATTAAACTCAATGTTGCAGACACTAATTGAACAAATCTCTTTACGCAATTTTGATTAAACCTTCTAATGGAAACTCTAAAATCACAAGGTTTATTTAAGAGACAATTTTAGATGCATTCTCTTTGTATTCTATACCTTTTTCAATGAAATTCACATGACGTGTGATTATAATTTTACACCAAAGCTTGGTAACTTTCTTATTGCAATCGGGAGTTTTTCATTGAAATACCTTTACATTATATTTATTGCAGTAGCATAGTGAATATAATATTTTTTACTTAACCTTTATTGAGTAAAATAAACAATATTTTAGTATATAAATTTTGATAAAACTATTAGAAATATAACTATGTATATTTTTATTAAGCTTATTGCACAGAATTTTCATATTTTTAAGTGACAAGTGTAAGTGTTACTTATATCAGTTTAGAAATGTATGGCAGTACATGAAAAACATATGTGACAATAAATATAAAAAAGCATGTGTGCTAAAGTACAAAATTCATTTTCGTTTCTTCCAAATCAATAGGGAAAATGTCCTATAAAGGAAATTCAACACATGATTTAAACTAATTAAATTTCCCATAAAACATTTCAACCGAAGTTATAAAATCACAAGGCTTATTTACCTACTAATTTTAGACGCATTCTCTTTGTACCCCATACCTTTTTCCAAGAAAAACACATGCCTCGTGATTATGTCAATAGTAATTTTACAATAAAGCTTGGTCACTTTCCTATTACAACCGGAAGATCTCCCTTGAAAACTCTTTATATTATATTAATTGCAACAGCTTAGGTTTCATGTATTATCCCACTTTAAAATAGGCAATATTCAAGAGTAGTATAGAAGAAAACACTTAAGTATCATCACTTAAGTAATTTATGTGTAAAACATTTCAGAAAAATCTGTTTTACAAAGTATAGAAATAATAGAGAATCTATTAAATTCAATGTTGCATGCACTAATTAATTAAATCTCTTTACGAAATATTGATTATACCTTCCAATTCAAGCTATAAAAACAAGGCTCATTTACCAACCAATTTTAGATGCATTCTCTTTGTACCTTATGCGTTTTTCCATGAAAATCACATGGCACGTGATTGTGTAAATCTTGGTGACTCTTTTATTGTAACCGGGAGTTTTTCCAATGAAATACCTTTACATCATATATTTATTACAGTGGGCTTTAGAAATTGTGTTATATTACTTGACTTAACTTTATTCAGCAAAATAAGCAATATTTTATTATATAAATTTTGGTAGAACTATTACATTTTTGCTATGTTTATTTTTTAAGCTTATTGCATAGATTTTTAATAATTTTAAGTGAAGCTCTTAATGACTTATGTCACTTTAGATGTGTATGACGGTACGTGAAAAACATATCTGACAAAAAATATAAGAAAAGCCTGTGTGGTCAAATATAAATATAATTTTCGTTGCTTCCAAATCAATAGGGAATATGCCCTATAAATGAAATTCAACGCATGCTTTAAATCAATAAAACTTCTTTACGTAATTTCCCATAAAACATTTCTACCGAAATTATAAAATCACAAGGCTTTTTTACCTACTAATTTTAGATGCATTCTCTTTATACCCCATACCTTTTTCCAAGAAAAA
This sequence comes from Pardosa pseudoannulata, assembly GCA_032207245.1. Classification (NCBI taxonomy): domain Eukaryota; kingdom Metazoa; phylum Arthropoda; class Arachnida; order Araneae; family Lycosidae; genus Pardosa; species Pardosa pseudoannulata. The sequence goes on along the minus strand of CM063506.1, from coordinate 60,086,566 downwards.
CACATGCCTCGTGATTATGTCAAGAGTAATTTTACACTAAGACTTGATTACTTCCATATTATAACTGCTAGTTCTCCACTGAAATAACCTTTATATTATATTAATTGCAACAGATTAGGCTTTATGTATTGTACCATTTTAAAATAGGCAATATTGAAGAGTAATAGGGGAGAAAACAACTATTATTGAATTAATAATTTATTACTAATTATTAGCTATTTCTGTTTTACTTAATACCTATAAATTTTGGTAAAATTATTAGTAAACGTTAGTAATTAACTATTAGTAAAGTAAGTAATTATTAGTAATATTTTATTATGTATGTTTCTTAATAAGCTCATTGAACAGTTTTTGAAATTTTCCTAAAGCATGAACGATTTTCTTGCATCACTTAAGAAATTTATATGTAACACACTTTAGAAAAACTTCTATTACAAAGTATAGAAATAATTTTGGTTGCTTCTAAATAAATAGAGAAATTATTGAACTCAAGACTGCATATATTAATTAATTAAATCTCTTTACACAATGCCGATTAAACTTTCCAATGGAAGCTATAAAAACACAAGATTTATTTACCAACTAATTTTAGATGCATTCTCTTTGTACTTTATACCTTTTTCCATGAAAATCACATGCTGCTTCATTATGTAAATCTTGGTCACTTTCTTATTCTAACCGGGAGTTTTTCATTGAAATATCTTTACATTATGTTTATTGCAGTGGCATGGGCTTTAGATATTGTGATGCATTCCTTGACTTAACCGTTATTGATCAAAATAAGGGATATTTTTAATATATAAATTTTTGTAAAACTATTGCATTTTTACTACGTATATTGTTAATAAGTGTTATTTGTGACAGTTTAGAAATGTATGACAGTACATGAAAAACATATGTGACAATAAATATAAGAAAAAAAGTGTGACAAAGTATAAAAATCTTTTTTGTTTTTTTCCAAATCAATAGGGAATCAAGATCCTATAAATGATATTCAACACATGCTTTAAATTAATTAAATTTATTTACGTAATTTCCATGAAACATTTCTACCGAGGTTATAAAATCACAAGGTTATTTACCTACTAATTTTAGATGCATTCTCTTTGTACCCCATACCTTTTTCCAAGAAAAACACATGTCTCGTGATTATGTCAATAGTAATTTTACACTAAGGCTTGGTCACTTTCCTATTACAACCTGGAGATCTCCATTGAAATCCCTTTACATTATGTTAATTGCAACTGCTTAGGTTTCATGTATTGTCCCACTTTAAAATAGGCAATATTCAAAAGTAATATACAAGAAAACAACTATTATTAAGTTAATAATTTGTTACTAATTATTAGATAATCCTTTTTACATAACACCTATGAATTTTAGTAAATTTATGAGTAAAAGTTAGTAATTAATTATTAGTAAAGTAAGTAAATATTAGTAATGTTGTATTATGTACATTTCTGAACTAGGCCAATGAACAGTTTTTGAAATTTTCCTAGAGAATGAAAGTTTTCCTTTCATTACTTAAGTAATTTATGTGTAACACATTTTAGAAAAACCTGTTTTACAAAGTTTAGAAATAATAGAGAAACTATTAAATTCAATGTTGCATGTAATAATTAATTAAATCTCTTTACGAAATTTTGATTAAACCTTCCAATGGAAGCTATAAAAACAAGGTTTATTTACCAACCAATTTTAGATGCATTGACTTTGTACCTTATGCTTTTTTCCATGAAGATCATATGCCACGTGATTATGAAATCTTGGTGACATTTTTATTGTAACCAGGAGTTTTTCATTGAAATACCTTTACATTATATTTATTGCAATAGCATATTAAATATATATTGGGTTACATATTTTGACTTAACCTTTATTAAGAAATATAAGTAATATTTTAGGATAAAAAGTCTGGTAAAACTATTACAATTTTTGCTATTTATATTCTTAATAATCTTAATGCATAGATTTTTAATATTTTTAAATAAAACTCTTAATTACTTGTGTCCCCCTTAGAAATGTATGGCAGTACATGAAAAACATATGTGCAAAATATAAAAAACATGCATTGTAAAATATAAAATCATTTTCACTGCTTCCAAATCAATAGGGAAAATGTCCTATAAAGAAAATCCAACACATTCTTTAAATTAATTAAATTTCTTAACGCAATTCCCATAAATCCTTTCAACCGAAGACATAAATTCACAAGGCTAATTTATCTACTAATTTTAGACGCATACATTATGTTAAGAGTGTTATTTGTGACAGTTTAGAAATGTATGACAGTACATGAAATACATAGGTGACAATAAATATAAAAAAGCATGTGTGCTAAAGTACAAAATTCATTTTCGTTTCTTCCAAATCAATAGGGAAAATGTCCTATAAAGGAAATTCAACACATGATTTAAACTAATTAAATTTCCCATAAAACATTTCAACCGAAGTTATAAAATCACAAGGCTTATTTACCTACTAATTTTAGACGCATTCTCTTTGTACCCCATACCTTTTTCCAAGAAAAACACATGCCTCGTGATTATGTCAATAGTAATTTTACACTAAAGCTTGGTCACTTTCCTATTACATTCGGGAGATCTCCATTGAAATCCCTTTACATTATGTTAATTGCAGCGGCATGGGCTTCAGGTATTGTCCTTCTTCCGGAATTAATCCCGTCCCAAAAGCTCGGATTAAAAGCAGCACGTGAATCGTCGGCGCAAAGGCTGCGTCGTACTTCGCTAAAATAAATTAACAGGCTCGTATACCATGGCTGCACGTTTTCGAGGTTTTAATTAGGAGAGATGCTAAGTTGCATTATAAATTCTACATTACGGCTTCGTTAGTGTGCTAGAGTTAATGCTATCACCAGTGCAGATGGTTGGGTTTTTTTTTATTCTTAGTGCTTTAGATTCTAATTTTAGAGAATTTTTTACACTTCACGTTTAAGAGAATTGTTCTTCAAACGTAAAGATGATTAGCATTTTATCAGTTTAAATTTTCATCCACTGTTTGATGTTCTCAAATTTTCATTCATTGCTAATCAAATGGAAGCACTATTGTGATACCAGCATTAAAATCTAATTAATGATTAGATAATTTATATTTTGTAATGATTTATATGTAGAGAGTTAAGATATAAGCTGTACGGTTCTAAATATTTTCGTACAGCTTATTATTAAGGAAACTGTATATTCCGAATACACTAATTACAACATATATATTTGTTGTACCGATGCTAAAGTTTAATTAATGGATTTAAATTTTATCTTACATTATACATAGAGATAAGGTTTAAAATCGGCTAATTTAAATATTTACACTTAATTACATAAAGCTGTGTTTTCAGGACGTGACTATATTCTGAGAACATTCTCAGCACAGTGTACTACATAAGAACACTGTAATGCAAAATGGTTGTCTTATGAGATCGTATCGTATTTTGGTGCAATGTGCATTAAATAATATTATCTTAAATTATACATAGAGATAAGTTATAAATTCTACTAATCTAAATATTTACACTTAATTACATAAAGCTCAGTTTTCAGGAAGTGACTATATATTGAGAACATTCTCAGTACAGTGTACTACATAAGAACACTGTATTGCAAAATGGTTGTTTTATATGAACGTATCATATTTTGGTGCAATGTACATTAAATAATTTTATCGTAAATTATACTTAGAGATAAGTTATAAATTCTACTAGTCTAAATATTTACATTTATTTGTATAAAGCTCAGTTTTCAATAAGCGACTAAATATTGAGAACATTCTCAGTACAGTGTACTACATAAGAACACTGTAATGCAAAATGGTTGTCTTATGAGATCGTATCATATTTTTGTGCAATGTACATTAAATAATTTTATCTTAAATTATACATAGAGATAAGTTATAAACTCTACTAGTCTAAATATTTACACTTAATTACATAAAGCTGAATTTTCAGGAAGCGACTATATATTGAGAACATTCTCAGTACAGTGTACTACATAAGAAAACTGCAATGCAAAATGTTTGTCTTATGAGATCGTATCATATTTTGGTGTAATATACATTAAATAATTTTATCTTAAAATTACATAGAGATAAAATATAAATTCTACTAGTCTAAATGTTTACGATTAATTACATAAAGTTGAGTTTTCAGGAAGCGACTATACGTTCAGAACATTCTCTCTACATTGTACTACATAAGAACACTGTATTGCAAAATGGTTGTCTTATATGAACGTATCATATTTTGGTGCAATGTACATTAAATAAATTTATCTTAAATTATACATAGAGGTGAGATATAAATTCTACTAGTCTAAATATTTACACTTACTTACATAAATCTGAGTTTTTAGGAAGCGACTATATTTTGAGAACTTTCTCAGTACTGTGTATAAAATAAGAACACTGTAATACAAAATGATTGTCTTATTATATCGTTACATATTTTGGTGTAATATACATTAAATAATAATATTCGTCAAATATTATTTTCGAATCTAAACTAAAAATAGATTGATGAACGGATTTTGAAAATTTTTGTATTTTATTGGCATAATCAAATATTTCCTCGTGATTTTAAGAATTATTCCACATACATGTTGAGTATAATTTAAGCATATATATTATTTTGATATTAAACATGTATTGAAAAATACAAAGGGAAATATATATGAAAGTCATTTAGTAGTGCATAAAAAATGTATTGTTTATATTTTGATTTTTAAAATGTTAAGATTTATTCATATTTTTATTTAAGAATTCCAATAACTAAAATCAGTGACATTCCATGGCCATGTTCCACCAAATAAGAAATTTTGGTTATTAGTTAATACTTTCTGGTGTTTCCCTTATAACATTAGCACCGTTATGGTATTGGGATTACATTAATGGTCATAAGTTATCTGGTACAGTAATTAAGTGGGTCAACAGCAAGTGGCAAATTACCTTCATAAAGGTCTCATATGCAGGATATTGATGTACCAATAACTCTAGAGCACTGACTCAAATGTATATCAATGATGTTATTCCATATGTTTATGTATAAAGTACTATACAGGAACATCAACTAGATTAACCAATAGAAAAGTTTTAGTAAAATTCTTTCACTTCTGATCAGAGAAAAGACACATTCAGTGAGCGGAGAGTGATAAAACAATTTAAAAATTATACTGAACCTACACGCTATCACTTCACATACAGATACAGATTTATCACTGTTCGTTTCAGTTTGTCATACTGGTTCTCAATATATATCTCGGTCAGATTTTTACCTGTACAATTGTTCAACAAACTTTTGATATGTTCTTAAAGAACATAGTACTTCTTTGTTAGCTATCTTAACTATTGCGAATGAATGCAGCAATAATCTTAAAGCTCTATCTAGATATCAATGTATCAAATTTTGCTATTAATTCCGCAATTTATTATTGAATATTAAGATTATTCAATTCTTACTGTCTTCTGATATGTTGCTTATCTAAGAAATAGTTAGGATTAATTTTTTTTACTGTTGGTTCTAAATTTGTTAATCTATTCCTGAATACCTATCCCAGTCAGAAAATCCTTTCTGTAAAAATTGTTTAGGAGACTTTTGTTAAGAGATTTTAAGTAACATAATACTATTTTATTGCTTCTCTTTGACCTACAAAGAATGAAAACTATAATAATCTGAATACAAGATAATATATATATATATATATATATATATATATATATATATATATATATATATATATATATATATATATATATATATATATATATTATAAAGACATATTTTGTCTCTAAATATGCAACTTATAATTAAATATTAAGATTATTAATTACTCCACTGTTTTTTAGTCTTTTTATCCAAAGTTTCTTTAATATGCCTTGCCCAGATAACTGACAACAATAAATTCCAAATACGTTAGAATATGTTAAAATGTTTGTATTATTTTAACCAATACGACTTATGTATTTTCTGAAACTTTCTATTCATCTTAGGCCAAATAACTTTCTAAATGCGTAAACCGAGTATACGGTTTGGAGTACAGTAACTACCCGGTGTAAGGATATAACTCATATAAAAAATTCGATTTATATATAAAAAAAATGTAGTGTATAGAACACCCATAAAACCCCTTTGCGTCTAATAAACTATATACATTTTTAAAACTCATTATATTTGAATGGCGAATTCAATCCTCCATTTTTTAATGAGTTGGAAGTTAAATCATTGCCGAAACATAATATTTTAATGTCCTCAAACTTTATCAGATATGAATTTCACAATGAGTAGGTTTGTATTTACGATGAATACCATATTTTATCCAGCAAAGCGTAGAGCACTAGTTGTCTAATGGTACTGTTTTATTTTTATTATTAAGATTTTTCTTTGTATAGAGTGTAGATTGAGATATAAAAGTGAAATTGGTATAAAACAAAATGTGAATATATTTCTAAAAAGAAAATTTTAACATGTTACGGCTGACATTTCTGAGCTACGCCTGGCAGCATAATATCTTTTGAAATATTTCGCTATATAGAAAGCAAATTGTAAAAAAAAAAGATTGATGCACAACTATAATCATATAATGGTCAAATACAAACATACAGCATAAAATGAATTAAAGATCAATCATGTATTAAAAGCAAAGAATACGTGGACTACTTAGCTAGTTGCAAAGACATAACATACTAAAATATTTTATTAAAAATATAAGGAACTAAAATATTATGAAATGATGGCAAAATCTTGTTAAATTATGAACATTCGGAATTTTTAAATATTTATGTTGACCTACGTTTTAATATTAAGGTTTTAGTTTATAATCTTACAGATCAAGTCAGCTTACCTGTATTTTTATATAAGATTTGTTGCCTAAATACCCCAAATTGTCTTTGGGGTAATCTAGTCATTCCTTTACTGTTATTAAAGAAAAGCTCCAATTTCTCTCAAGAGGTAATAACAGTAAAGGTAAACAATCATTCAAGCTTGCCTTATTTTCGATGAATCGTTAATAGTTCCTTTGATAGTAGAACAACAAGAAGAAATATATAATGACCAGAATTATGTTTTTAAAATTTAATCCCCATTTTAATAAAATCTGATATTAAAAAAGTCCCCAAAATAAGTGTATTATTCAAGTGCTCAAATGTTTATAAAATTAGAATCGTCATTGTCCAAAGAAAAAGTTTTTTGTGTATAAACTCTTCAGTTGTTGTGCTATAATGCAACTATAGGAGGAATCGTAAATTATATATTGAACCTGGTATTCTACTTAAATTTATTTTATTACTATATTAATATTTTAGAAAAGATGTTTAAATAGTTGAATTTGCTATAAGAAGATTACTAGTTTTGGGATAAACACCGCCAATTAGATTCATGTAAAAATTGCATGTGTACCTTCTTCCAGAAATTAACATTTTGTGTCGAAGCTTTGATTGGGATTAATTTTGTAACCTTTGAATAAAATAACTTGTCTCAATGTTATAAAAGAAATTGTTTATTAAAATTTTGAAAATTCTTGTCTTGAATTTTATTAATGAAGTAATGATAGTAGATGGGGACTTCTGCTCACACCTTGGACTTTTCAGTTCGAGTGGAAGTATTCATAAAAATTTTCAGTATCTTTCTACTAATCAGTTTTAAGTTATAGAAAATACGTACATATGCACTGACATAATGATGAAACTAAGCGTTCAGGGATCGACAAATTAGATATTCATTAAAGTAACGGTTTTCTTTGTAAGGTTCATTTTGTATATTGGTGAAAGAATTGTAATCGTTTAGTTTATGTTAACTTGTGAAAACGAATGTTGGCAACATATGTATGGTTGTCGATGTCCGCCATGGTTGTAACTTACGCAGCTGTTTTACCAACTCAATAATAAATCTTTATGTTTCTAATTAAGAACTCTATCTTAACATCTAAATTTCAAGAGGCTGATTATAAATCAAACTTATACCTTGCACATACGTACAGAATAAGCTCTTATACTAGTTAAAATGGAAGCAAATATGGGCAAAATTTGTATACCTGAATACCGAAAACTTTCGTGATTACAGAACTAACTTTATTTCGTAAAAGAAATTATAAACAAGGGTGAAACACAAATAGATATTATTTGCATTTTGATTCCCTTATATTGTTCTACATTTTGCTTTGTTTTTCCATCACTTTAATTCACAAAATATTTTGAATATTAAAAAATATTTTTTCTACATTAAATTTGCAATAATAGATAAGATTAAACAATTACACTAATAGTATACAGAGCATGCTGTGAGCATGTTAAAACAAAGGTAGTTTGCAGAGATTAGATTTCAACGTTTTGTCTAAGTAATTTCACTTAAATAAAATGGAGAATATACTCTACTTTTAAAAGATATTCACCTCTTGCTATCAGATGGAAGTTGAAAGAAGGCAGAAATTACATTTAATAGCACAATTAAGTCTTAGTATTTGACTTTTCCTCAGACGCTGAAATTTCTTCCTGTTTGTGGTATTTAAATTGTTTATCATTTAATTACGGATGCAAATATGAGAATTTTTGAGCATTACTTAATAGATATAGAAGGTAACATCTGAGGATCAGACGGAAGCGTAAGTTTCTCGAAAGTTATGAGATACTCTGGGTAATTAGCTGGCCAAGATTAAATTTAAATTAAACCTGAAGCGAGATAAAGTTACAAAGAAAAGGTTTTATAAGTTCATTCTTCCATTGTAGAATGATGATAATACGCGCGGCATAATTAGAATTTAGTATCTGTTTGGAAGGAAAACATATGCATATTTGATTTTAATTATTCTATACATCATAGTGGAAACGCACTTGATGATTAGAAAATGTGCTAAAACCATTAACACCTAGTGTTTTAAGGTTAGTTAAGAAATAGCTTCTAGGATTTTTATGTTTTCTTCGAAAGAATTTTCTTTTTAGGAGTTAGAAATAACAATGTTATAAATAAAACGTATATTTTGAAGTATTTTAATTATAATTTTAATTTTTAAATCGGTACAAGATTTTAGCTATGCACCTGAACGTTGTAGCATCACGCTACTGAAAAACTTTTAATTTGTATTTTGTTTGTGTATTACGGCTCGCTGTGACGTCAGTCAAACGCTTTCTTTGCTATCTGCAGGGTCTCCATGCCTCCATTCTCTCCTCCTTAACCTTTCCTTTAGAAAAGACAGAGAGAGGGGTGTTGGGGGATTGGTAGTGACGTCACGAGGGCCAAGTGTCGTTTGGTGTGGGAGAAGACGCTGAGAGTTATTGTCGGGCGGGCGAGCATGAATGAGCCGTGCCGAGAAATGTACATGATGTAAATATTTGTATATATCAGAATAAATCCTTCTTTCTTCTCCATATCGCTTGTGTTCGATGTGTAATCCTCATGAGGCCTTTGAAGAACCCTGCTCGACCACAACCCTAGCAAAGTTAAATATTTTAGAGCTGTGTCGTTACAACGTGCTATCTCAAAAAATACATAAGGCAAAAAGGATTCATCAGTATTTAACTTTCCTTTACAGCACTATTTTGTTGTTTTAGTGTCGTTACTAATTCCCCTGGAGTAAGGTAGGTCAACCAAGATTGTTCAATCGACCCCATCGCAATATGAAATTAGTCCACGGCTAAAAACAATATACAGTTCCATTTCAGTGACCAATCACGAAGGCTGAAAACTGAATAAACTTAATGAACTCCTGTTTCAAAAGGTACATCAGGAAAATGGATATATCTTTATTGAACTCCCCTTTACAGCATTATGTTGCTGTTAGAATGCCGTTACGCATTTTCATGGTGTAAGGTAGGATATCTAACACTACACAATCGACCCCATCTCAATATGCAATTAATCCATGGCTAAAATTAGAATCCAGCTTTACTTCAGTGACGAATCGCGAGGGCTGAAAACTGAATAAACTTCATGAACATGGTTTCTTAAAAGGTACATCAGGCAAATAGATGCATCTTTATTGAACTTCACTTCACAGCACTATGTTGCTGTTATAATGCCGTTACTCATTTTCCTGGTGTAAGGTAAGAAAACTAACTCTACTCAATCGACCCATCGTAATATTCAATTAGTCCATGGCTAAAGACAGAACACAGCTCCACTTCAGTGACGAATCACGAGGGCTAAAAACTAAATAAACTTCATGAACGTGCCTTCTTAAAAGATACATCAGGCAAATAGATGCATATTTATTGAACTTCTATTTACAGCACTATGTTGCTGTTGTAATGCAGTTAGTCATTTCCCTGGTGTGAGGTAGAACAACCAACACTATCCAATCGACCCCATCTCAATATGCAATTAGTCCATGGCTAAAGGCAGAACACAGCTTCACTTCATTGACGAATCACGAGGGCTGAAAACTGAATAAACTTCATGAACGTGCTTTCCTAAAAGGTACTCAGGCAAATAGATGGATTTTTATTGAACTTCACTTTACAGCACTATGTTGCTGTTGTAATGCAGTTAGTCATTTCCCTGGTGTGAGGTAGAACAACCAACACTATCCAATCGACCCCATCTCAATATGCAATTAGTCCATGGCTAAAGGCAGAACACAGTTTCACTTCATTGACGAAACAAGAGGGCTGAAAACTGAATAAACTTTATGCACGTGCTTTCCTAAAAGGTACATCAGGCAAATAGATGGATTTTTATTGAACTTCACTTTACAGCACTATGTTGCTGTTATAATGCTGTTGCTCATCTTCCTGGTGTAAGGAAGGAAATCTAACACTATCCAATCAAACCCATCGCAATGTGCAATTAGTACATGGCTAAAGACAGAAAGTGTCTTCATTTCAGTAACAAATCACGAGGTCTGGAAACTGAATAAACTTTATGCACATACTTTCTCAAAAGGTACACCAAGCAAAATGGATGCATCTTCATTGAACTTCAATTTACAGCTCTAAGTTGCTGTTATAATGGCGTTACTGATTTCTCTGGTGTAAGGTAGGAAATATAACACTAACCAATTGACCCCATTGTAATATAAATTAGTTCTGCCTTTAGGCAGAACGCAGCTTCATTCAGTGACAAATGACGAAGACTGAAAACTGAAGAAGAAACTTTAAGAACGTTTTTTTGTAAAAGGTGCAATCGACAAATAGATGCATCTTTATTGAATTTTACTTTACACGACTATATTGCTGTTGTAATGCAGTTAGTCATTTCCCTGGTGTGAGGTAGAACAACCAACACTATCCAATCGACCCCATCTCAATATGCAATTAGTCCATGGCTAAAGGCAGAACACAGTTTCACTTCATTGACGAAACAAGAGGGCTGAAAACTGAATAAACTTTATAAACTTTCTTTCTCAAAAAGTATATCAGACAAATGGGTACATCTTTATTGAACTTCACTTTACAGAACTATAGTGTTTTTATAATGTCATTACTCATTCTTGCGGTGTAGGGTAGGAAACCAAATGATCTAAGAGATCCCGTAGCTATATGCGACTAGATCATGGCTAAGAGAAATATGCAGCTTCACTTGGGTGAGGAATCACAAGAGCTGAACACTGAATAACTTTATAAACTTGCTTTCTCAAAAGGTACATCAGGTAAATGGATGCATGCATCTATATTTGACTTCACTTTACAGCACTATATTATTGTTAAAATATAGTTACTCATTTCTGTGGTGTAGGGTAGGAAAGCTAACATGATCTAACTGACCCCCTCGCTATATGTGACTAGTCCAGGTCTAAGGGCAATATGCAGCTTCACTTAAGTAAAGAATCATAACAGCTTAAGAAAGACTAAACTTCAAGTAAGTCATCATAGTTAAGAAAGCCAACAATTTCTAACTGACCCCCTCGCTATATGTGACTAGTCCAGGTCTAAGGGCAATATGCAGCTTCACTTAAGTAAAGAATCATAACAGCTTAAGAAAGACTAAACTTCAAGTAAGTCATCATAGTGAAGAAGAAATAATCCAAGCAGAAAACTCGGATGATTGTCATGTCACGTTGGAACTAGAGATCATTCCGACCACGTAATATTTAACATGTCCCAGCCACATTAATGAACATGATGGAACATTGGCCAGCACGAGCCTCAATCAGGCAAACCTCATTGACGAGATTTCTGCTTTCTCCGACTGAGTTATCGTGAGTCGCAGCACTATGTTATCTCTTAGCAAATAAATCTGATGTCATCAGATTTATACTTTTATAATGTTTACAACAACATATCATCATCAATCAAGACAAGCTGTAATAAAAGTTGTTGAAATTTTATTCAAGACTCTTTATTAATTCTCAAGACATTTTATTAATTTAGAATGATAATAATAAGTGCAGCATAATAAGAATTTTGTATTTGTTTGTATGGAACATGCATGGATATTTAGTTATTCTATACATGTTAATGGTAAACACACATGATGATTAGAAAATTATTGAAACTTTTACCCACGAAGATGCACGAAGGGCCTCTAAGTCCCGAGCGTTATAAAAACATTCAACAAAATAAACCAATAAAATAATCTGAGATTTTCAGTAGCTTATTCATTGGGCACTAAAATGCATCCAGAATGTATCACTGAAGAGTGATCCATTTTATGATTTGGGGTTCTGAATATTTCCATAAACTAAATATCAAAAAGATGATCTTTTCAAAAACTGTTTACTTGAGAAGTTTTTAAATGTATACTAATCTAAAAAGAGTTCTTTTATCTGTTTATTATTTATATAACAGTCCAAATATTTAATTTATAATACAATATAGCTCATGCTTTCAATTTCATTATGTTAGAAAGAATATTCGAAATTTCCTCTGTTTGAATACAGCAATAGAAATGTTACTTTCAGTTTAACATCTTATATATTTGTTATGTCTTTCTTTTATAAAATATTTTCCTAGATTCTTTAGATTGGTTTATCGAAACAACAGGAAGAAATAGAAACTATATACTTCTTTGCAAAAAGATAAAATTACTTTGCATTTATAAAATTTAGTACAGTGTACTTCATACCATACTAGAAGACGTTTTTACAAAAATAAAACTCACTAAAATTATTTCTATATATTGCAAATACAGTTGTACTTACTACAGAATTTAAAATTTCGACAAATTTAAATGTCAACAATGGGTGATCTAAAAAATATAAGTGAGCCATATGTAATCTGAAAATGTTGCTAGGATTTTTTATTCACATTTTTTCCTTTTATTCTTAAAATTCCTAAAAAGTAAAGTCTTATTGGAAAGTGGGTTTTTAAATTATACTAATTATTAAATCTAATGTTAGGAACGTATATGCTCATTAGGACCGAAAGTGTATAGGTATTGAAATTAGTCTGTATCATTTGGAACCACAATGCTTTTCTCTACTTTAAACGATTAGAAATAAATTACCAATCTCTATAGTGTCAGAATTATCACTTAAGTTGTATTAACTTAATTAGTTGTTTTATCACTTAAGTTGTGACGACTGTATTTTGCAATTTAATAGAGAGTATGCTAATAAATATAAAGACGTTTAATGTTAATAAACTTCAATTTTAAGAAAAATATATGTAAAGTAACATCTATCGAAATGAGTGAAAAACATATTTTAAATTAGATAAATCTGATTCTAATCTAAGTCAATATTAATATCAAAAATATTTCATTAGGTACTAGAATGTATCAAGAATGTATCGCTGAAGATTGATACATTTTATGACTTGGGGTTCTGAATATTTACACAAACTAAATATTCAAAAGATGATGTTTTCAATAACTCTTTAGTTGAAAAGTTTTTTAAATATATATTAAGGTAAAAAGAGTTCTTTTATCTCTTTATCATTTATATAACAGTCCAAATATTTAATATATAATAAAATATAACTCATGCGTTTGAATTTTATTCATGTTACAAAGAATATTTGAAATTTCGTCTGTTTGAATATAGCAATAGGAATGTTATTTTCAATTTAATAACTTATATATTTGTTATGTCTTTTTCTTATTAAATATTTTCCTAGATTCTTTAGATTAGTTTATCGAAACAACATGAAGAAACAGTAACTATATACGTCTTTGCAAAAAGGTAAAATTACTTTGAATTTATAAAATATAGTACAGTGTAATTCATACCATACTAGAAGACGTATTTACAAAAATAAAACTTACTAAAATTATTTCTAGATTTTGCGAAGAAGATCTGAAGTTTGAATGAATAAAAAATAAAGCTATAAAATATTTTACTTGAGATAATTTTTTTAGTGAACAATTCAATTTGACTACAGGAATTGAATAAATTGAAAATATTGTTCATTTGCTAAAATTGTAAATCAATATTTTGCACAGCAAAATATTCTTACTGCAAAGAAATAATTTCCCTTTTTCCTTCATTATAATGTTAGCAAAACTGCAAAGTTTTTATCATACTAGCTGCTTTGCACCCAGCCTTCGATCTGGGCATTAAAATATTTCAATTAAAGACTTAGAATCACTATTAAAGATACTAAGACGTATTAATAGAAATGTAATGTCGTATGCTGTATATTGTTGACGAATATAATAGTTTCTTAGCAACAGACACTCCCAGTTATAAATATGTATGTGCACAGTATTTTACAGGAAACACAGCTTAATTATGTTAATAAATTCCAGGATTTTCTATTTTACATGAGTTGTTAGAAAGTTAGTAGCTTGTAGCCTGTCATATGACGGGATCAATAAAATTTTTAATTTTCCAGAATTGTAAAGTACCCTATGAGAGAGGTAAAAAAATAGTTTGTTTTTTGACTGAGAATTATCTTTCAACAAAAATAATAGATTAAAATGATCACATACGTACCTAATCAATTATTTAAGTCAACTATAAAAGAAATTTATTTACGTGATATCTAAGTTTAGTGAACAAAGATATGGATATAATGCAGACGATATTTAAATAATCTAAAATAAATGATTAAATGAGATAGTTAAAGGAATGACATCATAATGCTAGAAAAAATGTTATTTTTACCTATTTATTATGGGACAAATTGATTAATTTAATTGCCTGTTCTTAACCATTGAAAATATGGCTTAAAAATGGCATAGAAAATGGCTAGAAAAGGAGACGAGACAAAGGGTGGATTTCGAACATTTTAAAGATGACAGTATTTTTTGCTGTGATGCGAAGCTTATTCATACCAATTTTGTTTAGAATCGGATCTATAGTTTAGGAAAAGATAAACATTACTCGCTTTGAATTTTGCTAACCCTAACTCATCAAAAATCCAATATGGATGCTCTATCCATTCCAGGTCAAACAGCTTCATAAATTCCAGGCAATGAATTCCCTAGCTGAAGTTCTAGACTAACCAACCATAAATAATTCCGTGAAATTCATTTCAGCTCCGGAGTTACCCAAAATTCAAAAATCATTTTCGATTTTTCCTTGTTTATATTAAAATTATAATTTACAACATCAGCCTTATAAAACAAAAGTTTAAAAAAATCTATATAAACTTTATTTTTTCCGCAATGAATTTCCTAGCTAAAATTCTAGATTAACCAACCATAAATAATTCAGTGAAATTCAATTCAGCTCCGGAATTACCCATAATTCAAAAATAATTTTCGATTTTTCCTTGTTTATATTAAAATTATAATTTACAATTTGAGCCTTATAAAATTAAATAAAAAAACCTATATAAACTTTATTTAATGCGTAATGAATTCTTTAGCTGAAGTTCTAGGCTAACCATCCATAAATAATTCAGTGAAATTCATTTCAACTCCAGAGTTACCCAGAATTCAAAAATCTTTTTTTTTCAATTTTTCCTTGTATATATTAAAATTATAATTTACAATATCAGCGTTATAAAACTAAAATTAAAAAAAATCTATATCAACTTTATTTTATCTGCAATGAATTCAATAGCTGTAGTTCTAGACTATCCAACCATAAATAATTCAGTGAAATTCATTTCAGCTCCGGCGTTACACAAAATTCAAAAATCATTTTCGATTTTTCCTTGTTTATATTAAAATTATAATTTACAACATCACTCTTATAAAACTAAAATTTAAAAAAATCTATATAAACTTTATTTAACCGTAATGAATTCCCTAGCTGAAGTTCTAGACTATCCAACCATAAATAATTCAGCGAAATTCATTCCAGCTCCGGAGTTACCCAAATTCAATTTTTACGAAGCTTATTTACAGCTTCTCTTAAATATTATTGAATAATGATCTGATAATACAATGACACAATTAATTGGTTAACGTCACGAATATTCTCTATTTCATGCAGTTATTAAATGGAAATACCAAAAGAGAGATTTCAAGGAGTTTGGCTATAATTTGATACGCATATTGTCATACTAATTCCTTTAACAATGTAGCTTATTAGTTTTAATGCTGAAAATGTGAACGGGGATTTTATTTTTGTCATTATCATTCGGAATTCTATTTTGAATGTAAATAATCCAAATGTCAGAAATGAAAGAACGGACTGTCAGAGGCTGGATAAGTTAATTATTTTGCTTTTACAGTTGAAATCCCCGCCTCGTTAGCTATTTTAGAAAGTTAGGTTGTTGTTTATCCGGGGGGAGGAGGCAATTCGGTAAATATTACGAAACCTGTCTACATTCCGAGTGTAATGATACGCTTATGTTGAACATAGCATATTAATTTGGATTGAGAGTATAATAGACAGATATAATGATAGAAGAGTATTTAAAAATAGTACTTACAAATGAAAGTATATATATATATATATATATATATATATATATATATATATATATATATATATATATATATATATATATATATATATATATATATATATATATATATATATATATATATATATATATATATATATATATATATATATATATATATATATATATATATATATATATATATATATATATATATATATATATATATATATATATATATATATATATATATATATATATATATATATATATATATATGATTATTTAGATGTATGTAATATGGAATTTTAACGAGATTAAACAATTTCTCATATTAGTATATTCTGAAATGAAATTTTGGTGATTCTCTACCTGAAAAGACATCTCTTGTGGAATTCTTATTATACCTAGCCGAAACTAAATGCAGCAGCCGTTCTGCCGATAGTCAAAACTCCAGCTTCTTTTCAGGTTTACCCAGTGTTTCTAAATAAAATTTTTATGATAGTCTGGCACTACTACTGGTAAAACTTTAGTATTTTAAGAAACTCATTTTTTAGCATAATTTGACACATAGTGACTAATTATATTTATAAACACACACACACACATATATATATATATTATATATAATATATATATATATATTATATATATATATATATCATATATATATATATATATATATATATATATATATATTATATATATATTATATATATATATTATATATATATATTATATATATATATATATAAAAATATAAATATATATATAAGATACATATATACATATATAACAATTTTTATATATATATATATATATATATATATAATATTTACATATATATATGATACATATATATACATATATTATACATATATATATTAATATTATATCATATATATTTATACATATATATATTATATCATAGATAATTTAAATATACAATTTCTATATATATATTCATATATATGCATATATTTTTATATATATTTCTTATTATATATATTTCTCATACATACAACTATATATATATATATATATTATATATTCATCATACTACATATATATATATATATTATATATATATATATATTTTTTATACATACATATTTTTTATATATATATATATATATATATATACTATACATATATATATATATATATATATATATATATATATATATATTTATATATATATATATATATATATATATATATATATATATATATATATAATTGTATATTATAACATATATATTGTAGCGAAAGGTCGTTGTAACGAATTGAATATAATAAAAAAATTAAGCAAAGTATTATTAAACATATACAATAGATATAACATATATTTATTTGTATTTTATATATTTTTAAAAAAAATCTTTGATATGTTTCAATATTTAATTTTTATTATTATTATATACATTAGATTTTGAAATATATATATTCAGAATTAAATTGTATATCAAAATATATATAATATTATAAGGCTTCGTTTTATATTTTTCAATGCTATAATATATATTCTAATTAATAGATTTCTTCGTTTATATAATATATAATATTATATAAAATTTTATATCTAAATATTTCGTCTACAGCAACATATCAAAAGATATATATAAGATATATATATTATATATATTTATATATATTTCTTTAAGCAAATATATATATATATATTTTAATATAATATATATATATATATATATATATATATATATATATATATATATATATATATATATATATAAAGGTTTTCATCTTAATCTTTGAAATATCATTTACCGTAATAAAAGTTCAAAAAGCAGTTTTTAATGTTTTACTGTACAGTAAAAGTTTCAGGCTATACAGATAAAAAAGAATCTAATATATTTCTCTAAATTATAAACTAATTAATCAAACTAAGAGATGACTTACGTGACTAATAATTAAACTTTTCCGTCTGCATCCGGAATGGTGTAAACAGACGGTAATAGTTTAAAAATTAGTTAATGATAATACAAATTTAGAAAAATGAACAGAACACGAAGAATTGAATGCTAAATTTCAATAGATTAAAAATGTTCTGAATTTTAATATATAGTTAAATATATTTTTATAAAAGTTATTTTAAAATGCTAGAAAACATTAGAAAAATCTCAAAATTTCAGTTTACTAAATAATTAGTATGTTAATTGATTATATTTGTCAGTATCTTTCATTTCTGAAAATTAATTTGCTGACATGAAATATTTTTAGAGAATGATATTTTATAATGTTTATTTAACAATATCAGTGATTCAAATACAACCATTTGCAATAAAAAACCGAAAAAATGATACCATGGTATATTAAGATAACTTTTTTGGACCTCTATTTTTTAGCAAATCATAGAATCATTGCTATCTGACCTTAATTGTGTGGAATATAGAAGTTTGTCCAAAATGGTTAGTCTGTTAGAATGTG
>CM063506.1:60049944-60062444 GCA_032207245.1 Pardosa pseudoannulata | reverse complement strand
TATATTTATTCTTTTATTTTTGAAAAAATTAACAATATGATTGAAAAACATTCATTAAATCTCAAACATGGAGACAACTGCAAACAGATTCCTCCAGACGTCTCCGCATCGCATGCATGAGAAATTTATTCTCGAATAAGAAACAAATATTCATCAAATCAAGACAGTCGCAAATTTGAATCCAAAAGCTTGAAGAAAACTCATGGAATAAGAAACCAAAGTTCGCCAAAGATTTGGGAATTTCCCCTTATTTATGCAGATGAAATCGTTGAAGCCATTTTCCCTATGAGATCTCCCAGCTACTTTAGAGTTTAACTTACTTTCAGGAGGAATTTCACATTCTACTTCGAAATTCACATGCTTCTTTTGAAAAAAAGTAAAACAGATTCTCTGGCTTTTACGTTCATATCTCCAAGCAATTTTGTAACTCCACGGAATTGATTTTAGGATGCTTTAAAACTGTCATTTCGGCTCTTTTTTTGTGAGAAAAATGTTCGAGGCGTATTCTATAGTTTCAGATATTACTCACTTCTGTATCGTTGAATTAGGTGTTAACGCTTCATTTCATATATGTCGAATGCGTTTCTTATTTTTCAAAAAGTTGAAAGAGACACTGGACTTAAAAATTTCTTTTGTGTTTAATTTTCAATGACTTTGAGTGAAAGGTGGATATATTAATCATTTACTCTAGTGCAGAGGAAGTAAAGAATTGGAAATGTCATGTTAAAGTATTAAAGATATTTGTAAAGAATCTTATTAACTCCATAATTTAAGAAATTATTAAAATATAATCCAATATTGTGTAGAAATTTTATTAAAAATTTTATATATTTTACTAATTTTATTTGTGTTTAATTCTACTTATCATTTAATTAGACTTTTAAGTCTTTAAATTTATCTGTAAGTTAATACGTATTTTCTACATTAGGTTATCTTGTAGAACGTGATGTAACATGTACAACTCATTTTGAATATATCAAATATTCTACAGTTTTTCTGATTACCTCTTTCTCATTATATCATGGTTGTTAAAAACTAAGGCAGATCTTAAACGTCTCACGTGTTTCCAAGTATTTTCTCTACCAAGACTTATAATCTTTATCATGCACCAAGTATCATTTCGGTGATATAAGATCTCTTAAGAGTTGTTTTTCTGTCAAAAGAATTTAGTCCTGACTTAAAAAATTGTATACATTTACTCTTTATTCTAATATTTACTAGTTAACTAAGATTTTAACTAAGTTAACTAAGATAACTGTTTTCTACCAAAATTAATGCACTTTACTCATATGACTCTTTTAGATGATATAAGACCTCTAATTATTAATTTACCTGGTGAAAGCATTAACCCTTTAACAGACAGTGGTTTCGTAGCAAAACCACCTATTAAACATCTTTTCTTTTAAACTTTACTCTTTGGATTACTTTACTTTATCTTTTTATAATTATTTACGGCTCCAATCTCATACATATGTGATATATGGAAGCCAATGATGTAGAATCAAGAGCATTTACAATTAAAAAAAAAAAACTTTTTGGAGACATGGATGAGTTTTCGATTATATATATATATATATATATATATATATATATATATATATATATATATATATATATATATATATATATATATATATATATATATATATATATATATATATATATATATATATATATATATATATATATATATATATATATATATATATATATTTATATATTTATAATGTATGTATATATATATATATATATATATATATATATATATATATAATGTATGTATATATATATATATATATATATATATATATTTATATATTTATATATACATTTTATACATTTTATATATTAAAAATACATTATATATTTTATATATTTTACATATTTTATACCTTTTATATGTACATATTATACACTTCATACATATTATATTTTTGATATTTTAAATATATAACAGCTGATGGTTATACGTTTAACTTATTTATTTCTTTTTCTTATGAAATATATGTATTTAAACTTTCTGTACTTGAGAAGTGAGATTCAATTTATCTTACTTATGACCTCAAGTAAAAGTATCTGTACAAACAACACTTTTAAGTTGTTAAGTTATTTATTTATTATACCAGTTTAAGGATTATCATTTATTGTTCTTCCAGGATAGTTAAACTTTTAAAAAGGCATAATGTTCAAGCTGTACAAGGGGAGGGGTTAGTCAGTTAAACCACTTCTCAAACCCTAATTTCCTCTAAGGCAAACTCTTCTAGGGAATGTAAAAAAAAAGTTATATATTTTACATATACAAGGCTTATAGATAACATTTATAAACAAATTACATTAAATTCCCATTAATTTATTTTGGTGACCTTTAAAGGGTTAAAAGCTTTTCATTTCAATTTTTATTAGACTGCCTAATAGAAACGCTGTAAAAATAGAAATGATTTAATTTATGTTAATGAATTACCAACATGAGTTGCCCCGTTGATGAACACAAAAAACTTGCTAGTGGTTAATTATCAAACTATTGCCTAATATATTAAGCATACACATTAGATACCAGAATCCAGTGTATCAGAATCCGACTGATGAAACGTATTTTGTTGGCTTCTCATAATGAATTTGTATCGTTAGTTCTGTGTAATAATGTATGAAAATACAAATGGTAGTTCACATAACTATTCAGAATTAAGATTCTGTTACTTTTTAAGTGTTATCTTTATATATAAATTTCCTTCTGTCCGTGTGTATGTAATAGAACTCCTACTAAACGGCTGGACAGATTTCGATCCAATTTTGTGTTTGTAATTAAATTGATTCCAGAATGGTTTAGATCCCTAATTCAATAAGATAGAAAATGTTTTTTATTAAAGATCCAGAATTGTGCCTTTATTAAGATTATTGTAATGCTGTTTGAAACCCTTCACTGCCAAAGTATCTGTGGCGCAGTGCTCGGCGCAGCGGGCTGCAGTAAGGTAAGTCCCGGTATCAAATCCCCTTACAGGCGATGGGGAAATGTTAGTTTAGTCTAATTATGTTTGTGATGACTGTACGCGTGGTTGAGGGAAGTATTTTTAAAATACGTTTTTCCTTAGTTTTCTATCAAAACGGTCCAGCCTTTAATTCCTTTAAAACATTTTACAATTTTTCGATTAACATTGGTAAAACAGTAGAACGTATGTCGGGTCGTCTAGTTATTGGTGTAGATATATTTACTTCCATTCTTGTTTAATTTTAAATACATTATTACCATGAATTTGTTTCCATTTATTTTGTTTAATGTGGTAATTGCACATTTTGAGTAAATTCCTTCAACTTTGACGAAACAGTATTTCATATAAAAAAATATTTTTCATTTGCTCCTATATACCACTTACACTTTTGGAGTAAAAACAAATTCCTGCTCACTAATTAGTGCAAAATGTTTTTAGATTTATTATTCTTTATCCTCCAATGATATTCAGAATTCATCTCAAACTATTGTATCCATCTTGTCTTATATCGGAATCCACAAAATCCATCATAAACACATTGAAAAGCAAAATGAGTTACCACAGACAGCTGTCTGAAACACTTACATGGCTGTGGAAGTTTAATCTCACTTGAGAAGTATGCTGAACGATTTTCTCTCATCTACATTAAAGTCGTCATTTTCATTTACGTCATGGTTTTAATTTTTATAAAGCTTTACCCATACTGATATCATTTACGGAATACCTTACATTTATGACACTTTCATTTCTTCAGTAGCGTAATGATTAATGAAGATGTATCGTTAAAAGATAAAAAAAATTCTTTTAGTAAATTTGAATGAAGCTGCAAGGTTTTAATTGCAATATGTTGAGTTTTAGATACTGTTGTCAGTATAACCGATTTTCATGGTAGCTTATATTTAATCAATACGGTTGAAAAATCAGCAATTTTTCTAGAACTATGATTGAATTGTTACCGACGAATGTGTAGAAATGTACATATGATAAAAAACTTTTGATGTTTAATAATTAATTTTATATATTTTCAATATCCTCTATAAAGAATATATATAAAACATTTTCATAGAACTTATGGAGTATAAACTAGATTTCTGTACTAAAACTATGTTCTAGTACTTTGCTGAAGATGTTGTTAAATACTTCGACAATAAATTAAAATATAGTGTATAACTAAATTGTATTAATATAATTTGTATATATAATACTATCTAATATATAATACTAGGATTATTTACGTGATGACTTTTCTGACCGGTAATGTACCTTTTATCTGAACAATTAGCGCAATTACCAATCAGTATTAAAGCTTCAAATAATGGCACAAAGAATGATCTATTAATATGTAGTTACATATTTACTGAAAATTGTTTAAAAGCCTATTCATACTTTCAGACCAGACAAAGTATATTCAGTCTACATATGGTTGTTTATGCAGACATAAATTCTTCATTACACAACTGCTTGTGCGAAGAGTGTAAAATTTATAACATTCTTTATACACAAATACATATACTACATAATATGTTTGCTTTTTATTTCAACCAAAAAAAAACGATCAATATCTAAATAATTACATCTATAATTGGATTTAAAACATTAGGCATATAATAATTTCAAATTCATATTTCTCATAATCAGTTTGAAATCCAGCTATGAAACTTTAAGTTATTCATTACTCTTTTAGTATATTCACTGTTATTAGTGGTTACATTTTAAGTGACTATTCTCAAACTTCAAAAAAAAAAATAATTTTACTATGATGTTGTGAATAGACATTGTTTTTATATAGACTCAGTTTTTGTGTTTGGTTTTCAATGCATCACATCCGATCATACATTTTTACATTAAAAAATTTAGATTATATATTTTTACATTACAAAAATGTATGCATTAAATTTACACCTTGTCTCTGTTTGTCCCATCATCGGCAAAATCAATTGTTTTATAATTTTTCTTAATTTTCTCCTGAAGTTGCTTAGATTAATGTATTTCAAACACTAAATGCTACATTTTATGCAACCTATTACATTTTCAGGATTTAGTACACTGTTAAAAAATATTCAACTTCACGAAGCTTTAATAATACAATTCATTTATATCTTTTCCTAGAAGGTTGCATTGATTTTAATATTTACATTCTTTTCTTACAACTGTTGAATATTTTTCCTTAAAAAGGAACAAGTTACCCGTATTTCAGATAGAACTCTTTACATAGTTGTTAAAAGAATAACTTAAACTTTAAGGTTAAACAATCTATTCTCTTTGCTCCTTCTATATTCTTATACGAACTATGTTTAATGGTAATATTAAAACTCATACTCTCTTAAAACATCTAAAACTGTTAATAGTTTTACAATGTAAATATCATTAAATTTTTCAGAGAGAAATAAAAAATAACTTTCATCTTCATATTCATTTTTACATGTCACACTGTTTTCCTTGATATTTTTATGCCTGATGAAAAATTATACTTTGATGAAAAACAGGTAATAATTTTTCATTATTTTCCCCGTGTTCATCTAAAGTGTATATAAAGCATTTTCTACTTTTGAATTTTATATATATTAAAGACTTTTGTAGAATAAAATTTTACTGTATACAAGTTTTTGTAAAAGTCTAAAAAATGTAAACGTCTATAAATTTTGAAGTTATAAGAATATTTTTATGAGTCGACAAGAATATGAACGATTAAAATCTAAAAATTAGTCTCAAAAAATCAATCATGGAATAACTCATAAGCACCAAAATAAAATTTAA
Source organism: Pardosa pseudoannulata (assembly GCA_032207245.1). Classification (NCBI taxonomy): domain Eukaryota; kingdom Metazoa; phylum Arthropoda; class Arachnida; order Araneae; family Lycosidae; genus Pardosa; species Pardosa pseudoannulata. Next base: position 60,056,700 of record CM063506.1, on the reverse strand, counting down.
AAACGGCTAATATATAGAAGAGAAAGAGAAGAGCAAGCTAGGGTTAACCCAATTGAAATTTTGTTCATACCTATTAAAGGTTTTGAAAAAAAACTTTTAATAACCTTGAGATAATCCATGTTATTCATGGAGTACAATGCATTCAAAGAAGAAAGATAAGTACCAGATATTTCTTCTAAAGGTGTACTGAGAACTAAGGACGATATCATTAATTGCGATACAAAATGCTTAATACGCAATCCACAAAAGTCCGTACTACCATAGTCTCTTGAATTAATAGTGGTTAAGTATACGTTGCAGAGGAGAGTGAGCACATTAAAGAAAAACATTAGAAGCTGAAAGTTTGTAACGCATTTGTATAGACCAATGGCATCTGAATGATGTTTTCTTAACTCAAACTCTATCCATTAGAGGATGGTCCCCGATTTATATCATGCCTTCTTATTTCCGACGGGACGATATATAGTTTATCAGGGAAAGTCGTCAGTCATAAATGTCAAATTTGGTTATGAAACAAAATCAACACCCTTGAGATCCAAACTCATGAGTTTGACAGCTTAAATGTTATTGTGTAATGAGTGTGACAATGGATTTAACTGTAAATTGTGTTCCGAAGACATAGCTGTATCCTGTGAGACCTACTTCAATAAACTTATAACATTTATAGTGTCATAAACGATGTGTCTGAAGATTGTGAATGATATCTTTTTTCAGTAAGACGGAGTTTTATTTGTCAGATGTTCATTAGTGATACGTATGCAAGGTTCAGACTCTTTCCACAGAAAAAAAATAAGCACTTTTTAAGCACCTTAATTTTCATTGTACTATAACTGACCCACAGCTAAAGCTTAAAAATTGAACATTTTCATGAGTTTTATGATTTCTAAAATGACATTAAATAATATATCGATCAATTTAATAATTTTATTAAACACAATTGTTAATATATCATGCTTTATGTTAAGACATCTTTCTTGCCTAACATAAATTTTAGAACAGCAATAGTACTTATTGATCAAATGTACCCACCTCCCTAAAAAAAATCTGAAATATTTGTAAAGTTAAGTAAGTACTATCTGTGGTGGAAGATCAACAAGTTTCAAATTATAGCAACAGTATTTTTACAGAAACATAGATGTAAAATAAGATAATAAAAAGTACTTCTGTATTATAAACAGATAAATATATTCACACACACACACAGGGAGACAGAAAAGAAGATGCAGTATCTGCACTAAAAAAGTTTTGAATTATGGCATACTCAAAACAAGATTCAGGAAATTATCTATGCTATTTTAAAAATATAACTGAAGAACTATTTTCATTCATAATAGAAGATGAGAACCGAAAAATATAGGAATGGGGAAAAATAAGAGACCATGTCTAATTTTGAAATTCATTTTTCTTTTATTCTATACATTTTTTTTAATTGGTCTAACTCTTCTTTCTTATCTTTAGCTTTATTGAATCGATTGACGCTTAATTACCAAGGGAAATAAAAATTTAGCAACCGATATTTGGGGGAAAATAAGCACCTTTTGAGCACTCAGAAAAGTTATAAATTTTAAGTCTAAGAAAAGAAAATTAAGCACTTTTTAAGGACTTATTAGGGACCTTAAAAATGGATCTACAAAATAAACAATTTTAAGGATTTTAAGCACCCGGATGAACCATGGTATGGTAAGAAATAATTGGCTATAAGGAATCACATCTTAGGCTCTAAGACCTAAAAATCTTATGCCTGGCTATTAGATCATGTATACTTGGATATTTAGGACAATGGTTTATATTGAAAAACTTACATATATTGAAAATTATATACATAAAATTTGTCCCACAAGTAAACACTCTCGTAACGTCGTTCTTTCATTTCCAAACCGACTGAAAGTATGTTTAGGTTTCTATGATTCACCACTGACTAATGCAAGTAAATTAATAAATTATTGTTAAATGTTAAAAAAATATTGTTTAATTATTGTCAAAAATCTATCAAATATGACTTACTAGATTAAATAATTCCAAATAAAAAAATTAAGGTATGTCATTGCTGGCTTTTGAAAAACCCCGTAGTTTACGAAAGTTGAAAAATAGTAAATTAAAATTCTTGTATTTCACAAGTGTTTGAAAACAGTTGCCAGTATTCTTTTAGTATAAATTATTAATTATTCATTAGTAAAATAGAAATTATTAGTATAATTATGAATTATATAATCTAAACACACTGACAATCCTTATAATGTGGAAAATAAAACAAATAAATTCTCTAGATATATTCTTGTTTTTTGTTTCAAATGGCTAATAAATGGCTCTAAAATTTAGAGTTAAAATTTCAATTTTCATTCTTATAAACATTAATGATTTTTCTGAATCCATTGCTTATGCAAAAAATTGTAAAGGGTAAATTTTGAAATCGCTTTTATTTTTAACACTAAAGCAGTGACGCATGTGTTTCACTGTAAAAATTATTACTTTAAATCACTGAAATAAGAAAAAAATAATGGACATAGTCGAAACTTTTCTAATCTGTAGCACCCTTGATTTCTTTATAAAGTCTATGCTTGATTAAAAATGACAATTCATTGAATAAGATGTGCTTGGTTTCCCAAATGGATGCTGTCTGCGCAGTGCAGATATATCAGAAGGGGGGATAATAAATGCCGTGGTGCATTCCATTTGTATCGTTACGCTTTATTGCGGCCACAGGACGGTGATTGCACCAATTAGCCGTTCAGGCTCAATTAAATTGAATGCTGTTGACCGTCGGGATACTAAATATGCGTATTATAAAATGAACAGACACTCGGCAGATTCATAACACTAATGCACAGCACTTACGATAATGGCTCTTACACCAACATGCCACATCATACTCGTTTTAATATATGTGCATTATAATATGCTATATTTGACATCTCGATTAAACTAGTCAAAAGTTTATGACTCGGTATGCACATATAGGCCGAAAAGAATTCCTCAGTTTCCTCATGTATGCTAGAGAGGAAACGCTTTGCATTACTAGAGATATGACTATTTCTCTTGTTTAGATTATTTTAGGAAAAGTTATAGGGGTAATTTCAAAATACAAATTTATGTTTTTCATATTCCTTAAAATTATTGAGTTCCAACAAATCTAGAATAATCTGTTATGTACACATACACATATAATTTATATGTCTTCGACTATGTTTAGTTAGATTTTTTATATTTTTCACAATAGGAGATGGGTTTGGTTTGGTTTGGAGCGCTACGGTCTACTGTTTTGTACATGAGGGCTATTGAGACCGGGACCTACAGTTTAAATTCGAATCAGAACTGCTACAATTATTCATGCCAGTAGCGGGATTCGAACCCGCAAACTCCGGTTCCATAGAGCAGCGCTCTACCATTCGGTCATCGTTCGACTTCAGAATAGGAGAAGATTAAGCATAAAAAGGCATACAACAATAGTAAGTGTATTTTAAAATAGATGAAAATTAAATTCATTGTATATAAAAATTCATATATACAAAAATTAATTTACTTGTAATGATTTTGTATCTCTTTTAAAATGATGTAACGGAATCTTTATTTATATTAAGAATATTAAAAAGATGAAACTTAACATTCGTACATTACTCTACTTTATTGAGTTCTTTAATTAATAACAAAAACAAAGGGTTGGCCTTACAAAAATCGTTTAACGCCTAACCGTGATTAACCCATGAGGTTAACCAATGGTGGGAAGCAATTCTCCATTTAAACAGAAATTAATCGCGATTAACCGTTAAACGATTTTGGCGCAATTCTCATGACTATCGTTTTCTAGGACTATTGCATAAAAGCATGGTAAACGTTGAAGAGCTTACAGTTATAAAAGAAATTATTAAACCAACAAAATTGATAAAAAGTAGTTAAATCATGAAATATTTATGAAAATAAAGTCTAAAAAGTTAAAATTTATTTTCTTGATAAATTTAATTTTTTATGTTAGAAATAGTAGTTGGAACTAGGAAGAAGTTATAAAAATTGAGAATAAAATATCTGCGAATCCTTTTAAATAATTTACTTTAATCCTTTTAAAACACGTAAATTTTTCTTAAAAGTGGTTTTGAAAACTGTGTTACAAATTAAACTCTTAATTTGTTGCAGCAAAAAACATTAAAGACATGAATGATGTCTTTAAACTGTCTCTTTTTAAAAATAATTACTTTTTTTCATGTCCTTCAAATGATCTTTGCTTTTCCCCTTTTAACCCTTTCTTAAGCAGTTCTCACACTACATTTCAAACTTTCAAATAAGTGCTAATTATATTCACTTGATGAAGCAATATATGACAGCATAAAACTGAAGCGGGAATCAGTCTTCCCATCGTTATAATAACAGGGCTAATATATTATAGTGGGTTTTGCGCTTCCCACAGGTACAGTTTGTAAGATCATGTAGGTGGAAAGTAATCTTCCCAGGACCTTCGAAAGGGTTAACAGAATCGGACAAAATGTTTACAAATCATTTTAAATAAAAGTATAATAATAAATTTGGACAATTCATCTAAAATTAAAATTAAAATTGATTGTGGAAATCTACTTTAGATTTATAGAATGCTAATATAAGTATATAGAATGCTAATATAATATAATATTTCTATATAAGTTTAATGTACAGATATAAAAATAAATCCTATAAATTGACAATTAAACCAAAATTCACAACAGAATACCTAAATATTTTCGTTATTATTATTCAATATTAGATTTAGATTCAATAAGGGAAAATCAGAAGAAAATTTAAAAAATTAAATGCAAGGTCAGTTGAAAAATTCATAATTAAGATTGCACAAAACTGGATTGAGTAAATTATCATTGTTTAAGTTGTTTTCAATTTACACGTGTACTAAGAATCACAACACTAAAAAAATAATTTACAAAAACGCTTTTTAAAGATAAATATTATCCCTTTTTGTTACATATATCTGTATCTTTAAATGTATATTTATATTAATGTGTAAAAGTCTATTTTCATATATATATAAATATATATATATATATATATATATATATATATATATAGTTTTTATAATACATGAATCATAACATCACTTTACAGTATCATCTCTTTATAAATTTTCTCTCAATTTTATTATAAATTGTGAGAATATTTCTGAGATCATTTATCGCCATTAAGGATTTTTTTTTCAGTGTAAGACATTTTTCTTTGATGAAATAGATCTTATATTTTCATAATTATAAAATAAAAAATGCACCTCTAACTGTAGTAAGTATTAATAATATGAAATTAATCTTTTATGTAGAAATTAATATTTTTATACATAAGTATATATAAGAAAAAAAATTAAAAAGTAAATAAAATAATGTTAAATAAAAGCAAGTAAAGTGAAAAATAATAAATAAAAGGAAATATGTATTAATAGATTTAAGTAAATACAAGAAAATATAAACTAATATTTATAATTAAATTTAAATAAAAATAAGATCATGAAAAATTCATTCAAATTTAATTGGTTCATACAGCACAACTAAAATTAATATATTTAATAACATAAAAATGAAAAAAGATAGTGCTTTCGGAATGAACTTTACCTTTCAAAAAACTATATGCACAATAAACTATTTAGATGTAATGAAAGTTGTTTAACAATACATAGCGAAATTGTATTAAAGAATGTCAAGGAAAACTTTACGAAAATGGTCTATTCCAATTTATAATAAATGTCTAAAACACATAAATGGATTATCTTTCACACGTTTCGAAGTTTATAGTGTTTTAGTTCCTTAAATGTCTCTGTCATTTTGTAGAGTTTGAACTTCGAAATTTACATCTCATTATCAGGCTATTACATATATCACTACGCATCCGGGATATGGGTTAAGATAGCGTTATCTACTGACAACCTTTTTCTTCTAACATACATTCATAATTTTTCTTTCGAATAGCTGCTTGTTTCTGAAATATATATTGCAAAATATATGATCCCTTACAAGAGTTTCAATACAGTGGAGAATCTCAGATTCTTTTTAGAACGAGTACACATATCTTAATGCAGTTTTCTCCAGTAAAAAGAATGTATAGAATAAACAACAGATGAAGTGCATTATCATATTCATCCTTGTTTTTCTTTCTTATTTTGAAGGTGTTGTTTTGTATGTATGTATGATGTTCTCTTTACTTCATGCTGTTTTAAAAATTTTTAATATTTTTCTCCTTTTGGGTGTAATTTACGTTATACTTGCAATAAGTTTAATACAAATGTCATAGCGTTTTCAAATTTTTGAACAGGTATCAAGCACTACAGTTACACTTCTAGAAATTAAAAAAAAATTATGTCTACACAGAACTATTACTTCCTCCAACTTACAAATTTTTACTTACTATAAAAACCTACATTGTTTTTTAATTTAAATTTCACTGGCCTTGTAACCTAGAAAGATATCCTATATATACATATATATATATATATATATATATATATATATATATATATATATATATATATATATATATATATATATATATATATATATATATATATATATATATATATATATATATATATATATATATATATATTATATATATATATATATATATATATATATATATATATATATATATATATATATATATATATATATATATATATATATATATATATGTATATATATATATATATATATATATATATATATATATATATATATATATATATATATATATATATATATATATATATATATATATATATATATATATATATATATA
>CM063506.1:60037444-60044944 GCA_032207245.1 Pardosa pseudoannulata | reverse complement strand
CATATATATACATATATATATATATATATATATATATATATATATATATATATATATATATATATATATATATATATATATATATATATATATATATATATATATATATATATATATATATATATATATATATATATATATATATATATATATATATATATATATATATATATATATATATATATATATATATACATATATATATTATATATATATATATATATATATATACATATATATATATATATATATATATATATAATATATATATATATATATACATATATATACATATATATATATATATATATATATATATATATATATATATATATATATATATATATATATATATATATATATATATATATATATATATATATATATATATATAATATATACATATATATATATATATATATATATATATACATATATATATATATATATATATATATGCATATATATATACATATATATATATATATATATATATATATATATATATATATATATATATATATATATATATATATATATATATATATATATATATATATATATATATATATATATATATATATATATATATATATATATACTAATGATATGTATGTAAACGTTTATCGGTTATTATAAATTGTTTACCTATAAATCATAGGAATTTATCCAAAAATTATATTGCTATCAGTTTATGGACATCAAATATAATTATTATTTATTATTTATTTGAAAAAATAATTTTGCTTTACGATACATATTTCTAAGCTTAACAAATTAACTGATAGAAATATAATTTTTGCAGTCATATTTCATCCACTTCATACATATCATATATTTGTACACACTTAAATATATGTATAAGAGAAGTACTTGAGAAAAATGAAATTTTATAAAAGAGCATAAAAATGTTTTTAAGACTTTATTTAACTCGGAACGTTTTAATTGTACTTTAGCATAATATTATTCTAATGTAATAGGGATATTATAGTGGTTGTATCTATATGAAAGTAACATTAAAAGAACTTTTTATATCCATAAAACGTGATAGCTAATACTTTTTGTAATTTAAATTATTTTTTAATTTTTAGAATAGCATGTAATTATATTATACAGTAATAAAGTACTAGATGCACACAACTACGCAAAAATCTCTATTTTAAAGAAACGGACATAATTTACTTTCCAATTAAAGATAGATTAATGGTAGGTAGGTAAGCCTTTATCGGTTATTATAAATTATATATAAATTTTAAAAATTTATCCAAAAATTATATTGTTATTAGTTTATGGACATCAAATATAATTATTAATCATTATTTATTTGCGAAAAAGTATGTTGTCTAACGATACACATTTCTAAAATTAACAAATTAAATTTTGCACATTTCATCCACTTCATACATACCTGTATTTGTACACACTTAAATATATGAACAAGAGCAGTACGTGAAAAAAATTAAATTTTACAAAAGAGAATTATAAACATTTTTTACATATTTATTTGACTCGGAACCTACTTAATTGTACATTTTCATAATATTTTTTAAGGTAAGAGCGATATTATACTGTCTGTAACCATATAAAAATAACAGAAAATAAGGTTTTATATCTATTAAAAATAGTTAATTCTTTTTGGATTTCTAAATTTTTTTTAATTTTTACAAAAGCAGGTAATAGTACTATACCGTAATAGAGTACAAATTATACACAAACACAAAAAAGAACATAATTTACTTCTGATATAAAGATAAATTAATGGTATGTATGTACGTATTTATTTGTTATATGATAAATTGTTTACTTACAATATATAGGAATTTATGTAAAAATTATACTACTATCAGTTTATGGGAATCAAATGTAATTATTAATTACTGTTTATCGGTGAAACATTATCTTGCCTTAAGATACACATTTCTAAGCTTAACAAATTAAATTCTGTAGTTAAATTTCTTCACTTTCATACACAGCAGGATGATATGAATGACTAACATTACGAGATGTATTTCTCAAAAGCAATATGCAGTAATTACTACATTAACAAAACTCTTAAATACCTATTATATAATCGAGTGTTCAAAATACCACAGAAAAACTGAACAAAGAAAGAAAATAATTCAATCGATGGATAAAAACAGGAAGAGAACTTTGACAGCCGATATCAGAATGCAGGTAAAAGAATAAAAAGAAATAAAAGAGCAGACGCGGAAAACCCGAAGGAATAAGAAAATCAGAAGAATATATATTTCTACCGTAGCAGAGCTTTTACGCCTTCTTTATAGATGAGAGAAACTGTTTAAGACGTACTATGAGAAAACTAAATCTGATTGTGTCCTGTGCCTCTGAAATGCGCGCTGTATTTTCTGGTCTACTCCTAAAAATAGACAATCTCGGGAAAGGATTAATGTTCCAAAAGACAGCAGATTACGTCCGCTCTTTTCCGGTAACTCCGGTGGGCATTTTTTCAACTTTTTATTCCTGCATGCTTAATTTGTAGGTATGGAATATATTTCTATAATGTAAGGTTTAAATAAAGGATTTGGAAGAAATGAGTTCCCCATTTTAGACGACTCTAGAATATGTTCTGTTGGTCCAAATGATATACAATTGAAACTACAGTATACAAATAATCGACATTTATTACTTAAATTTAATACAAACATCTACCTATAGGTAGCTCCGTGATTTCTGAAAACGCTTTTAATATGCTTTTTAAATGCTAAATAATACTTAAAAGTATCATTAAAAGTGCTGAATATGTCCCCCTTCATGTGCAACAACATGCTGTAATCTCAGAATCATATTTTTAACAGCTAACCAGACTGAGTCTGACGGAATATCAAAACATGGCACAGAATGATGTCTATCAGAACTGGCACACATGCCTGAATTTGACGCTAGATCTTGACCTTCAGGACACCATACAACCAAAAGTCACAAAGAGTGATATCTGTCAAACGATCATCTTACGTAATTCAACTTAGACCTCTTCGTTATTGCTGTTGTTGTCTTATGCCACTTGGTCAAACCAAACTCGATATCAGATAGAGGCTACTCGATTTAAGGCAAAGGAGTGAGCCCTTCGTTTCAAAAAGTACCTCAAGGTTGAATTTACGACTTATGCTCAAATGGATCCTCGTAATTGCGAAGCAGTGACCAAGCAGAAGACCCATAGGCTTGGACTGCCACCCCCAGAGGTATCGATTGAGAACATGGAGGACATTGTAACCATGAACATATTTTGCGTACCCCATTCACTTTTAGCGAACACGGCAGATCTTAGGCCGGCTCGGGTTCCGAATCCGCAACCTCTCAGTTGCAAGATTTTTGCCTTTGCTGTCTGAGCTACCAATGCTGAAGATTACCCCGGCTGAAAAGTGATAGTCAATATAATAAGCTCGAAATTCGTTGTTCCCGAAGGGAAGCAAAAAAATGAGAGGCTGCATCCAAATATAGTATTTTGTTTATATACAAAATATACATACTGTATATTGCGAACAGCAGTATCAATGTTTCTTCTGCAGTCAGAACAAACATTCGCTTTTATGTCGGCCTCAACTTTCAAATATCATTCAGTGAAATAAATATTACATATTTACCCATTTACTCGCCACTGAGATATTTAATAACATATGGAATATTGGACACAGTTTCTCATCTTTCGTAATTCATGTAAATATTAAACTCATACTTTACAGAGAAATTTCATACACTTCTACAGGTAGATCATTTGCAAACGTAATACGAAATATGATATTTTAAAACCCTGTTTCATGAATAGCTGGAAATTTATTGTATAATATTAGAAAATATATATAACTATTGTAAATAATTGAGTCGTTTTTCTGAAATAAAGCTCCTACATTAGAAAAAATATATTTTAATTCAGACATTGCAAATTGTTTTTGGAGATTGTACCTCATAATTACCAAAATATATATCATAAGATTGTGGATTTTACAGACAAGGTACAGTTTAGAAAACATATATTACATTGCATTGAATGAAGGTATAAATAAATAAATAAATTTTCCTTTTCTGCTTATTAAAACGAAATTTTGAATGGGTATATTTAGAATTGTTTATCTATGTTTAGACAATAAATCAATACATATGCTTATTACTACAAATTTTTACCAGCAAAATTGTAGTGAAATCTACTTTACTCTTCTATAAAATTATAATCTTAAGTCTTTCTAAATATTCCAAAACTTTAAGAACTGAAACCACGAGTACATTAATAAAAATATAACATATTTTTAGACAGTTAACTGTATAAAAATATGGTCCAAAAATGTGAACTGAAGAATGAAAAAAAATTCTTCAATGGAGAAAAATGGGAAGAGCACTTTGACATCGAATTTCAGTATAGGGGAAAAAATATAATGAAATAAGGGAGCAGTAGTGGAGAAATCGAAGGAATAAGAAAACATAGAAGAATATATATTTATTATTTTTAAACTTAGTAGAGCTTTTATGTCTTCCTTATGGATGAGAAAAACTGTTGAAGACGTACCAAGATGAAACTAAATCTCATTGTGCCTTGTGTTTCTGATATGTTTTATATTTTAAGGTTTACACCTAAAAATAGACAATATAGGGAACGGATGAAAGTTTCATATAGCTATAGAATGTGAAATCTTTATTACTTTAGCAAAAATACACACTATTATACAGTTATGCACTCCAAAGTACTAAACAAATTATGAACTAAATCCACTGCTACTTTATTTTAGTTATCATGCTTTTAAACAGTTAACTGCTTAAGGGTTCAAAAAATTCAATTTTTCAAATACACAAATACACAAATACACACACACTCACTCACACACACATATATATATATATATATATATATATATATATATATATATATATGTGTGTGTGTGTGTGTGTGTGTGTGTGTGTGTGTGTGTAGGTAGGAATTCACAATACCTTTTATCTTTCAAACTGCAAAATATTATCAACTACATTAAACACATGTCAATATAACATTCTCATATTTCTTCTACTTATTTATTAGTATTACTTTATTGCTTCCAATTAGTATTTGTGTACATTAGGCAAAAAACTGACGTATATTTCTAAAATTATACATTTTGTGTTTAGACATAAAATTGATATGGATGAGAATTAACATTAAAATTTATCTATGAAAAAATATGCTATAACTATTACGATAATTAGTTTTAAAAATACTATTAAATTATCAACTGGTCATAATAAGTCTCAAAACCGTAACCAAAGTAAGACACTATTTCTATCAATGGAGAAATAAGGAAAGATAATTTTGAGTTTCGATATCTGAATTCGGGTAAGAAATGAAAAATCTAATGAAATAAAGAAATAGCGGTGGAAAAATCAAAGAAATAATAAAAACCCAGTTTTTTTTGTTACCTTAGTTGCGCTTTCACACCTTCTTTATGAATGAGGCAAACTTTTGAAGACGTACCAAGATAAAACTAAATCAGATTGTGTCTTGTGCCTTGGAAATGCGCGTAGCCTTTTTCGGTTTACTCCCAAAAATAGACGATTTCGGAAAAGGATGAATGTTCGAAAGAAACGTATTACGTCCGCTCTTTTCCGGTGTCACTGTTGGGCATTCTTTAAAAACTATTTTCTCTTGAATATATATATATATATATATATATATATATATATATATATATATATATATATATATATATATATATAAATATATATATATATATATATATATATATATATATATATATATATATATATATATATATATATATATATATATATATATATATATATATATATATATATATATATATATATATATATATATATATATATATATATATATATATATATATATATATATATATATATATATATATATATATATATATATATATATATATATATATATATATATATATATATATATATATATATATATATATATATATATATATATATATATATATATATATATATATATATATATATATATATATATATATATATATATATATATATATATATATATATATATATATATATATATATATATATATATATATATATATATATATATATACACATACATATTTGTAGAGTGTGTGTGTGTGTGTGTAGGTAGAAGTTCACGATACTATTTATCTTTCGAACAGCAAAGGTTCATCAAGTTTTATTACAGACATGTCAACGTGACATTCTCATATTTCTTCTACTTATTTCTTAATATAATTAGTATTTATTAGTACTTATTTATTAGTATAAGTTTATCCCCTCCAATTAGTACTTCTATACATTAGTAAAAAAATCGTGTATATTTTTAAAATTATACTTTTGTGTTTAAACAGAAAATAGATAAAGATGAGCATTACCATAAAATGTAACTATGAAATAATCCGATAACAACTACATTAAAAGCTTCTTAACATACTAATAAATTATCAACTGATTATAATAAGGCTCAAAACCTTAAGCAAAGAACGTAAATATTTGTATCAATCGATAAATATGGAAAGATCATTCTTAGCTTCGGTATCTGAATTCAGGTAATAAATGAAAACAATAATGAACTAAAGAAACAGCGGTGGAGAAATCGAAGAAATAATAAAAACACAGAAGAACATTTTTTTGTTACCTTAGTAGCACTTTTACACCTTCTTTATGGATGAGAGAAACTGTTAAAGACGTTCCAAGATAAAACTAAATCAGATTGCGTCCTGTGCCTCGGAAATGCGCGTAGCCTTTTCCGGTTTACTCCCAAAAATAGACAATTTCGGGAAAGGATGAATGTTCCAGAGGACAGCAGATTACGTCCGCTCTTTTCCGGTATCTTTGTTGGGCATTTTTTAAAAACTATTTTCTCTTGAATCTTCTATGGATATGCAATCAATTTCTTCGATTTTTCTTTAACTTATGGGTTCAATTTGGATTAACAGATGGTGAAAGTATTTTGGAATCAACTCTTGAGTGTTATATTTTTATAGTATTACTGTTGGTTTGTAGTATACTGCATTCATGTATATAAAAGAAATTAGAAAGAAAATTTATTGCTCAAAATTATTAAACTTTCACAATGACACACATGCATATATATATATATATATATATATATATATATATATATATATATATATATATATATATATATATATATATATATATATATATATATATATATATATATATATATATATATATATATATATATTTTATATATACATAGTATATATATATATATATATATATATATATATATATATATATATATATATATATAATATATATATATATATATATATATATATATATATATATATATATATATATATATAATATAATATATATACATATACATATTGTTACGAATTTGCGAAAATTGCTTGAGTTTAGCATGGGACTCTATGGATATCTCGCCAAATTGGCGAGATATCGGCTCGTTGGCGACGGATTTGGCAACCTATTTTTGTCGCCAATTTCATCGCCAAGTTCGTCGCCAAGTATCGCCAAGTG
>CM063506.1:60002444-60032444 GCA_032207245.1 Pardosa pseudoannulata | reverse complement strand
TGTGATTTTTCTAATATCGCATATAAATTTATTTTTTCGGTTGGTGCATAGACTAAAATCATGACAAATTAGTGTATCTATTATAAAATTTCATTTTACAGTACTTATTTTACATATAATACCAAATAAATCTTTTTTCCGGAGTTTTTTCTTTTTTATAAATGGCATCGTATGATATCTGAAGCGATAGGTGATCACTAACGTTACATGCTGTAGCATTTAAAGTTTATTAAACTTCATATGTATTTTATTCTGTGGAGTCATTACTGGCATAGATTTAAGATCTGCATCGATATGTAATCTATAGGAATGACTCATGCATTCAAGGGTTAAGCTAAATGATTGATAAATCACCAATAAATAGGAAGTTGAGTTTCAGTGCTAGATTGGGTTTCATTTTCACAGATGGTTAATGTTTTTGTAACTCTTCTAGTTGACTATGTGCATGAAGTCCCGATCTAACTACTTTCTTTCGTATGTCAAAGATTTTTCCGTATTGCTGAAACCCAAATCTAATCAAATTGAATTTTAGCGGGAATAGTTTACTTTTATCTATGAACTGAATCTAAACAATAATTTAGGAGCTATTTAATTACAAAATACACTACGTTTCAAAGAGGTGTTCAGTAAATTATAAAATAACTGAATGCCAATTTTTACGTAGTAAATTCACAATATTCTAAACTTGTTTTTAAATATGTGGAAGCACAGTTTGTTTTTAAAGCTAAATTTAAGTATTAATGATCAGATTTTATTTTTCATAAAATTATTTCTTATAAAATCTAATCAAATTGAATTTTACCGTGAATAGTTTACTCTTATCTATGAACTGAATCTAAACAATAATTTAGAAATTATTTAATTACAAAACACACTACGTTTCAAAGAAAATTTCATTCAATTATAAAATAACTGAATGCTAATATTTATATAGTAAATTCACAATACACTAAACTTATTCTTAAATATGTGGAAACATAGTTTGTTTTTCAAGGTAATTTTAAGTAATAATGATCAGATTTTATTTTTCATAAAATTATTTCTTATAAAATCTAATCAAATTGAATTTTACCGTGAATAGTTTACTCTTATCTATAAACTGAATCTAAACAATAATTTAAGCATAATTTAATTACAGAATACATTACGCGACAAAGAGAAGTTCATTAAATTATAAAATAACTGAATGCCAATATTTAAATAGTAAATTCTCAATACACTAAACTTACTCTTAAATATTTGGCAACATAGTTTGTTTCTAAAGCTAAAGTTAAGTAATAATGATCAGAATTTTCATAAAATTATTTCCTACATTGTAAATTGAATATAGGAAATATTATAAATTGAATTTTAAAGTGAATAGTTTACTTTTATCTATGAACTGAATCTAAACAGTAATTTAGGAATTATTTAATTACAAAATACAACAACGTTTCAAAGAAAAGTTCATTAAATTATATAAAAACTGAATGCCAATATTTATATAGTAAATTTAGAGTACACTAAACTTATTCTTAAATATCTGGAAACATAGTTTGTTTTTAAAGCTAAATTTAAGTAATAATGATCTGATTTTATTGTTTATAAAATTATTTTCTATAAAATCTAATCAATTTAAATTTTACCGTGAATAGTTTACTTTTATCTATGAACTGAATCTAAACAAAAATTTAGGAATTATTTAATTACAAAATACAACAACGTTTCAAAGAGAAGTTCATTAAATTATAAAATGACTGAATGGCAATATTTATATAGTAAATTATCAGTACACTAAACTTACTCTTAAATATGTGGCAACATAGTTTGTTTCTAAAGCTAAAGTTAAGTAATAATGACCAGATTTTATTGTTTATAAAATTATTTCCTATAAAATCTAATCAAATTGAATTTTACCGTGAATAGTTTACTTTTATCTATGAGCTGAATCTAAACAATAATTTAGGAATTATTTAATTTCAAAATATACTATGTTTCAAAGAGATGTTCATTAAATTTTAAAATAATTGAATGCCAATATTTATACAGTAAATTCACAATACACTAAACATATTCTTAAATATGTGGAAGCGTAGTTTGTTTTTAAAAGTAAATTTAAATAATAATGATCAGATTTTATTTTTCATAAAATTATTTCCTATATTGTAAATTGAATATAGGAAATATTATAAATTGAATTTTAAAGTGAATAGTTTACTTTTATCTATGAACTGAATCTAAACAGTAATTCAGGAATTATTTAATTACAAAATACAACAACGTTTCAAAGAAAAGTTCATTAAATTATATAATAAATGAATGCCAATATTTATATAGTAAATTCAGAATACACTAAACTTATTCAAAATATCTGAAAACATAGTTTGTTTTTAAAACTAAATTTAAGTAATAATAATTAGACTTTATTTTTCATAAAATTATTTTCTATAAAATCTAATCAAATTCCATTTTATAGTTAATAGTTTACTTTTATCTATGACCTGAATCTAAAGGAAAATTTAGGAATTATTTAATTACAAAATACATTGCGTTTCAAAGAGAATTTCATTAAATTATAAAATAACTTAATGAAAATATTTATATAGTAAATTCACAATACTCTAAACATATTCTTTAATATGTGGAAATATAGTTTCAAAGCTAAATATAAGTAATAATGATCAAATTTTATTTTGCATAAAAGGATTTCCTATATTAATATTTAATCATGAAAACATATTCAATAAGGTAACGAATAATTATACTTGTTTTAAATGTACATGATATTTAAAACGTATTTTTAAAATATTAACATGTCATTTGATATATCTGAAATAAATTCTTTAATAAATAAATTCTTTTAATTAAATTACCTAATTAGGTACCTGTAATAGTGAAATTTTATTCAATACAAACCTAGAGAACTATAATTGTGTTATGCATATATACCATTTAAAATATACTTTAAAGAAAACTCCCAAATCATTGGAAAGGGATTTCAACAGAAATAAATATATAATATATACGTAATGTAACATAACAAATCCGTCTGCTCTAGCAATTGCATCAATGTCTACGGGGGAAACATTGGAGCTGCTTTCAAGCAATTAGTTTAATCATTTTAATCAATTTGTTTACGGTTGTAGTCAGCAGATTACTTGTTTACTTCACATTCTAGGAATCTGGCGGTGTTATGCAATCTAAATTTTCTAGAATCACGAATTACGCAAAGTGCTTGCATCACTTTAAAGGTAAATGTACCTTATACAAGCATAAAATATAAAGTTTTAGGTATATATATATATATATATATATATATATATATATATATATATATATATATATATATATATATATATATATATATATATATATATATATATATATATATATATATATATATATACATACATATATATACATACATATATATATATACATACATATATATACATACATATATATACATACATATATATACATACATATATATACATACATATATATATACACATATATAATACATATATATAATGTTTTTTCTACAGTTTTCATTAAATTTAGTTTGAAGAGTTTTTAAAACTATTATTTAAATTACAAAAAAAAATGTTTCTTTATATTACAACAATAGGATTACGAAACATTTGTTAAAGTTTCTAATATACTTAAATTCTTTCAAAAAGTCTCTTTTTTTAAATTATATAACTATAAAATAATATTCTGTTAATTGAGAGTACTGTGTTTTTTAAGTGTTATTAATGAAGGGTGAATTTCAAATAAGAAGGAAGTTTATTTTTTGTTCCTGCACAATAAAGGCTGTTATGATAACTTATAAAAAGTTGTAGAGGCAAAATATTATGCTAGATAAACAAGTACTCTACTTTTTTTCATTGTAGGCAACAAACTATTTCCCTTACTGTTATCCGTATCGATATATTCTCATTATTACATTCTAAAACTCATGTACGCTGTGTTAAAAACTATCAATTTTCTGTCATCTTTTCAATTTCATTTCGATGTAAAGAAACGGTGCTTAACCCCTTCCCTGATTTGCCCGTACGCCGTACGGGCACAGGTTTCGGTCCTTTACTGATTTGCCCGTATGGCTTAAGGGCAATCTGATTTCTATTTCGCTTGCACTGTATCGGCCGTATTTTTTTTCCAATTTCAGTAACAAATTATTCGTATAGATATATATTAAATGATAGTTTGAAGTTTATTGTATTTTCTACTTTGATTGGTTCAATAGAGCGGGTTTTTTCGTATGTTTTGTATCAGAAGACGAATTGTAATCTTTCAGTGTATAGCTTTCTGGTTATATTTTACTAATCGCCTGATAGTTTTATTGATGTAAGAGATGGGTAATATATTTTTACTTTTAAATTATGATAATTCAGAGCGTATGAAGCTAATTTCTTGTGATTCGAACTGTGACTCGGAATCAGAAACTGAATTATTTGTAAATGATAGTAGCGAAAGTTTACTAGATGACATGGATAGTAGTGACTCTGATAGTAGTACAGATGGAATCAGTTAAGCAAGACAATTTTTTAAAATTAGTTGTGATAATCCTTCGGATCCGCCTCCTAGATTTACTTTGACTTTAATTTCAAAAATTAATTTGGATATCGATGAGACTAAAGGTAAACTTCAGATCTTTCATGGCTCAGTGCTTTCATGGAGAGAAAAAAATTGTAATAAATGCTTAAATATATTAGAAATGTTAATTTTAATAACATATCTTTACTTAAAAAGGTAAAATGAAGAAAAAAATGCAATAAAAATGTGACATTTTTTTGACGGAATTCTGGAAAAAAAGGAAACTATCAAAGGGTTAAATGATAGTTTGTTTTCTTCAGTTATTATTAGATTTAGCTTGAAGATTTTTTTAAACTTTGATTTAAATTTCAAAACAAATATTTGTTTCTTTATATTACAACAATAGGATTATGAAATATTTCTTAAATATTTTTAAACTACTTAATTTCTTTCAAAAAATGTTATGGTTTTTTTTAAAATTATATAACTATAAAATGGTATTAGTAATAACTTTAAAAATATACCCATCCGTTTATTTTCACAAACGTGTTACTCGTACTGAAAATGGAAACACGTAATGTAAGCAAATGTCAAATAAGTTATATTTTTGTCACTGAATATGAGATTTAAACTTCTTAACGAAAATAAATTTATAAAGCCCTCTTAAGTCGAAAGAAAAGACATGCTAGAATTACGTAACAAAATAAATACTATACAAATACCGGTCATTCATATTCTAATGTATATTGTGAAGACACCTTACTAACGTCGCTAACTCTACTTCTCTTAAAAGCGATTTGATTATTCTCAAAAGCAAGAAAACCCAGAGAGTTAAATTACAGAAACATATAATGCAAGCAAATGTCAAATAAGTTGTATTTTTGTCACTGAATATGAGATTTAAACTTCTTAACGAAAATAAATTTATAAAGCCTTTTTAAGTCGGAAGAAAAGAAATGCTAGAATTACGTAACAAAGTAAATACTACAAAAATTCCGGTCATCCATATTCTAAAGTATATTGTAAAGACACCTTACTATCGTCGCTAACGCTACTTCTCTTAAAAGCGATTTGATTATTCTCAAAAGCAAGAAAACCCAGAGAGTTAAATTACAGAAACACATAATGCAAGCAAATGTCAAATAAGTTGTATTTTTGTCACTGAATATGAGATTTAAACTTCTTAACGAAAATAAATTTATAAAGCCCTCTTAAGTCGAAAGAAAAGACATGCTAGAATTACGTAACAAAATAAATACTATAAAAATACCGGTCATCCATATTCTAAAGTATATTGTAAAGACAGCTTACTAACGCCGCTAAAGCTACTTCTCTTAAAAGCGATTTGATTATTTTCAAAAGCAAGAAAACCCAGTTAAATTACAGAAATATTTTATTTGGGCTCTTCGGTAGAGATTTATTATTTCTAATAACAATCTCTATCTGAAAAGAAACAGGATATCCAAGAACGGAAATGTTATCATTCATTTTCAAGAGTTAACTTTTTCGAATGGCGGGAAAATTATTTGCTCTTCTAATGTAAATTTAATGTGTTGATGTGAATGGGGGAATCAATCGATTAATCGATTTGGGCCCTAGACGATTTCAATCCATCTTTCCACGCATTTAAAGAAATCAATGAATGACCTCTCTACCTGCACCGACTCTCGGATCTTTCAAGCGTCTAGACGATCCGATTATAGGTAATGAATAGTCCAGGAATTAGTGCTCCCTCCTTGCCTAGGATATTCTAATGAAGAAGTTTTATGAAGCGTTTACGGCATACATTACCCATTTATCACTACAACTAATCTCAATTGTTTCAAATATATTGCACATGTAAGGAAAAGTTCCAAGTTTGGTCTGAAATTCACGATAAGAAAGTTGAGACAGGGTAAGAGGAGATTAATTGTGCATTAATGAACATATATCTGGATACCGTGGCGCATACAGAACGCTGAATTTGAGACATAATTAGTTATCAGGATTTATGCTGAAATAAGTTTTAGAGTACTTAAAATGCTGTGAAATAGAGAAAAGACCACGCCCAATGGACTGAAACTCGACCCACAAGATTATTTTTCTTACAATTTTCTTTCGTAAATGATGCAAAATTTTATTGTTCTTTACATGTTGAAGATTACAGAAATACAATTTATTACATAGTATTAAAGTTGGAATGTTTTTCATTTATATTGTTAATAATACAATTTTTTCGAAAAATTACAACGTATTTAAAAGTTCTTATTACAAGTAGAGATAGTATTAGTGGTAGTATATTTTTTATAAAATTAAGAGCAGAGTTTGCTGATTCGTAACAGAACTAGATATATGTCTGTTGTACTTTTAGTAGAAAATCGCATTTATAATTGATTACCTTCTATTAGTTTCTGAATAAAAGTAAAATTGATTAACGTAAAACATGTTAGGTTCGTTAGTACAATTATCCTTAATAATCTCAGATAGCATCAAACTCTTAAGGTTCATTTTCATTCATATACAACCCCAAACAACCCAGCGGTCTCTATTAGACGTTTGTACTACCGCACCTCATAAAAGCACAAACCTCTATAATAATTCGAAAACTGCATTGTATCTTATAGAGTTCTGTGGGAGTGTCTATGTATGCTCTCTTTGCTCTCCATAAGACATCTACAGTATCTACGCTCCACTTTATTGCACGTCTATAAGAGTGGAAATTCCGACATGGAATGTACGCGATTTAGAAGTTTTAGATCTCTAAAGGACGTACTGTTACAGATGTTTTAGATCTCTAAACAACGTACTATTACAGATATTTTAGATATCATAAGGATGTGCTGTTATGTTGCAAAACATTGTATCTTTTTTTTTAATAATAAATTAGCTTAGTCTAATTTCAAAATTTGCTTTCTACTAGAACCCTTACTAGAAAAATAATTGCTACAGTAATTTTAAAAATAAAAGTAAGTTTACGGAAGTATAATAAATGCATAAAAATAACAGTAAGCATGTTATTTAAGTAATAAACAGGGTGGTATATCTTAAGACATAGAAAGTTTTTCTAGTCTTCAATGATTGTAAACAGAGCACTGAGTAAGATTTTTAATGCTAAGGGTTATAAGATTTTAAATTATCTGTCAAGATTGTCCTAAATAGATACTAAATATTCTGTTTTAGATATTCTGTGTTTACATGGGGAAAACTATACTGAAAATATAGGTTAAACATACATCCCTTTTTATACATCTAATTTGTTATAAACCAACAGAAAAAATAGAGAATGGTGAATGTTTGTTTGAATGAATGGTAAATGTTGGTGAATGAATATAATGTTTTCTTTGCATGCTATTTAATTTACTTCTAAACTTTTTCGCAAAAAATTCAATTATAATACAACAAAACTCTCTTCTATAAAGAAAAATCTGCTTTATGTATCTTTCAAGTGGCAACAGTTGTTTACTTTTGATTAAAACACAATACTAAATTTAATATATAATATAACGCATTTACAAATATAAATTTAGATTTTTATATGATTCTAAACATTTTATACATATTTTTTCTTCAGCAGTTTACTCGGAAAAATTGACAATGAAACTTCCATGTTTATAAAATATTAATATTATTTATTATTTTATATTTTTTATCAATTTAAAAGTCATCGAATCTACCAAAAATATTTGATTTTTAGCCTAACATACTTCGAAACAATGACTTTAAATCTTCCAAATAAAACCATTTTGTTAAAATATCTCAAACATCAATTTTCTCATAAAAATTACAATTTGAAATTAAATGTAATACATTTTCATCATAAACTAATTCCTCTTAACACTCTTTTGTACATTCAAGCCATCTTCATTAGGCCAGCATCATCAATCCATTTGCTTTGTTTTAAGACAATTAGGCTTTTTATTCCCAGATGCTATTATCATCAAGAGTAGTTTACAATAATAGCTTTTGGATGCAATATCAAAAGCGGACATTTATATGACATATTTATATTTCACTCCAGATTTCTGATAGTTTTTTGTCATTTGTTTAAACACACTTTTGCATTTGTTTAAGCTCTTTAACAAGTCTTGAAACAGCAAAGGCTCAACGGCACTAAGAAACGTTTATTCCTTTCTATTTTCATGGTGACTAATGTCTTAAGCTAACGACTGTCTGCAATGTACTTCTTATTAGCTCACTATAAATCCAAGGAAATGCTGACTAATGCGCTTCCAAACTTACTTTATTTTGTGCTTAAGGCGATTGCCGTAAACTTCTTTTCTCTTTTCACTTAGATTACACTATGGACCCATATTTAACTACAGGAGAAATAGAGTACACAGTAATGCATTCTTGGTAATTTCTGTTACTTCACGTAATAGAGAGTTGGAAAGTAAATCAAAAGAAGATGACCTTAATGGAGGGAAATCGTTGGACTCTCGTTTTAAATTTCCCTCATGCAGTTAGACCTTGTAAATTTTAATATTTTTTCTTTACTATTTTAGTTCATAAAATTAGCCTTTCTCTTAAGAAAATATATTTATTATTGTTATTGGTATAGTAAATAAATGAAGGAAATACGTAAGAAAAAACGTAGGTTTTCAAAATATATATAGTCAACTGTAATCAGATAGGTATAACAATATAGATTTACTTATTTTTTTTTTTTAAATTATACTATGTGATAGGATGCAGGCAATATCCACAGGTGTATGTGTACCTGTTTTTAAAACTCATCAAGAAATTTGTATTAGTAGTTAAACATATAAAAATTGTATGAAAGATGAATGTGATGTAAATATCAATATACCCTCTCTTACTTTTCTTTTAAATTATACGCTGTGAAAGGATTCAGGCAATATCCACAGGTAAATGTGTAATTACATAGTTTTATGTGTATACATAGGTTTATGTGTAGTGCAGGTAAATGTGTACCTGTTCTTAAAACTGAGCAAGAAATGTGTATTAGTACTTTAAAATTTAAACAAAATGTTTGAAAACTGAATATAAACGTAAATATCAATATAACCTCTCTTAGTTTTCTTTTAAATTATACGCTGTGATAGGATGCATGCAATATCCACCCGTAAATGTGTACCTGTTCTTAAAACTGCGCAAGCACTTTGTATTAGTACTTAAACATATAAAAATTGTTTGAAAAATGAATATAAATGTAAATAATAATATAGCCTCTCTTACTTTTTTTAAAATTATACGATGGGAGAAGATACCGGTAATACCCACAGGTAAATGTGTACCTGTTCTTAAAACTGCTCAAGCACTTTGTATTAGTACTTAAACATATAAAAATTGTTTTAAAAGTGAATATAAACTTAAATATCAATATAGCTTCTCTTACCTTTCTTTTAAATTATACGCTGTTATACGATGCCGGCAATATCCGCATGTAAAATTGTACCTGTTATTAAAACTGCGCAAGCACTTTCTATTAGTACTAAAACATATACAAATTGTTTGAAAACTAAATATAAACGTAAATATCGTGTAAACGTAAATTATGCCGTGTGATATGATGCAGGCAATATCCACAGGTAAATGTGTACCTGTTCTTAAAACTGATCAAAAAATTTGTATTAGTACTTTAAAATAAAACAAATGTTTGAAAACTGAATATAAACTTAAATATCAATATAGCCTTACTTACTTTTCTTTTAAATTATACGCTTACTTTTAAATTATAATTTCTTTTAAAACTACTCAAGAATTTTATATTAGTATTTAAACAGACATAAATTGTTTAAAAACTGAATATAAACCTAAGTAAATTGTTCATAAATAAAAATTTTAAATGTAACAAAGTTTTCAAAAATAAAATAAAAACACATGTATATATATATATATATATATATATATATATATATATATATATATATATATATATATATATATATATATATATATATATATATATATATATATATATATATATATATATATATATATATATATATATATATATATTAAACTTAAACATTTCTGAAACAAACATGTTAATATATTTTACTTATTGTATTATCTTTTATTATTTTATTCATTATTTCTATAAGGTGTTCTAACATTTTGATAAATGTATGTAATTCTTATTTCATCAAAATGATTTAACTTTAATTTCCAGTTAAAATCTGTAATAATTTTAGAGATGTTATACTTAAAAACAACTCTTTCCAGTTATTTGGAGAAATTCTCATGCCTTCTTTTAATTTAATATGAACTGTTGACGAGTTATAAATTCTGTAAAGTTCAGAATAAATTATAAATTTGTCTTTAATTTATAATTTATAAAGCTGATAAATTAAAGCTTTATAATTTATAAAGCTTTAATTTATAAAGCTGAATATATGCTGATGATGTTATTTGCACCACCTCGTGTTTTCCATCCTTATTCACTAGATAGCTACTTTTTTTCCTGACTGTTTGATTAGAAAACTTTGTGGCGTTTCGAGTAGATATGCTCAAGATATGAGGCTAAAAATACTTCTGTGCTTTTTACAAGATTTTGATCTCCTCTCATTGTCAGTGGATGACATTTTTTTTTGAAAAAGAACAATAGAATAAAAACGAGGTATTTCACAGGATATCGCTTTCGTGAAGCAATTGAATGATTTGAAGATTGTCACAAATTAACATTTTAGTACAATCTTATGTGTGAGAGAAATGAAATTCATTGTGCTACTGAAGTGTGTTTGATGTGTCATTAATTCTAATATTTCTTATTTTTGTTCGAATAATGATTTCAGAACAAGATAGTGTGCAGAAGTCCTAAGACTTTATCTTACTTGTAAATTTCAAGTCCTTGAAGACTAATTCACGTTTTCCGAGAAAAGAAAAATGGCATCGATTTCTAAATTCTCTGTGGATTAAAACCTATTTTTCTACATTTTTAAATGGGGCAATATTCGAAGTCCCATCTTTTGTTTCCTAAAAGCATTTTAAAATCAAAAACCAATATTTATCCTCCTCCACTGTGAATTCGGCGTAAGCTACAAAACTTGGCAAAATGCAGAGAAATTTACACAATTCAGTGAAGAAAAAAGCTATATGATTCATGTATTGTTTATTTGATTAGTGTGATTAGTTTTGAATCATTTATCGTTAATTAATTTAAGATGTTTGGAAGAATTTGGCAAACCCATAGAACATTACATTACAAAAGTTAATAATGTATAAATTCTTTTATAACTGTTAGTAGAAGGTGGCTTAGCCTCAGGAATACGATGAAACCTAAAATATAAATAATGGCAGTAAAGCATAATTCAAACTTAATTAATCATGTTTTATTTCTATCGAAGTTGTCCTTCAGGAAACTTTAAGATATCTTATACATGTGATGGCAATCTGCAGTTATTCAAGATTTAAAGATGGATGTTTTTATGATAATATTCTATGCTACAAAACAGGACAAAAATGCATTTTAAAATACGGCGATGTAACAATTATATTTATTATGTTACAAAGATATAGTGTAATATGATTCCGCATAGTATTACAGTTTATTTTGCGATCACACTTTGCTGTAAGTATGAAAAAAATTACAATTATTTTCGAGATGTTATGTTAGTAAATAATAAAAATTATTCTGTGTATAAAATATTGCTGTTTGCACATAGAATTAAACTAGTAAAAAAAAATCATGAATACATTATTCCTACCTTACATACTTTTTCAAGATGTTTTATATCCCAAAATATTTCGACAAATATAATGTTATCTTTATTAACATTTTCAAACGAAACATAATACTTAAATAGGATGTTATATAAATATTAATATCGCCATTCGTGAAAAAAAATATATTAAATGGGTTTAAATTTTATGACAGTTCACATTAAGAAAGCAAAAGGAGTACTAAAATACCAATAATTGAAGAAAAAAATTGCACCATACAAAAAGTATAAATAAATGCTTTACTTTTATTAAAAATGTGAAAAATATCCACAAAAAATACAACCCCATCTTTACGGCATTTTAATGCTAATAAGATATTTTTAAAAAAATATCCTTGAGGATAAATCCATTTATTCTTTTAATGTCCTCTTTAAAATAACTCCTTTAAAAAATAATTCTGAAAGTCGAAATATTTTTTATTTGTTTTTTCTACTTTCCGAATATTTCTGCTTCGTTTTCTTTCCACAATTATTAAAAAAAGCAAATTGTTGATATTCGGCTTACAATTATTCCAGGAGTATCTGATATCAGCGATGCCTTTTCTTTTAACGTGTTTATATTTAAAACACGAGACCGTTTTGCTAATGCCAGGATATTTTTTTCTATTACGGTTTCTTCCCATTTATTTAAATGATGACCCCCGCATTACTGTAAGCTACTTAACAAGAGCGGAAGCAAAGACATCTCTCCATAGTTTATTTTGTTTTGCTCTTTCTCCGACTGTTGACTAATGCCCATAGCTCTGACATGTTACCACTGTGCTTAAAATGGTTCCATTTTCTTTAGACGTTAAATGTCCTGTAATACTGTCAAGTTTTGTTCTTTCAGGTAAATCACCTTAGTTTTTTTAATTCGACAAAAGAATTAAAAGAATCATTTTAAAACTTTAAATTATATTACATTTACGGTGGGGCGGCCCACAAGGGCGCCAGCACTGCGGCCCAAGACCTATTGTACTGAAAAGCCCCCCATTCACTGGAGCAAGGAGCTCCAGCACAAGGTTAAGAAACAATAACCATTAGATCTCAGAGAGACCAATAGCTGAGATATATTTCAGCAGCAATTTAACGGGGAAGTTAATCAACTCCCACGGATCGATGAAGTGATACCCAAGGAATTCAAATCTCTTGGCGCAGTAGTAGTCACATTCACATAAAATATGTGATGAACTCTCATCTGACATATGGCACCCCCTACATACTGGGCTGTCTATAATGCCAATAATGTTGAGGTGCCTCTTAAGGCAACAATGGCCAGTCAACAGACCAATGGCCACCCTTAGCTCTTTTCTACTGAGCCTAAGTAGCTCCTTAGCCCTCATCCAGGGATAACTCTGGTTAAGCTCCTTGGCCTGTCTTTGATTACTAGTATCAAGCCAGTCCTTATACGTCTCCCCTATTAGGAGGTCCTTTACGGTCCTTCTCACTACATTATGAGGAAGACCAAGTAACGGTTCTGACCCAATGAAGGGCAACTCAGAACCGTACTTAAAGAGATTATCGGCAACCTCGTTGCCAAAAATTCCGCAATGACCAGGAACCAAAACTAGGGTTACCTTATTGACCATAGCCAACTGGTTAATGGTCCTGTAGCAATCCCACACAATTTTGGATGAGAAGCAGTACCTGTGCAAGGCCATAAGTGCAGCCTGACTATCCGAGAAGATTTTTATTTTTTAAAACTTTACGGAAACATTAATTAACTTACAGTCTGATCCATAAGATCGTGTCGCTCATAACTTCGTCAATAGATAGCTCGCAGATACCGGCTTAACTGCATGTTTTCTTCAAACATTACCGAATAATGCTTTATGATTATATTCTTTATTGGATTTGTTTTGCTGTGTTTAAATCAACAATTCCAAAATAAGTGCCGCGTATACGAGCCGATTTGTGACAGTGTTTCTTCTTAACCATCCAAAACAGCCAAAAATGTCTTGTGCAGATGCAACCCTGTACATGAGAAAGTCGAGTCGTTTGTCAAGTATTGGGTAGCACGTTATAAAGTGGTACCAAATGTTGACAACCTACCGGAAAGGGGTAAAAGCTGCTCAATGTCAAAATCAAACGATAAAGTGATTCTTGCATAATCGATAATAATGGGGACTGGACAACTTATTAGGTGTAATGCATTTCAGTTTAATATATATACTACACGGTAAAAAAGTATTTTTAGCTAATTCGTTTGTATTTTAAGAGAAATAGACGACACGTTCTTATGGAACAGAGTGTAATTATGATGTAGAGAGTTGTCCTGTGAGATGAATGTTCATAGGTTTTAACGCACTCTGAAATCCTTGGGCCAAGCCCTCCTGTTCAGATATAACTACCAGTTTGTACAAATGAACTATTGAAATTATATTGGTTGTGATCGGAAAGACGTAGGACAAAATAATAATTTTTCTGTATATTTTCTCAAGTATAAAGATAACTTGTTACAAATGTACAAGAAATGGTTGTGGCTAGTTTAAAAGGACACATTGGACTTTAAGTAATATTTTAAAAACAGCCAGCGAGACGACGATATCTGAGGAGCCAAGTTTGTATTATTTAGCTTTCATTCTCTGAGATGAAAATATGGGAAAACAATCGATTCTTAAATTACCAGATAAAAATGTAACCTTTTTTAAAGTGAGTAAATTTTCTTGAATAACAAAACTGACTTTGATTTTTAGAAGGTAATGCAAAACTGATAATTTGATTACGCGTCACATAAGATGTTTTTTAGTTTAACAGGAGTAAAAGAAAGTTACATAGTGTCAATATCAGATATATTTTATCAAAATTCTTTCACATTATCGTGAAAATTAAAAATGGTGATTAGTTGTTTCATGAATTTTCCACACGTGGCAACAAGATTCTCGTGTTACATTCTCGTGTCAAAAACATTATTAGATTGTTTGGATTTGATAAAATAATGTAAAAGAAAGCTACTTAAATTTAATACTTAAAAAAGATTAAAGTTTATTGCAGAATTTTTTTTGGAAATATTATATTTTTAAAGTTTAAGTCTCTATTGTAGAATGGCAAAGGTAAGGCATATCGACTATGATATTTATAATTTGTGAAAAAAATAAAATTCAGCAGCATTTTTTTATGCATGCTCAAAATCAAAATTTTGTATTTTATACTACACTGCAAATCAAATTGATTAATTATACTTAAGCAATATGACATCAACTTTAAACTAACACTAATAAATAATATTTTTTAAATATTCCGAACACAATTTCTTTCTGAAGATACATACATAGTACTTATTTTAACACGAAAATTAGGAAAAAAATGTAATGAAATTAAATTTTAAAACATTATTTGAATTAAAATTATATTAACTAACCTCTACTTGGTATACTACGTTATACATAGCATTACCTTTATTTAAACTTGCCAAGAATGTTTTAGAAGCGTTGTTATTAATAAAACAATAAGAATACATTTTTTCCAGAATCGAAGCTTTCGCATTAAAACCGTACATTATTGTCCCAAATAAACTTAAACAAAAAGATAATTTATGCCAAAATTGATTATTGTTTGTCGAAAAGTAGAAAAAAGTCTAGATCACTCTATCACAGCCGTAAAATGAAACAAGACTGAGACAGTATTACTCTACCTTCTCCATCGAAAAAGAGAATAGAACTATTTCATGCTCGATGTTGACATGTCTAAGCTACGGGCATTAGCGAACACTTGGGGAGAGAGAAAAAGAAATAGTAAAACAAAAGTGACTATCGAGAAGTCACTGTTGCTTTTCGTTCTTGTTAAGTAGCTTAAGGTAATGCGCGGGTCATCATTTAAATAAATGGCAAGGTTCCCTAGAAATACAAAGAAAAAAGATGACGTTACGTAAAAGGTTGTGTGTTTTGAATATAAGCAAGTTTAAAGAAAATGGTTTTACTGCTATTGGTTATATTGGATAGTATTGCACAAATATATTCAGAATATTTGCTTTAAAAAAGTGACCAAAACCAATTGAAACTTCCAATTTAGAACAGAAGAATATTTTAACTGAAGTTTCTTCAAGTAGTTTAGCTTTTTTATACTTTTATTTATTTATAAATTATGTTAAAAAATGAACATTTCTTGAGTATGAATTAAAAATATATGATTAAATAAAATGTTGTATGTTTTAAATACTACATTGTTATCACAACCTGGTCCATTTTGTTCCACATTCGTTAAAAACTGGCAGAATGAATTAAAAATATATGATTAAATAAAATTGTATATGTTTTAAATTCTACCTTATGATAGCAACTGGGACCATTTTATTCCAGATTCATTAAAAACTGGCCGAATGAATTAAAAATGTATGATTACATAAATTGTGTAGGTTTTAAATTCTACATCGTTATAACAGCCTGGACCATTTTGTTCTACATCGTTAAAACTCACCGAATGAATTAAAAATATATGATTAAGTAAACTTTTGTATGTTTTAAATTCTACATTGTTATAACAAATTGGACCATTTTGTTCTACATTTGTTACAACTAGCCGAATGAATTAAAAGTATGATTAAATAAAATTGTGTATGTTCTAAATTCTACATTGTTATAACAACCTTTATCATTTTGTTCCACATTCGTTAAAACTGTCCGAATGAATTAAAATTTTTGATTAAATAAAATTTTGTAAGTTTAAAATTCTACAGTATTATAACAACCTGGACAACTTTGTTCCACATTCGCTAAGACTAGCCGAATTAATTAAAAATATTCGATTAAATAAAATTTTGTATGTTTTAAATCCTACACTGTTATAACAACCTGGATCATTTTGTTAAACATTCGTTTAAAACTGGCCAAATGAATTAAAAATATATGTTTCAATTAAATTTTGTATACTTTAAATTTTAAATTGTTATAACAATCTAGACCATTTTGTTCCATATTCGTTAAAACTGGCCTAACGAATTAAAAATATATGATTAAATAAAATTTTGTATGTTTTAAATTCTACATTGATATAACAACCTGAACCATTTTGTTCCACATTCGTGAAAACTGGCCGAATGAATTAAAAATATATGATTAAATAAAATTGTGTAGGTTTTAAATTCTACTTTATTATAATAACTGGGACCATTTTGTTCCACATTCATTAAAAACTGGCCGAATGAATTAAAAATATATGATTATTTAAAATTTTGTATGTTTTAAATTCTACATTGTTATAACAACCTGGACCATTTTGTTCCACATTTGTTAAAGCTTTCCGAATGAATTAAAATATGCAATAAAATAAAATTGTGTAGGTTTTAAATTCCACTTTATTATAATAACTGAGACCATTTTGTTCCACATTTAACCATTCATTTAAACTGGCCGAATGAATTAAAAATATATGATTAAATAATATATGTTTTAAATTCGACATTTTTCTAACAACTTGGACCATTTTCTTCCACATTCTTTAAAACTGGCCGAATGAGTTAAAAATATATGATTAAATAAATTTTTGTATATTTTAAATTGTATATTGTTATAACAACCTGGACCATTTTGTTCCACTTTCGTTAAAACTGGCTGAAAAGACTTCGAGATATTTTGAAATTTTAAACTAAAGTTAGCATTCTGGAAATATCACTACACAAACTTCCGTATTACAAACTGAAAGTATTGATTTAAAAAGATGTATGTGGAATTCCTTTGCTATCCCCACAAAATCCATACAGCCAAAAAATTCTTAGAAACATATAGGCCTAGCTAACTTCTATCAACATTACTTATTTAAGAAAAAGCAATTTTCTGTTTAAGCATAAAGGAGAAACTTGTAGTTAGTAACACAAAACCATCATATGCTTTTCTGTAATAAAGTTTACATCGGCACATCATATTTTTTGTCCTTAAATAATCAGAAAATTAAATATTCTTAAGCGGAAAATTTAATGCCGTGACGTCAAAGGAAAAACATGATACGTCACAGGCCTGAAATGAAACCAGGATGGGAAAGTATTACTCTGCATTCTCCGTCCAAAAGAAAATGGAACTATTTCAAGCGCGGTGGTGACATGTTTAAGCTACGTACATTATTCAATACATAAGGAAAGAGGTAAACAAAGAAACTATCAAAAGCCACTGCTTCTTTCACTCTTGTTAAGGAGCTTACGATAATGTGGAGATCATTTAAACAAATTCGAAGACTATCTAAAATATAAAATATATAGCTAAACATTCATCATTAAGTTCTTTATTTAATCATATTTTTGTAAAGTTACAAATTATTTTGATACCGAATTTTTTAATAGAAGATTGGTTTCCATCATACCGATATAGAATGGAACATACATTCAACAACTGTTCTAAGCACAGTGACATGTTTGAGCTACGAGCATTTGTCACCACTAGGAGAAAAGGCAAGAGAAAAAGAAAACGAAAGAAATAATCTATTGAGTCATTGGTTACTTTCGATCCTTTTACGTAGCTTACGTTTAATGCGGGGGTCATCATTTAAATAAATGGAAGAGATTAGTTATAAAAATATTAATGACATTAGGAAAAACTATCATGCTTTTAATATTACTCTAGAAATTAAATTGTCCTCGTTGATATTGTGTACTCCTCGAATAGTTTTAACCAGATAAACGACTTTTTCATTTGTATGAAACAGAAAAGTAGATCTCAGAAAATTTATCATATTAAATTAATTTTTAAATTATCAGGGCATTACAGACCAAATGGTTTCACAGTTTGACCGAAGTGACTTGACCCTAATTTAATTTTTTTTTAATATTACAGCATCTCCTTAAAGATATTTCTATAGTATTCGTTCAGCTGTTAATTAAAAATGGCGAAATTTCGGTATTAAAAATATTTAAATAATTGTCAGACCAAGTGTCCTTTGTCTACAGTATTATATCATAAAAAGTATTTCTTCCATTTATTTATAATGAGATGTTTTAATATATCTGCCGTAATTAATGTAACAGGAAATGATAAACTTTATCGTTGTAGAGATTTCCAGCTCTAAGATCGTACATTGTCATGTGAATAATTCATAAACAAAAACATGCTTATGCCAGAATTGATCACGTTTTGCATGGGGAAAATAATAGTTAAGATTACCATGGTCCTAAAATGAATCAAGGCTGTTAACGTATTACACTACATTCTTTGTAGGAAGGAGAATTGAACTACTTTAGGTGAGATGGTGACATATCTAAGCTCCGGGCATTAGTCACCAATTTCCGAAAAGAAAGAGCGCTTTGAGCAAAACAAAAGAACTATTGAATTTATCTATTG
Organism: Pardosa pseudoannulata; assembly: GCA_032207245.1. Classification (NCBI taxonomy): domain Eukaryota; kingdom Metazoa; phylum Arthropoda; class Arachnida; order Araneae; family Lycosidae; genus Pardosa; species Pardosa pseudoannulata. The sequence goes on along the minus strand of CM063506.1, from coordinate 60,013,021 downwards.
TTAGTGTAGCTTACCGTCATCCAAGGGTCGTCATTTAAAAAATACGGTAAGTTTACATAATAAAAAGAAAAAGAAGATGCTCGGAGCCGCGGTAGCTCAGTCGGCAAAGGCAACGATCGCTTAACTGAAAGGTTGAAGGTTCGGAACCTAATCCTGCCTGAGATCCACCGTGTTCCTTAAAAATGACTGAGGCACACAAAATATGTTCGTGGTCACAATGTCATACAAGTTCTCAATCAATACCTCTGGAGGTGCGCTAGTGATGGGATTTGAACTCATGGAGTGTAAAATGCATGTTGTGTGCCATGTTATTAACCTTTGTTTTTTTTTAATTCTTAGATTCTGATTGTAAACCTAGAAATAAAGGATTGTGTGCACTTTTAATACATATATTATTGTACATGTATTCTTCAGTGATGGCCATATTTGATTTCTTTCCTGCAAATACGGTGAACATTCTGTTGTCTACGCATCTTAAGTCAGAATAATTAAAAATATTGACAATCGTTAACGGACAAGGAGGAAGTGGTTAACAATACAGTTCAGGGTCCTTTACTACGAAAAGATGAAACTTAATGGGTAGAAGATATGGATGAAATAAGATCCTGAGGAGATCCGTGCAACATTGTTCAGCTAGAATGGAACTAGTAAAGCTGAGACAACTGGGTACCAAGCGAGTCCCCAACCCGCCCTCCCTTCTAGGTGTAGCGACTTTTATACCTTTTCTATGTCACTAAACCCTCTAATGGCCACCAAAAAAACTAAAATATCGCCACCTATCCGGTTGAATGGCAAACTACGGGAAGATCATATATTAAGATCTGTGGATCTTCTGCTTGGTCCCTGCTTCAAAATGGTGCTCATTAAAACGAAAGGCACAACCCTTGGCCTTAACCCTTTAGCGGACAGTGGTTTCGTAGGAAAACCACCTATTAAACATCTTTCTTTTAAAATTTAGTGTTTGAAGTACTTTACTTTTTTTATAATTGTTTACGGCACCAATCTCATACATCTGTGATGTATGGAAGCCATTGATGTAGAATCAAGAGCTTCTACAATTAAAAAAAATTTCGATACATAGATGATTTTTCGATGTTTCTTATATTTTTGATATCTTAAATTTGCAACAAATGATAGCTCTACATTTAATTTTTTTTTTTTTGAAATATATGTATTTAAACTTTCTGTACCTGCGTAACTTTCTAACTAACTTTCTGTAATTCAATTTATATTACTTATGACCACAAATAAAAGTATGTATACAAACGACACTTATATATTGTTAAGCTATTTATTTACTATACAATTTTTAGGATTCTTATTTATTGTTCTTCCAGTACAGTTAAACTTTTAAAAAAGCATAATGTTCACGCTGTACAAGGGTAGGGGTTAGTCAAGGGTTAGTTAGTTAGTTTTACCACTCCTCAAACCCTCCTTAGGTATCCTCTAAGTCAAACCCTCCTAAGGAATGTAAAGAAAACTTATCATATATTTTACATTTACAAAGTTTATAGATAACATTTATAAAGTAATCACATTAAATTTCAAGAAATTTATTTTGGTGACCTTTAAAAGGTTAATACAAGAGCTTGCAGGCTCAATCGTGCTAGGTTTGTCCAAGTTGCAGGAGAAACAACAAACAGAAGATGCCTTACTGTCATTGTCCAATTATGTTATGTATGCATAGTACTAAAAGAAAGTTCATACGTTTAAATAGAGATAATTTATTAGCACTATGGATCTTTCGCAGGATCAAGTCTCAATCTCGCTACCCGATAGTAACGAGTCAGTTTCGTTGGCACGAAATAAATAATATTATCAATAAATATATTTATATTTAATAAGTTTCTAGATAATCAAGACATTGTATACTATCTTGTATCATAATTTGATCCTAGTAACTTTGCAGTAGTTTAGCTAATACTGATAATTAAAAATTTAAAAGAAAATTTTTTAACTACTTAGTCCTTTATTTGCACTCATATTATGTGTTTCGAAAATTAAAAATGAAGAAATATAAAATATTAAAGTTATTTGAATTAATATCGAACAAACTAGCTTATTCTCAGTACCATTTAGAATTGTATCATAATTTAATCCTAGAAACTTTGCAGCAGTTTAGTTAATACTGATAATTAAAATCTTAAAAGAAAATTTTTTAACGACTTAGTCCTTAAGGTACACTGATATATTTGTTTCGAAAATTAAAAATGAAGAAATACAAAATATTAAAGTTATTTGAATTAATATTGGACAAACTAGCTTATTCTCTGTAACACTTAGAATTAGAAGTCTCGCTATCTATGCCGAGATCTTTTATTCTGAAAGTTATTTTTGATAAAATAAGGTAGGTTACACATTTCTGTAGTAGAGATTCCTACATTAAGCCTATATTTTGTCATCCAAATTTAACGAAAATTAAAAAAAATATACTTATGCCAAAACTAATAACCGTTTGGAGGAAAGTTGGAGGAAAAGCATATATCAGACTGTTAATGCTCTAAAATGAAACAAGGTTAGTTGAACGTATTATTGTACATTCGAAAAAGAGAATGAAACCATTTTTAAGCGAGGTGGTGACATGTCTAAGTTAAGGGCATTAGTCAGCACTTGCGGGTAGAGAAGAGAGATAGATCAAACCAAAGGAAACTAACGAAAAGTCAGTGTTGGTGGTTACTTGTTAAATAGCTTACGGTAATGAAATGGTTATCATTTTAATAAATGGTAATACTATTTATTAATGAAAAATACTCTATAATCAAAATCGTCGTCTTTTAAACATAAACACCCTAAGAGGAAACGTATTCTCTGGCATTGAATTATCCTCGAATAAATTTAAGGGAAATGTCAATAACATGATTCGATTTCTGGATAATTATGCAAAAGTAACGGAGAAAGTCAAAAATTCTTACCAGAAAAAAATTATATTAATGTTGCTTGATTTTCAGAATAATTTTCATTGGATTTGCGTTTATATTAAAAGAGACACTAAGCGAATAATTTGAGTTCTTTTAAAACGTGAAAAAAACTTATTAGCATTAAAAACGTAAATTTGTGATCATAGGTATTGTGAGAATATTTCCAGTTCTTAATGAAATAAATTTATTTTAATTTTAGAAAATGTTTTATTTAGTAACGTAATATAACTTTTAAGAAGTTTGATAAGTAATTATTTAAATCTGATTTTACTATCGGTAATTTTTAATTGAAATCTTGAATTAATGTTTTGAATTATTGCACATTACACCCAATTTTGTTTTATAATTATTATGTTTTAAATATATAGCAATAATGTGCAATAGCAAAAAAATAAGGTAAAAGAAAAATTATTTTGCTTTTAATATAAGAAGCTTAAAAGGAATTATTACACATTACACCCAATTTTCTCTTATAATTATTATGTTTTAAATATATATCAATAATGCGCAAAAATAAAAAATAAGGTAAAAGAAAAATGATTTTGTTTTCAATACAAGCTACTTAAAAGAAATTTTCCTTTCTATTACTGGATGTACCTCTAAAAGATTTAAGGAGTGTATCAATAATGTGCGTTAATTCCTTCAATAAAGGAAAAAGTATGATCTTAAAATAAAACAAATATGTACTAATGTAGAAAATATGTATAAAATATATATTAATATTTAATATGAATGTAATCGAATTTGTTTTTATTTCAAAGAAGACATCACACAGATATACAATTTAAATTCCTTTTGAAGTGTAAAAACGTTCTTATTAGTATTAAAGAACGTAAATTGGTGGCCGTACGTTTTATAAAAATAATTCAGATTTTTAATTGCAAACATTTATATTAGCTTTTGCGATATTTTATTTACTAACATAATTTTAATTTGAAAAATCATAAATAAACATTTATTTTAAAATTTGGCTTTAGTATCGTTATTTTTAAGTGAATTAATGGTCACATATCACCCAATTTTTATTTATGAAATATTTAGCCTTTTACTAAAGAAAATTTCTTCAAATCATAATATAATATTTTTATCTATTAAGGTATAGCATTTTTTCTTTATTAACTTGAAAGTTCTATTAATTATATATGTAAATTACTAGATGTACTCTCCAAACTTTCATGTTTTAAATATAAACACGTAGAAAAAATATCTTGCGGATATTGGTTATTCCTGAAATAATTGCAAGAGGAATATAAACATATTCTTTGGCAGTAAAATAATTCTATAAAATAAATAAAACAGGAGGAATATTCTTAAAAGTAAAGAAAAAAATATTTAAAAAACTGATTTTCTTAAAGAAATCAATAGTTGCCTGATTTAAAAAATTATATTAAATTAATGAAAAAGAATATTTTTGGGAATTAAAAGTGATGTCTTAACACCATAACACCATAAGAATGAGATAGTAATTTGTATAGAAATATTAGACAATTTAATTTTATCTATACATTAAAATTTTTATACTGTTTGTTAAATTTAGCAAACTATATATATACGTCAATGATGTTCCGTAAATCCTTTTTTGAAATTTCTCTAAATACTCGATTAGCTTTCATTGAAATGCTATCTATACAATAGAAAACTGCATTATAGGGATAGAATTATATTATTTCATTTCTTCTAACTGTGTTAAACTGTACAACATTATACGAAAATATTGTTATACAGTTAACACAGTAAATATTGTTATACGAAATTTCCATATAATAGAAAACTATGTTCAGTTTTGGTTAGAGATGGAAACTTGTTATGACTTCCGTAACAATATTCATTTCTAATACCTCATAACATGTAATCTTTACCAAATAGATTTTAAGGAGTCATAAAACTACTATTGAATCAACAAAAAATTAAATTTTTCAGAAAAAATACATAGATGAAAAAGAATTCAATTCTGAACATTTTAAAACAATTATCGTAAAAAATTCCCAATATTGAGATGAGTCATGAATAAAATGTGTCAGTTATTTACAGTAAAAATTAACTTACAAAACTTTAACTTTATTTTTCTCTAAATGTGTTTTTTTCACACAAATCGCCTGTTATACTTAATAAAATCGTGAAATTTTTACAGGTTATAAACAATATAGTTTTCGTCCGATTGAATCTACATTTTCTTGTATATTTTCCAAAATATGTTATTTTTGCAAAGATAAATTTGTAATTTTTGAAGAACAAAAATAATTTTTTTTCAATTTTTTAAAAATTATATATGTAACTGAAATACATACAAATATAATTTCAAGGGTATTTTGAGATAGTGTAGTATGTTTTAAAATAGTATATTAGTCATTAACTTAATTATATTTTTAGTTATCACGCGCGTTACCATCAATATCACTTTTAATAACAACAAAGTGTCTCTTATTTATAAATTTCATACAAAAATACATTTTATGTTTAAAAACTGAATGATATATGTGTGTAAAGATAATAACTTGTTCTAAGTATGGTAAAAAAAAATATGTTTCTAAATCTGGTAGTTTTTGATGTATGAAAAGTAGAAAATGATAATTATTTTGCATTTTTTTAGACTTTTACTGATGACTAATGTACTTTCCCACGATGGTCAGCACGTGCAATGAACAATGGTGTATGTGTTGTAGGTACATTACAACAAAATAATTGCACCCTTGACCAGGATATAGATGCACCCGTTCACTCTGGCTCCCCCAACCTCCAGTCCATTTCCAAGCTTTTTTTTTCACAAGTTTACTTCCCGGTTCAAAGCCCCTTTTTTTTCTCTTTTCCAATCACTTGTTAGTGAAATTTTCCTACATCTGCACCTCATTCGGGTGTGCATATGGGCTCATTAAAATGGCTCCTTTGCTGAAAATTGGTATTATTGCCTAGCCTCTGCCCTCATATCTCACGACAGCATGCCTGCCTGGACTTAACCGTTACACTTGTGCCACTCCATCAAATATAACTCCTCCGCAGGGGTCCCCCATTAAAACTCAAAGTCCACAGCTGAGTCAATATTCTTCTTAGAAATATAGTCCAAAGTTGTGTGTGGAGATGCTGAACATAGTGGAAAAGTACATCAGTACAATTTATTTCTCTAAATATTTTGATATACAAATCTAAACAAATCTTTCTTGAGTTACTGGAACCATCATGTATGTTAAGTTTTTTTTAACCTTCTAAGATCATAGATTTAAACCAAAATTCATGGAGAAACGGTTCTTAACCATCAGTTGGGCACGTTTTCAACACGTTGATTACCATGCAATTTATCATTCAAAACTGCCTGGTCATCCATTAGAACTAGACAATTCTAACTATAATACATGTTTACTTTCGTCTAAATGAATAATTAGCATCAGAGTAATGAGTCGCAACGTGAGTAGCATGATAAAATTTCTTAATGGAGGAATGTAAACACTGGAATTAAATTTAAAGAGACTATTTCATCATTGCTGGATAAATGCAATATATTTTAAAGTAATTTGAGATTTTATTATAAATCCCCATAGTTATTATAAGAATCTAAAATCGCTTCTCTATCCAGATTTTTTTAAAATAAAAAGTAATGATATGGACACTGCATGATTTCTGCATACGACTATTAAATAATACACGATTTTTTTCTTCACTTCATCTAAACGTGTTTTATTTGAATGTGATATAAGTTCCTACAAATATATATAATAAATATATAATAAATTGAGTTTTTCATATTTACTATATAATAAATATATAATAAATAGAAAAAATTTAACTTTAGCATTTGAGTAACTGCTAACTTTGGATAGCTAGCAATTATTCAATTGCTAAAGTACTAAATATTAAAGCCAAAACAATTACACAATATTAATTAATATAATAAATATACAATATTAATATGTATAGGTTTATTCAACACTAAATAATATATATTAGTTCATCAATCTGTTGAGCTTGTTTGTTGCCATCTGGTGGTGATTTAATATAGGCAGTATTTAACATTTGCTATATTGATTTTTGACTATTAAATAGAGTGCGGTTTCCATAAAATTTTTAAATAAATAGCTATGTATTATGGCAGTATTAAATACGAAATTTTTCCACTCTGTAGTTAAATGTCTTTAAGATTCAAGGAAAAACTAGTCAAAATATATCAGGGGTTGGTCATTATAGATATTTAAAGTTACAAATATAAAGTATTCTTGTACGTACATACAAACTTAACTCCTAAACTAGTCAAAATGTATTGAAAAATAATTATTATGGGTATTTCCTTTGACACCTTAACAGAAAAAGTTTTATCGATTCTAAAAATTCTTGTACTTTGTACATGATAGTAAAAATAATGCCGTATACATAAAATATATTAAAATAAAAAATGTATAGTAACTGAATTATTAAATAGAAATTTAAAAACAAACTCTGTATTTAAATAATAATACTTAATTTTAGTAGTACAATTAAAACAATATTTCGGCTCTAGGAATTAATACTTAACAGGTGTAATTCCTGTTATCGATAATTCTTATAATTATAAATGTAATTTTTAAAACTATTTGGAATGTTTTTATAGCAATTAAACACTGGAATTTCAAAAACATTGTATCAGGAATAACAACCTGTTATGTACAATATGATTTATATAATTAGAAACTTTCAATTTCTAAAAATAAAATCATTTTTCTTTTCCTAAATGTTTATATATTAAATATTATGCTACTTATTTCACGAAAAAACAAAATCACAAAGATTATTTTAAATAATTCTATGTAAAGGTATAAAATACATCATTTAAGTAACCATTTATAACCCATTATACATGTATATATTTTATTTTATAGTATTTATCTCATATTAATCAGTTTTATTTTATGTTTTTAAATAAAGTTCTATACACAATGACAGTAAATACTACGGATTATTTTTTTTTATAATTTAAACGATGTACGCACTGTTTGTTAGTAACTAATCAAGTAATCAACTGATAAGAAATATTTTACAAGATTAAAATTCGATATATAAAAATATATTAATTATATTTAATGACCAAGAAGTAATATAATTTATATCTTTCTGAAACAAAAGCTATATATTAAGTATTCTGAATATTTATCTTTAAAAAGATTTATTCCCTAAATCAACGGCTTTCAACTTGATGGGTGAACAGCCATATCTTTGGTAAGGAGCAGATAGAACTAAATGTGTTCGTTGACATCGAAAACAAGATATTATGTAAAAAATGGTAAATGTGTCGAAAAAATAGCAAAATAAAGTATTTTCTTGCAAAATACAAGTGTAAATACCATTTACACTGATGCAATGCACTTAATAAGTACATAGGATTATATTCTTGCTGCATAATATATTAGATAATTATCAATAACTAGCATATAGCCTATCATATGACGGAATCAGTAAATTTTTCATTTTCCAGAATTGTGAAGTACCCTATGAGGTACGTAAAACATTATTTGTTTTTTAGCTGAGAATTTTCAGGTACACGCTCAATTATTTGTTTATCTTCATACTTCTTAAAAGTCTCCCGATCCTGTGAATGCAGTTTAGAATCACGTTGAATTTATTTAGAAAGTTAATTCAAGGTTTTCTTAGCTCCGTCGAAATTATAGTTAAGCTCTTCCCATTTTTTTGCCACAGTAATTAATGTAAGTAAAGGAATAAATCTGTCATTTCAATGACACCCTGAAGGTAGATCTTATACAGATGTTTTTAGCAGAGGTGTCCCCGGTAAACCTATATCCTCTTCGGAAATAAATAAATCTTTAAAATCAGATCTTATTGTTAAACAACTGCAAAAAAATAAATATTCCATCTTAACAAAAATGAAAGCAAGTTGAATAGAATAAACTATTACTGTAAGATAAGTAACGTTTGAAAATTAGGATTGAAATTTTTGCCATAAAGACTGAAAGGTTCGAAAACATAGCCAAACATATAACTATGTTAAATTGCAATTCTATGCATGTATATAGTAAAACATTCAAATAGTAAAGACATGCAAACAAAGGACACAAAATGAGATAAATAAATATAAAGATTTTAAATTAAAATAAATATAAAAGTATAATCGAAAATATTAAAATTTTGTTTAATTCAATATTTTGTTAGATTTTACACTCTTTTTTAAAATTTACCTTATTGTTTTAAAATTACTCAGAGTTTTAGTAAATTAAACGAAGCAGAATACTTTGTAAAAGTTTACAAATTATACTTTAAAATTTTAGTTTGAATTTTTATCTTATTTAATAGTACTTTAAATAATTTTTAAGGATTTTTAGTAAATTCTTTATCTATATTTAACATTATTAGTTGAAATGTATATTGTCATTAAAGTCATTAAATTTCAGAGAGCTTCCGGCTCACAAATCTTTAGTTTTAAGGTTTTTCGACAACATATACAATAAATATAAACCTTTCAAAATGAAAGAAAAATTAAAATGATAACCCTAAATGTTAAAATTTTGTATACATTCAATATCTTGTTTTATTTCCACTAATAGCAACCATTTATTGTAAATTTATTTTTATTGTTTTAAAATTATTCACAGTTATAGTGACTTAATCTAAGCAGAATTCTCGTTAAAAATTTTTAAACTATATTTTAAAATTTTAGTTTACATTATTATATTATTTGATAGTATTTAAAATAGTTTTTAAGAATGTCTAGTAAATTCTTTATTTATAAATAATGATATTTAACTTTATCAGTTCAAATAAGTAGTGCTTTTAAAGTCATTAAATATATTAACATGTTCAGAGAGCTTTATGCTGACAAATCTTTAATTTTAAGTTTTTTCGACATTATATACAATTCCTTCTTTTATTTATTCAAATATTGCATTATATTGCATTATCTTCATTTCGAGTTTATTTTAAAACATTTTGAGGGAAAATGTAGTTATTGTAAAGAAACAATTTAAATTTATCATGATTTTAATTACTTTTGTCTTAAAATTTTGTAACTGTATACAATAAGTACTAAAGATATTTTAAGAAAAAATGTAGAAATCAATATTTTAAAATAAGGATACCAAGTCCCGTTAAAATTATATTATATTTGTTATAATAATTTTTTTAGAAAATAAGTACCATTGGTTAACCCTGTTTGAAATATAAAATATTGTATAGTTTTTTAATTTTTATAATTTTGAAAATTATTACCATACACAATTACGCTATATGATAAAATAAATTCTATGTAACCTTAAATTATATAGTAAAATACTTTCTTAAGTATAAAAGAAATGAAACCGTAAAAGTGTATTTGAATTTTTTAAACACTCGAAGTTAATTTCACTTTATAAAAATTCACATACCATAAAACATAAACTTGTTATTTGAAACGGCAAATGATTCCTCTCTTTGGAGTCTAAGAAATCTTTCTTTTGCAGATTTAAAAATTTTGAAAAATAAGCTTAGCTGCTTTCTTATTTCTTAAGTGAAATATTACCTTTGTTTGCAAGTATAATTACCGCTAATGCATATTATCGATATGTTGGAAGAAAATATGCTGGAGGAATCCAATATCATCACTGAACTAAAATTTCTCTATATTTTAAGTCCAGGTTTTGCTAATATTCTACACGAGAAGTAATTTATTTAAATTATGGGCTTTCCTTTACAACTAACCATCTCAAG
>CM063506.1:59969944-59999944 GCA_032207245.1 Pardosa pseudoannulata | reverse complement strand
TATATATATATAATATATATATATATATATATATATACATATATATACATATATATACATATATATATATATATATATATATATATATAATATATATATATATATATATATATATATATATATATATATATATATATATATATATATATATATATATATATATATATATATACATATACATATACATATATATATACATATATATATATATATATATATATACATATATATATATATATATATATATATATATATATATATATATATATATATATATATATATATATATATAATATATATATATATATATATATATATATATATATATATATATATATATATATATATTCAATATGTAGAAAAATGTAGTTTGAAGTGATAAAATTACTTCTTGAAAATTAATTCTAAAATATCAAATGTTTCTTCTAACGTCTCACCAAAGATAAAGCCCAGAAATGTGCAATCATTTTTTATGTGTAAATAATATCTTAAAGCAAAAATAAATAACAAAATTAAACTTAATACTTTAAATAACACAAATGCTCAAAAAATATTTTTTTAATTGAATACAAAAAAGTAAATCTTAAAAAGATACGATTTTGAAAATTTTAAAATGGATTTTTTTCAGTTTTATTTCAGTACATATGTATAAAAAAGTCTTATAAGTTAATTTTTAGAAATGCATTTTAATATCCAATATCTCGGTAATGCACATTAAATCTATTTGTATTAAAAAAAGTTCGAATGATTTACAAAAAACCTAAGTGAAGGATATATTTCCTGTAAGTTATCTGTTCTGCGAATTAATATACTAGAATATTGAAAGTTCAATTTTAAAAAAAAATTAGAAAAAAGTTGTTAGGGAAAACAGAAAATAATGGAGTTAGGACATTTGCAAAATAATCGAATTTATAAAAAACCTTATTCAAAATTATTTTTAAATTAGTGAAATTAGTTACAGCCGAACAATATGTGTTACAAGTTTCATATCTGTAGGTTAATACGTACAATTTAAACAAAACAACTAATTATGTACAATGAATAATGTATTATTCATTGACCTCTTTAAACTTTTTACAAATAATATTTTACAACTCTATTACAGGATTCACCGTTATTAACGTATAAATATAATATTTTTATCATTTTATTAAAATTAAAGAATAATATTTTCTGTGGACACAATTAGAAGCTAACAGTTATTTAAAAAAAGGATATTCTCATTCTTAAAATATTTTATTTAAAATTATATTGAACTGAACCTTTACAAATTTTTATGTAAAAAGTTTTTTTACAAAAAACAAAATGTTTCAAAATATGCAATTAGAACTTATTATATGCTACTGTCTTCATAGAAATTTTTAACAGGCTTAATTGAAAAAATACCTATAATTAATATAGTATAAATAGGCAAATATTTATCATTGTTTCATAATTTATACAGAAAATTTCTTAAGGTTAATCAGGGATTTAAAATACATATACAACTTACCATCTTAACCCTCCCAGTGGAATACACCGAGAAAAAAAAGTCTGAAAAAATACGTTTAAGTTCTATTGTGTCAGTGACCAAAGTGTTCTATGATTTTTTACTTCACCCTTTGTCGACTAGATTGGAATAAGAGAAACCCACCCTCGTTATTGTCCCTTTACTTCCGGTTATAAATAGATATATAAATAGACATTATAGATTGTTAATTTTTAATACGCATAAATCTCGTCAAGTCTCGAAGATCATTCCATAAGAAATAATGGATTCTAAAATTACAAATAAAAATATTTTTAAGAGAATTATTTATATTTTTTTACGAAAGTCATCCAAGATATTTAAGTGGTGCAATTAGAGATACATGTGTTATATACAAAATACTTCAAAATAGAGATTGACAAAGCCATGAGAAGCTATCAGCGTCTTTGTGCCTCAGGAAGTAGGGGTGCATCCCTCAATAAATGTCAGTCAAAGAGGGGTGCAGTTTCTAAACAATCGACCTGACCCTCCTACCTCTAAACTCCATGGGGGAAAGCACTGGAAGAAATGTACAATATATCCATTTTCGGAACGGTTTTAGAGGTCGAAAATTGTACGTGCCGACGGAATTGTACATGCGAACTGCTTAGAGGGTTAAATGTATACTTCTGATAATATTACATAAAATTTAAATAATGTACAGAGCAAATAATAAAATTATAATTCTACATATATTATTAAATTCCATACTACTCAATAAATAGTATTTAAGCTCTTTCTTTAATAAAATAATTTTTATTTTAGAGAATACAGTAAACTAAACTGTAGTGTACCTTACTTACAAATGATCAATAACTGCCATAATGATTTATTAGATATAAATATTGCAACTAAATGTTATCATTTTACCACGGTAAATGTAAATCACTATTCTTTACGTATATTGTTATAATTAAAATATTTTCTTTGAAATGCAAACCACAATACTTTTAGATACAAAGTTAATCCACACTCATTTAATTTTACAACAGTAATCTTAATTTCATCAAATATCATATTTAAATATTAAATGCAATTAATAAATTTCAATACTTTTATATCAATGACCTGAAAAGGTTTATGCAGACTTGACTTGTTTCACTGATTCCCTTTGAACTCGTTCAATTCCACTTAACGTTTTTTTCCTTAAACTTGTAATTTTGAAAATGATTTCATCAAAAGCAGGGACATGAAAAGTTACTTTTTTCTTCCTCGGTGCGCTGAAAACTGTTTTATGTCTTCCCGTACCGTGCTATTGCACTGGTATATGAGAGTGTGAAGGAGAGCTCTCATATTCCTGCTTCACAGTCAGTTCTTGAATCTTTGCTTTTCAAGAGCCAATAAAAAATATTGACATTTGCCTTTCAAACATCAAAAGAACGGTATGGTTTTTCCTCTTTGTATGTCGGTCTTTCAAAGAAATTCTATTGCATCTACGCTTTAATTTTCTTTTTCTCTTAATAAAACATCTCAGATCTATTAATAATGACATTTCGGAGTAGAGTATATATAAATATATCTATCTATCTATCTATCTATCTATCTATATATATATCTATATATATATATATATATATATATATATATATATATATATATATATATATATATATATATATATATATATATATATATATATATATATATATATATATATATATATATATATATAATATATATATATATATATATATATATATATATATATATATATATATATATATATATATATATATATATATATATATATATATATATATATATATATATATATATATATATATATATATATATATATATATATATATATATATATATATATATATATATATATATATATATATATATATATATATATATATATATATATATATATATATATATATATATACATATATATATATATATATATATATATACATATATATATATATATATATATATATATATATATATATACATATATATATATATATATATATATATATATATATATATATATATATATATATATATATATATATATATATTATATATATATAAATATATATATATATATATATAAATATATATAATATATATATATATATATATATATATATATATATATATATATATATATATATATATATATATATATATATATATATATATAATATATTTATATATATAAATATAAATATATATATATAATATATATATATATATATATAATTATATATATATATATAATATAAATATATATATAAATATATATATACAATATATATATATATATACATATATATATATATATATATATAAATATATATATATATATATAATATACATATATATATATATATATATATATAATTTATATATATATATATATATATAAATATATATATGTATATATATATATATATATTACATATATATATATATATATAAATATATATATATATATATATATATATATATATATATATTAATGTTTAGAATAATTTATAAAAACAGTATTTAATATAAAATTAAATAGTTTTAAATAATCATAATATTTAAATATATGTAAAATAATTTTTAGAAGGAAAAAAACTTGAAATCTAAATGTGATTATGTTATAAAAGAAAAAAAATAATAAAAGAATTTTCACACTGTAATGTGTTATCATTACATTTAAGGAAAAAAAAAACACTTTTGACAAAATTAAAAGATTCTCCTCCTATATCAGATATGTTATGAATAGTCCTTTAAAAAAGTTGGAAGTATTTTTTTAGCATTTGAGTAAGTTGCATTTGAAAAGCAGTATCTGAATGTCGCTCTTAGAAACATGAACTGAAGTGCTTCTTATTCACACCCACTCATAGATGTGCAGGAACACCATCTAAGAAAAGTCATTGCATGTACTTCAAAATATTTATGAACTATTTATACTACTGGAAGTATCATTAGAAGTTTTAAAAATTCAAAGATTTTTAATAGAACATGTTGCATATAATTAACGATTAAATGTAAAATTAATAAAAACGTCTTAATCCTGTAGTAAAAAGTATAAATTAGTTTATTTTTCAGAGACATATAAATTATATGTATGTCAGTATTTAAAAATAGTTTTAGTATGTGATATTTAAAAATAGTTTATTAAAAATAGTGCATTATTCTAATGTATTATGTACCATTACTCAACATTATTATTGTTTTATATATTACCGTAAATCACCGATACAACAATACTGAAAGGACTGAATAAAGTATTATTGTTCTAGGGTGATATAGAGGGATAATTTTTAGAGGGAATTTAGAGTGCATTAAGCTAATATTTTCTTTACCATTACTCTAAATTACTATTGTTTTACATAATATTATAGTAAAACACCAATACAACAACATTGAAGGGAGTTAATAAAATATTATGATTCTAGAAGTATATAGAGGGAGGGATTCTAGAGAGAATTTTGAGTGCATTATTGTAATATTTTCTTTTGCATTAGTCTAAAACATTACATAGCATTAGTTACTATTGTTTTATATACTATTACGGTAATAAACCGATACAACAATACTGAATGGACTCAATAAAATTTTACGGTTCTAGAGGGATATAGAGGGAGTTTTGAGTGCATTATTCAATTTTCTTTTCCTTCAGTCTACATTACTATTGTTTTATATACCATTACGGTAATACAACTTTACAGCAATACTGAAGGGACCAAAAAAAATTATTATTCTACAGGGATACAAAGGGAGGGTTTCTAGAGCGAATTTTGAGTGTATTATTCTAATATTTCCTGTACCATTAGTTTACATTACTATTGTTTTACATACTATTACGGTAATACTCCGATACAACAATACTGAATTGACTCAATAAAATATTACGGTTCTAGAGGGATATAGACGGAGGTTTTCTAGAGCGAGTTTTGAGTGCATTATTCTAATATTTCCTGTACCATTAGTTTACATTACTATTGTTTTATATACTATTACGGTAATACAGCGATACAATAACACTGAAAAGACTCAAGATATAAATTCATTTCAAAAGACTCGAATTATGGCTACATTGATATCAGTGATATAGCCAAATATTGTTTCGGGAAATTTCAGAAGTCTTAATTTAAAGTGCAGTGATTTTTCAATGTCATGAAAATTAATCTTTTCTTGTACACACTTACCTGAAGTGCATACATATATACGTTTTTATCCATAGTTTTCATACAAACATAAATACGTCCTGAAACAGGACATAATCACTGTGTGTAATTTCATTACATGCTGATTAATACATATCTAGATTTTCAATGTGTCTTTTAATTTACGAAGTTTTTACTAGGTTTAAATTTGCGTGGTAAATACTAGAGGATATTCTATTTATTCTGCAGTATTTACTAAGAAAATTTAATAAACTAAAGTGTGGACAAGTATTATGAATAACTAGGATGAAATGTAGGACAACTTGATGAAATAAATATAGAGAAAAGAATATTAATATTACTTAAGAGTTTTATTTGAGAAGATAGGTTAAACCTTCAGAGAATCGCTTATTTCTTTATAATGTTGTCTATAATGTTTAATTGTTAAACAAATTTTCCTTTTATTATACTTTGTACAGCAGATGGAAACACTTAGTTCCTAAGATTTACATAATGGATATGTGAAAGATTACCGTTGCTTAGAGGGGATAGTAATACTAACAAGCCTGGAAGCTCAGTTCGTAATGGAGTCGTAGTCATAACCAGAGAGTTGTATTTTTGAGTCTCAAGCTGTCCCCAAACTTCCGAATTTATTAATGGCATTTCGGGAGTGAAAATTAGCTGTATGGTCAATAATGTCCAACGACACGTTTAAAGATTACAAGTCAAACAAAGGAGATCTTCCTTTGAGTACCTGATTTGAAATCTTGAGGAACCACTTTGAGTTTAAAATCATTTTTTTCTCGCAAGCGCAGCTCTTCACAACGGAAGACATAATCTTTCGCCTCAAATCGAATAGCATCCGACTGACGGTATTTGATTATTCTAATATTTAATAATAAATATATAATAATATTTATTTATTTCTAATATTCTAAGTGGTATTAGTAACCAAACCAACAAGGATACCTTTTCCTGATTTGAAATCTTGATCAACCTCTTTAAGCTTAAAATCGTTTTTTACTCCTAAGCGCTGCTTTTCACAACGGAAGAAACAAACTTTCACCTTAAATTGAATAACCTCCCTCTAACGGTATTGGATCGTCTAAGTGGTATTAGTAACCAAGCCATCAAGGATTCCTTTATTTTCAATACAGAAGAGAGATGGATAGCTTTATTCTGTTACCCAGTTAGCAACACCTGGTAAACACATGTAGCTTAAAGAATGCTGCGGGCACAAGCAACATTACCGTGGCAGGGAAAAAGGTACTAAGCTAAGACCACCATACTTGGCCTGACACCTCCACTAGTATCGTTTGAAAGGAACTTGGAGGACATTGTGACCTGATTACGTATCCTACTTTAAAAGTAATGTAAAGTTGGCTTAGTGATTGAGAAAGAAGAAACTAATACTCAGTAATAAACACATGATTTAATATGTCTTGATTAAATGTATTTATACAATTAAATAAATGCTTAAGGAATACAACTGTAATAAATATCATTTCTAGATGTCGAAGACTGCTCTCGAGTCAAGGCCGGTCCTAAAAAACAATATGACGATGATTTTTATCAAAGGGTCTAACCCGGAAGTCGCGGATGCCAGCAGCGTTCGCCTTCTACTCTCCTCTGGTCACAACCTTGTAATCTAAAAAGATCAGACTGACTCGAGAAGGAAAAAAACATGGGTCAACTCCAGAACCGCGAGAGGTCAGAAATCCCGCAAACCAACGGATCCTTTTATTGGTTGGGATAAGTCCGAAGTTTCTTTCTAGTTCAAAATCGGTCCTGTTCTGGTATGTATTTCACGATGACTCATGGGAAGAGGTAAAAAGATCTGAGCCGAATGTAACTTAGTGTTACACCTACATGTACATGGAACTGTGTTACATGTAAACTATATTGTCTTACCTGATTTACACTCCTTACCTGATTTACACCATTAAGGAATACGGTAGAATTTTATCTGGTTCGAACTCACAACTTTCCGATTATGAAATCGACTCTTTTGTTGACTGCGCCATCGTGACAGTTGAGAAAGCATAAAATATGTATGATTTTCACATTATAATCTTTTTAACAAAAGTTTAAAGTTCCTATATTAAAAAAATAGTTTATTATAAGTGGAAAATATTTAATTAATCGAAGACAGTTGGATTATTGTACGCAGCATCATTTATACCAGCACAGGAAATCATATCTATTTTTATAAATGCTCTCATCTTGCATTAATTACTTTATTATCTGGGGAGTCATATCAAGATCATCTAATGCTGGAATTTAATAAGAGGTAATCATTTCCTGATGATTTAATAATTTAATTTCTAGAGATATGCTGGGCTTAACCTATCTTACCAACCAAGAATATATTTTGTTACTTAAGTGGAAGAACAATTTCTTTCAGTGCAGATTATTAATTTTTTCCTTTAATAAAAAGCATTCTTATCAGGATTCATTTCAATAATATCTTTATCTTATATTTTCCGTAATTAATTTCTCAATTTCTACATCATTTAGAGAATATTATTTTATAAACACTCTATTAAACTCTCATTGATTTTCTGTCTCTTATCAAACGTCTTTTGCGAATTTACATTTTCTGTCTGTTTTTCTTAATTTTTCATTGAATCATTAATATTGGCAAAAGTTTATATTTCTAAATATTGTTTTACGTTTAAAGAAATTATTCTAAATAGTTTAAAAAGGGGAATTTTGTTCTTTAGATTAATTTGTGAAGCATTAAATAAAGAAAATTAAATAAGTGATGCCATTTATATGAAGAAATAATATAGAAAAATAAAAATAAACTTCGTTTTTTTATATCAGAAGTTGTTTATATGCCATGTAAGTGACCCATATTTTGTTTATAATTAAAAAACAACTAACAGTCGGGCGTATTATTGTAAACTCTTCAGTAAATTTTCCTAGTCTACTTATAAATGATATAACACTATGTATATCTGTCAAATAATTTATTTAGGGTTAAATATTAATTGAAAATACAAAATTTAAATAAATGGATGCGTGAAGTTCTACAAAAATATACAGCATGTGATAGAGGTCTAAAAACCTTTCTGTCCCTTGAAATATTTAGGATCAAAATTTGTTTGGGGTGGAAGAAAATTAAAAGCACATAACATCACGTCTCTTGCAAGTAAGAAGAATATTATTTGAAGGCGAGCAGATTTCTGAAACTAATGCAATAATTGATCCATTTATTTCAGTTATATCGTAAATGAAAAAAAAAACTGAAAAATTATTTTATTAGAGAGTTATTATGCATAGAAATCATGTACCATAAATCTATAGAGAGACAGCAATAGGTGGGGTGGGTGTAGAGAAAGTTAAATAGATAGACTTATATGCATAAATTCTGTTAGTTTCTAAATTCTAATCAACAGAAATATTTCTCTGCGATGTAAATTAACAAAAAATAAAAATTTTAATATTAATAGAGGTATAAAAAATGCAGATAAAATCATTTATTAGGTACATTAGGATAAGGAATGATGTTTTGAGTTGTTAAGTTGTCGAGACTCATATGTAGGGATACAGAATCTAGAATACTATAAAGTAAAATAAATTGTCAAGAATATCCTGTAAAATGGTGACACTGCTTCTTATATTTTCTAATTGACTTTGCAATCGGTAATAACTTTATAATGCGGCTAATGAACAAAAGAAATAGAGTTAATTTAATATTCCATATATATATATATATATATATATATATATATATATATATATATATATATATATATATATATATATATTGATATACCGGGGGACATAATTTAACTGACAGTGCTCACAGTGTTCTGTAGCACGATCTGTTTGTGAGAATAACGCATATTTTGTATTAAGAATAAACAAGAGGGAGGACGAAGGATTCCGCGAAAAATCAAATTAGTTCCAAAAGTCACCGCTAGGCGAATATTTGGCGCTATGTTATAGAAAATAAAGTGTTAACAAAAGCAAATCAATACGGCAATCACATTTTATTTTGCATTCAAATGAGGTTCAATGTGGCTGCCGTTATTGTGGACCACATATTGCATTCTGTGCACAGTATGCACAACAGCAGAAAGTAACATGTGTGCAGGAATCTCCCGTACAGTCCGTGATATGTTACCCTTCAATGTAGCCAGATTCTAATCCACTTCTTGATAGACCTTGGACTGAAGGTAACCCCATAGCCAGATGTCACATGGGGTAAGATCAGGTGACCGAGGTGGCCATGCAGTTGGAAAGTAGGAGCTAATGACTTGTGAATTTGTGTCTTATCAGTCATTGCACCCGTGCAGCAATCTGATTGATTCGAAACGTAACACATTACCTTTTAAAACCCAAGCAGCTGGTACTGTTCCAATGGATGTAACGTGAAATTTGAATAAAGAACTTCTTCTGCTCAGAGAACGTGATATTGCAGATCACGAGACGTGTTTATGTACATTATAAGCTTTTTTGAAAGTGTTGCCATATTGCACTTGAACTAAATCAGAAAATGTGCATAATAAAACATAATTTTATTCCCTATTAATTTGCATTTGTTAACACTCTATTTTCTATCACACAGTGCCAAATATTCCCCTAGCGGTGACTTTTGGAACTAATTTGTTGTTTTTTTTTTTGTGAAATCCTTCGTTCCCCGTCTTGTTTAATCTTCCTATAAAATGTGGCTTCATTCTCGCAAATAGATCTTTTTACAGAACATTGTGAGCACTGTCAGTTTAATTATGGCCACCCGTATATTAATAATTAATTACATGTATTTTAGTTTTTATTTACAACAAGAAAATATTGTACAAGGTTTTTACTTAATTTTGAGTGTCAATTCTTCTTAAAAGGAGAAAAACACGATATTCCCTTTTTGTAATAGATTTTATTCCTAGAAAATGCCAAAGCTCCCATTACTGGAACATTCTATAATTTCAAACGAACAAAATTCGTTTATAAGGAAAATTTTAAGTGTTGTAATGTAGGTACAGATTTTTTATGCACTTTAATAAGCACATACCTTTATAAAAATGATGTCTCGTGAAGCTTTAATATCCGTTAAATTAAAAAACATAAAACTTATTCAGAAAGGGAAAATTTTAAAAATCCACTTTGCAGCATTAATGAAAGTTTAATATAAAATTTAGCATTAATAACAGAGAAACTTTACTTGAATCACCAGGGTATCGTTTTTCCTTGCTTTCCAAATTGGATAAGCCATAAATAAACAGCAGTTTCCAGACTCTGCCTATTTTTAAACTTCAGGAACCAGGAATATAGTTTGCTCTTCCGCATTATTTCATTAGTTGTTATCCAGTTAATTTCTGCACTATCCATTTAGGAGGTTATACCCCGAGCCATGCTTGCTCTCCTACCTCTAATGAGGCAGAATTTATGCTGGAAAGTAGCAAATATTTGGATTAAGAACGAAACTCGTAGTCAGCTGATGAACTAATTAAACGGATTACATGCAGAGCAGTCATGGAATCGTGGGAGCATAAATGCTCATTTAAATATTTTAGGATAACGTGAATTTCAGCGTCTATGCCTCCAGGTTGTAGGAATTAGTCAGTCTGATTACATATTTCGTGTTGTACACACAAAATGGGCGTAGCTCATGTATGTACATGAACGTATGTGAAACACGAGATAATTCATGGTGTGTAATAAGGTCTTCGAACAGAGCTCTTTCGCAATTAATGATCTTTCAGATAACCGGCAAACGATAAATGTAAATAACTGTGTATTTATCAGTTAATGGCTTTTAGAGTAATTTACTTAAAACGTGTTTTATAGACGACGCTCTACCATTATAGGTCCGGGCATCTTAGCGTTACTTTGCAAGCTGTTGGGAGATTTCGCTCTAGTTAATCATTTTCAATTACCACTTACGTTTATTAACTTAAAGTTGCACAATAAAGGTATTTTTATGGTTGGAAATGTTGTCACATTTCTAGCTTATTTTTAAACATTATTTAAGAATAAAAATCTAAAATAACTGCAGGTAATAATCTTTATATATAATTCTTTAAAGGGTTATTTTTTTATAGTTGAATAAGTTTTAGAGAAATTTACCTAAAACGTGGAAAGTAATTATACCTAAATATTAATTATATAGATAGTTATTTAAAACGTATTTTATTAAAAATTCATTCATCTCAACAATTTTTTACAGGAATTAAAAGATTTCAATTTTAATTCAAAATTTTATTAATTTAAGATTATGTTATATAAATTTTGTTCCTTTAAGTTCTGTATTACTAACGTTTTAATTAACGGTACTCATTAACAACTGATAATTTTTAATTACCTCTTATATTTATTGATTTTTAGATTAATAAAATTTTGAATTAAAATTTAATCACAGTATCATAGAATCTTAAATCTGTGAGACATATTTAATCGAATTTGGAAATAATATTTTTGAGGCATCATGTCATTTGGAAATAATATTTTTGAGGCATTTTTAAAATTAAAAAGTTCATTATCCTCTATAGAACTTGTAGTTCAATTTTCAAAATTAAATAGGCTCAGACGTTATCATATTGAATCATCAGGATATCAGACTGTGTCATAACCTTTACACAAAAAAATCTTAAATAATTTCACACTTGGTGCAATATATAAAATAAATATTTCTATTTATATTCTAAATGTTAATTTTCTTGCTTTAACTAATACAATTCTATATATTATGATTTTACATATCACGTATAATGACCAACTTTGATGCACTCTTTTCATAATGTAAAAAAAATTCTTAAATAATTTTAGGTATAATTGTTTTTAAAATAAGTCTTCTAAGAGACAATCAAAAATATTAAACATGTGTATTTTACATTTTTAACATAAATAAGAAATCTTAGTATTTTGAACTTACAGTAAATATCATAAAATAATTATACATAATGATTTTCAGTTTTATAAACTGCATTTTATTTGTAATTTTGTTATGTATTATATTAGTCTTTTTTTTAAGTTTAACTGAGCTAAAAATTGAAAAAATATTCATAAAAACTTAATTTTTGTTAAAAAAGTATTATTATACATTATTAAATCTGTAAATAACTGAACAATGTCCTATATTTAGTTTATCTTGTACATTATACATTTGTAAAGTTGTGATAAATATTTCAAGGTATTTGAAACATATACTTTTGACAATGTTTCTCTCACAGCCAAAAAAGATAAAAAAGTACGAAAAAAGAATTTAAATGCATGACTTTAGTTTTAAAATATAACACAACTTAGGAGAATACTATATTTTCCATATGATTGGCACAATTTATGTTAAGAGGATTCAGTATTATTAAAATTTATATAACTGAACTCACTTAAGTACCGTATATAAAACCATTAGTAATATAAAACTTAAACCGAAAAAAACTTGTATTCAGTGCATTCAGTACTACTAGTAAAACCGTTAGTAATATAGAACTTGAACAAAAAATTAGTTTATATCTGAGAATCTTAGATTAATAAAATTTTGAATTAAAATTTAATCACATTATCATACAATCTTAAACCTGTGAGGCATATTTCATTGTATTTGAAACAAATATTTTTGAAGCATCATGCTTCTCCTATAGTCAGAAAAGATAAAAAAAATTTCCAACAATGCATTTAAATGGTTATTGATTATTTGATTATTGTTTTAAATATAGTACCACTTAAGAGTATAATATATTTTTAATTTGCTTGTTATAATGTCTTAGAGAGATTCCATGTTGTTAAAATCCGTATAACTCAACTTACATATATAGCATTAACAGAACCATTAGTAATATAGAACTCGAACTAAAATTTAGTTTGTATCGGAGAAAATTAGATTAATAAAACTTGGAATTAAACATTAATCACAGTACCATACAATCTGAAACCTGTGAGTCATATATCATCGCATTTGAAAAAAATATTTTTCAGGTATTATGCTTCTATCATAGTGAGAAAAGATAAAAATAAAAAATGCGAAAGATGCATTTCAATGCATGATTCTTGTTTTTAAATATAACACAACTTAAGAGCATAATATATTTTGTATTTGCTCATCATAATATGTCTTAAGAGGATTCAGTGTTGTTAAAAATCCGTATTGCTCAACTCACTTAAATGCCATTAGTAAAACCGTTAGTAATATAGAACTTGAACTGAAAATTAGTTTATATCTGAGAATCTTAGAATAATAAAATTTTGAATTAAAATTTAATCACAGTATCATACAATCTTAAACCTTTGAGGCATATTTTATTGCATTTGAAACAAATATTTTTGAAGCATCATGCTTCTCCTACAGTCAGAAAAGATAAAAAAATTCCAACAATGCATTTAAATGATTATTGATTATTTGATTATTGTTTCTAAATATAGCAACACTTAAGAGTATAATGTATTTTTCATTTGCTTGTTATAATGTCTTAGAGAGATTCCATGTTGTTAAAATCCGTATAACTCAACTTACATATATAGCATTAACAGAACCATTAGTAATATAGAACTCGAACTAAAATTTAGTTTGTATCGGAGAAAATTAGATTAATAAAACTTGGAATTAAACATTAATCACAGTACCATACAATCTGAAACCTGTGAGTCATATATC
Source organism: Pardosa pseudoannulata (assembly GCA_032207245.1). NCBI lineage: Eukaryota > Metazoa > Arthropoda > Arachnida > Araneae > Lycosidae > Pardosa > Pardosa pseudoannulata. The sequence continues at coordinate 59,985,726 of CM063506.1, read as the reverse complement.
ATCGCATTTGAAAAAAATATTTTTCAGGTATTATGCTTCTATCATAGTGAGAAAAGATAAAAATAAAAAATGCGAAAGATGCATTTCAATGCATGATTCTTGTTTTTAAATATAACACAACTTAAGAGCATAATATATTTTGTATTTGCTCATAATATGTCTTAATAGGATTCAGTGTTGTTAAAATATGTATTGCTCAACTTACTTAAATGCCAATAGTAAAACCGTTACTAATATAGAACTTGAACTAAAAATTAGTTTATATCGGAGAATCTTAGAATAATAAACTTTTGAATTAAAAGTTAATCACAGTATCATGCAATCTTAAACCTGTGAGGCATATTTCATCGCATTTGAAACAAATATTTTTGAAGAATCATGCTTCTCTCATAGTCAGAAAAGGTTAAAAAAATCCAGCAATGCCTTTAAATGCATTGATTATTGTTTATAAATATAACACCACTTAAGAATATAATGTATTTTGCATTCGCTTGTCATTCAGTGTTTTTAAAATCCATAATACTCAACTCACTTAAATACCATTCGTAAAACAGTTAATAACATGCAAATTGAACTAAAAATTACTTTATATCTCAAAAATTTAGATTCATAAAATTTTGAATTAAAATTTAATCACAGTATCATAGAATCTTAAACCTGTGAGACATATTTAATCGAATTTGGAAATAATATTTTTGAGGCATCATGTTTCTCTCATAGTCAGAAAAGATGAAAATAAAAAGTGCGAAAGATGCATTTGAATGCATGACTCTTGTTTCTAAATATAACACCACTTAAGAGCTTAATATATTTTGCATTTGCTAGTCATAATAAGTCTTAAGAGGATTCAGTGTTGTTAAAATCCGTATAACTCAATTCACTTAAATACCATTAGTAAAACCATTAGTAATATAGAACTTGAACTAAAAATTAGTTTATATCGGAGAACCTTAGATTAATAAACTTTTGAATTAAAAGTTAATCACAATATCACATACTGTAAGGTATATTTCTTCGCATTTGAAACAAATATTTTTTAATCATCATGCTTCTCTCATAGTGAGAAAAGATAAAAAGAAAATCGAACAATGCATTTGAATTCATTCATTATTGTTTCTAAATATAACACTACTTAAGAGCATAATATATTTTGCATTTGCTTGTCACAATATATCTTAACGAGATTCAGTGTTGTTAAAATCCGTATTACTCAACTCACCTAAATACCATTAGTAAAACCGTTAGTAATATAGAACTTGAACTATAAATTAGTTTATATTTGAGAATCTTAGATTAATAAAATTTTGAACTAAAATTTAATTACAGTATCATACAATCTTAAATCTATGAGGCACATTTCATCGCATTTGAAACAAATAGTTTTGATGCCTCAAGTTCTCTCATAGTCAGAAAAGATTAAAAAAATTCCAACAATGTATTTAAATGCATTGATTATTGTTTCTAAATATAACACCACTTAAGAATATAATGTATTTTGCATTCGCTTGTCATTCAGTGTTTTTAAAATCCATATTACTCAACTCACTTAAATACCATTTGTAAAACAGTTAATAACATGCAAATTGAACTAAAAATTACTTTATATCTCAAAAATTTAGATTAATAAAATTTTGAATTAAAATTTAATCACAGTATCATAGAATCTTAAACCTGTGAGACATATTTAATCGAATTTGGAAATAATATTTTTGAGGCATCATGTTTCTCTCATAGTCAGAAAAGATGAAAATAAAAAGTGCGAAAGATGCATTTGAATGCATGACTCTTGTTTCTAAATATAACACCACTTAAGAGCTTAATATATTTTGCATTTGCAAGTCATAATAAGTCTTAAGAGGATTAAGTGTTGTTAAAATCCGTATAACTCAACTCACTTAAATACCATTAGTAAAACCGTTCGTAATATAGAACTTGAACTAAAAATTAGTTTATCTCAGAGAATCTTAGATTAATAAACTTTTGAATTAAAAGTTAATCACAATATCACATACTGTGAAGTATATTTCATCACATTTGAAACAAATATTTTTGGAGCATCATGCTTCTCTAATAGTCCAAAAAGATAAAAAGAAAATTGAACAATGCATTTGAATTCATTAATTATTGTTTCTAAAAATAACTATACTTAAGAGCATAATATATTTTACATTTGCTTGTCCTAATATATCTCAAGGAGATTCATTGTTGTTAAAATCGATATTACTCAAATAACTTAAATACCATTAGTAGAACTGTTAGTAATATAGAACTTATGTTAAAAATAGCTTATATAGGATAATCTTAGATTAATAAAATTTAGAATTAAAAATGATTCACTGTATCATAACATCTTAAATATGTGATGCATATTTCGTCGAATTTCAAACAAATATATTTCAGGTATGCTTCTCAGAAAAGATAAAAATATAAAGTATGATACATGTATTTGAATGTATTTCTCTTATTTCTAAATATAACAACATTCAGATACATTATATGTGCATTTGATAGAGCCACTACATCTCAAGAGAATTTCTCGGTGTGATTAATTTCCATAAATCTCACAATTAAATACCGTTTGCAAAGCTGTGTAAATAGGTACGGTAACATACAGTTAGTAATCTAAAAAATAAATTATGTAATATATATTTTAGATTAACATAGTTTTGGACTAAAGTATAAACATAGCAGTTCAATAACACTTGGAGTGGTTATTCTTTCAACGTAATGTATATGCTTTAAATACATGATAAGATCTCGAGCAGGATTACGTTTATAGCATTAAGATAACTTGTAGAAATAAAGCTTAAAGTGTTTTCAAAGTCAAACATATCGTAACTTTTAAAGAGGTTAAATATAAGAAACACAATTCTCCCCCCCCTCCAAAAAAATCGAACTTTTCAGGTAGTCAGCCTTCTTAAAATACATCTATAAATAAATACTTTAATTTAAACTTATTTACATATTATGCAGTAGAGTGGATATTTTAAATAAAGAATATTTTGTGAAAATTTCAATATTATTGCTTCAAAATTCAAGACCATATATAGAGAGTTTTTAACAAATAATACTACATAATTAATAGCAGAAATGATACTATAATTTTTAAATGCTTTTATTGAATATTGCTCGAATTTATTGAATGAAACTCTTAAAAAGTAATGGTTTTTTATATCATTCCACATTTTAATCCTAAAAAGAATAATTTTGTATTAAAAAATTTTAAAAAGTTTACGATATGAGTTATATTGATAAGATAGTTCTAATGCCATGTCTAGCAAATATGAAAAATGGAAATAAATATGCACTTCAGTTTTGGATCTGTATAAAACATCTACATGCAAATGGAGTATATCCCTTTTTATATAACTCCCTCATATATACACACAAACTTTCACTTTATCCATCCCTCTCTCTCTACCTATGTATATATGTGTGTGTATTATGTTCATAGTATACATTTAATCAAATTGTTTAACTGTAAATACTTATTTATAATTTATAACTTTATATAAATATAACTCATTACTTAATATTTTTACATATAGAAATACTATGTATAATTTAATATGCAGAATGTTAACATTTTTTTACAGGTTTTTTAAAATATTATTGTGATTATGTATATACATATATATGTATGTATATATATATATATATATATATATATATATATATATATATATATATATATATATATATATATATATATATATATATACATATATATTTACATATATATATAATATATATATACAAAAGAAGGGAGAAGGAGATTTATTTGACGAATTCGAAAAACTACCTGAAACTTTTGAACAATCGATTTTCCTTTCCCTTAATGCTTAAAATAAACATTTGTACAGAACAGGACATTTGCTTTGTATTTATTCTATCAATAATCAATATATTATCCCTAATGTCGTGAGTGGGCTTTGAAATATATTCTCCATTCTTACATATTTCATTCTCTCTCCTTTTGAAACGGCATTCAAGAATGCAGTGTTCTCATGACCACTTTCGCAACAAAGGTTCTTTTGTCCGAAGAAAAAAAAAAGGTCTACCTTTTAGAGAGAAAATTGCATATTTCCTGCCGTTTGTCACAATTCTTGTTAAGAACGTTTAACAAGTCGTATAAAGAAAGCAACAAATCATACTCTTGTTAAGAAAGTTTTTATAAAAAAAATATGTTTCTCATAAAAAGATCCTACTGTAAAGAGAACCGTCCTTTACTCAAAGACTTTATTTAGTAGGATATTACTTTTCCCATAATAAAATGCAATACATAAAGTGACTTCGAAAAAGAAATGGCCATTGTACAGACCTTAACAAATGGATTCTTTTAAATGCAGTGTTAAGAGGAGAAAACTGGAGAAATTTTGCACAGAATTAAATTGTTGTTTTAAAAATTCAATGTAATGCAAAGAAAGGCAGAAAAGAATTCTAAAGTTTGTTTTGAAAGAAGCATATTTTCTGCAACAAGTAGAAATTGATTTATCATGTTAGAAAATTTGGACCTAACAATTAATCTAAATAAGTTTTTAGCTATTAATTTAAACAATATTTTAACAGTACTTGATACAAGTTCATAGTTTTAACATGTCATAATATTTATTTTACTTAAAATATTTTAATAATTCAGTCATAGAGCAAACATTAAGAAATTATGTACTATTCTTTACAGTATCAATATTATAGCTTACATTTTATAGACAATATTTCATAAGTTATTTTTTGTAAACTTAAACAATATGTTGCATGTATTTAATACAATTTGATAGTTTTTAACACAGAACAATCCTTGTTTTCACTAAAATCATTTAAATACTCAGTCATAAGAAGTAGAAATATTAGAAGATCCTTCCCTATTAGCTACAGAATTGGAGTTATAGTTTCTATTTTATAAATAATAAATGTTATACATAGTATATAGGTTACTCTATTCATCAGTATCAACATGAACAGATGCTTATTTTTTCTTTTTCAATTGCCCGTTGCCTTATGGTGCTCCTTCCTCCATGCCATCCAGCATGCACACCTTAACTTGAGTTTTTGATGGAAAAAGAAAATGACCTAAATACACCTGGTGTCAGCAAACAACGGAATTTCTGTGTGTAGCCGAGCTACGGGAAAGCCAGTACACACTGGACTGGAAGGGATGGAGGGATATCTTGACGGCCTCGTGCACAGCATAAAAATAATTAAGAAGTATAAAGAAAAGGTTATCCGGAGAAGAATTACTATTTACAGTTCTAGCCAGATAAGTAAATGACGTGTAAATATCAATTTGCACTGACAATAGATAAAAGGTGAAGTAGAAATTTTCTGAAGCTACACAGTGCCTACTTCCTATCATTATTAAAAATGTATGTACGTTAATTCCTCTGATGTACCTGAAAGTGATGAACATGAATACTTAACAACTATAAAAACTTAAAAGATTAAATGTAAGACGTGAATCAAGTCTGGTGGTTACTCAGATACATATTTATATGTTGATTACTAATAGCAAACTTCAAGAATGAAATGTCTTGACATCATTAACAATTTATTTGTAAACTAAAAGAAACATATACAAAATAAATATAGTATCTCTTTATGTTTGCAAATCAAGTCCCAACTTAATGTTCCTTTAGATACATATGTATATGTTGATTACTAATAGCAAACTTCATAACTTAAATGTCTTGACAACATTAACGATTTGATTGTGAACTAAACTAAATATAAAAAAATTAAATATAATATATTTTTATGTTTGCAGATCAAATCCGGAGATAATGTTACTCAGAGATATATTTATATGTTTATTACTAATAGAAAACAATGATGTTGAGACTGAAATGTCTTAACATTATTTAGAATTTTATTGTAAACTAAAAGAAATATAAACAAACTATATATAGAATCTATTTATGTTTGTAAATCAAGACCGAAGGTAATGGTACTCAGATACATATTTATATGTTGATTACTAGTTGTAAACTTTGCCTTGACAACATTAACAATCTAATTATGAGTTAATAGAAACAAAAAGAAAATAAATATAGTAGCTTTTTTTCTTTGTATACTTAAGTAGAACAAAGAAAACATCAAAATTAAAAAATACTTTATGTTTCGTTTCAAAAATAATATTAAAAATATCACTTTGAAACAGTGTGATTTTGTTCGAGTCATCGATAAGACTCTTTCTTACAACACATATTTGATTAATTCTTTTCATTTTAGACTTAAATTATCTTAAATTCAAGCTTTCTTAAACGGGTTTATTGAAGCGATTCGAATTATTTCCGGTTGCATTGAAATTTTAATTGTTAGAGATTAAAAACTTATGGATTTTAAGTTTCATATTTACTAATGAAATCTAAAATATTAACGTACTTTTATATTAGAAAGTATTTTGATTTCATACGATCTCACCAGAAAGAAAAGTAAACAGGAAAAACAAACAAACGCAGTAAGATTAGAAATGCAAAAGTGTACATATTAAGATTCTTACGATGAAGAAGTGCATTAACCCATCCACCGACCACCCTACCCACCTTTTTCCCGTTCAAAACAGTCACCCTTTTCTTAAATTCCAGACGGAACTTACAGTACCATACTAGAGTTGCCGGTTTAAAAGTTGTCAGGCAACTTTTAAGTTATTTTCCCTGCAAGGTAAAGGAGTTCCGTTACGCAAAATTAGTTTCTTTTATTTATTATCGCTTTGTAATATTTTTTTTTCCTCAAAAGTGTGCGATACGAGTTATACGAGTGCGAACGAGAAGGGGTCGACAGGTCCGTTTTCGAACAGGAATTCGCTGTCGAACCCTCGTCGACGCGTCCGTTCAGTGGGTTAAAATTCACAAATACGAGTTCACTTGAAAAGTTTTATAAAAATAAAGAGACTAACGAGTGACGAAAAAATTCGCGAATCATATTGTATGTTGATATTTTTTTTAAAAATGCATTACCGAATTTTGTTAATTTATGAAAATTACGGACATGCCTGAAAAAAAAATTGCCCAGTATATGATTTTAAATTAAATTATTTTTTTAAAGATATTGTTGCGAATTAATCAAATGAATAGTTGTCGTATATAAAATAATATTAAAATAAAATAATAAATAAAGCGATATACATGTAAAGATCAATAAAATTACTCCTGCTATTATAAAAGAAGATATTAAAATTTCTTAATAGGGAAATTCCGTAATTGTATTAGGCATTAATCAATATTATTGTTGAATGATTTTGAGTAAATAACGAGATTCAAAATGGTGTACAGATTTAGATTATATTGGATAAATTATTAATCACTAAAAATTAAAAATTGAAATAAATGTAGTATATTTTATGTTTGTAAATCAAGTCTGGAGGTAATGTTACTCAGATACATATTTATATGTTGATTACTAATAGCAAACTTCAATACTTAAATGTCTTGACATCATTGACAATTTAATTGTGAACTAAAAAAATAAATAAATAAATAAATATTGTATATTTTTATGTTTGTAAATCATGACCGGAAGTAATGTTTCTCAGCGATATATTTATATGTTGATTACTAATAGAAAACGTTGATGTTAAGACTGAAATGTTTTAACATCATTGACAATTTAATTATGAACTAAAAGAAAAATAAATAAATATAGTACCTTTTTATTTTTATATATAAAAATAGAAAAAGAAGCCTGCAAAATAAGAAAAAATTATTTATGTTTCGTTTCTTCAAAAATAATAATAAAATTATCACTTTGGAACAGTGTGATTTTGAGCCAGTCATCGATAAGACGTTTTTTCTTACAAGACATATTTGAATAATTCTTTTCATTTCAGACTTAAATTATCTTAAACTCAAGTTTTCTTAAACGTAATTTATTGAAGCGTTTCGAATTATTTCCAGTTGCATTGAAAGTTTAATTATTAGAGACTCAAAACCTATGGATTTTAAACTTCATATTCACTAAGAAAATCTTAAACATTAAGGCACTCTTATATAAAGAAGTGTTTTGATTTCTTAAAATCTCCTCAGAACGAAATATAAATAGGAAAAACAAACATATTCAGTAAGAATAGAAATGGAAAAGTATACATATTAAGATTCTTCCAATGAAGAAACGCATTAAAATTCACAAATACGAGTTTACTCGAACAGTTTCAAATAAATAAAGAGATTATGAATAAAGAGATTCTATTGTATTTTGATATTTTTTTAAATTATATACCCGAATTTTATTTATACATGAAAATTGTGGATACGCCTGAAGAAAAATTGCTCAGTATATGATTCTAAAATAACTCATATTTTAAAGATATTGTTGTGAACTAATCAAATGAAGGTTTGTCGCATATCAAATAATATTAAAATAAACAAATAAAGACATAAATATACATATAAAGATCAATAAATTTATTCCTACTATTATAAAACAAGACTTTACACTTTTTTAACAGGGAAATTCATCGTTTGTATAAGGCTTTAATCAATATTATTGTTGAATGATTTTTAATAAATAATGAGATAAAAAAATGGTGTACTGAATTAGATTATATTTGAAAAATTATAAATGACTAAAAATTATAAGTTGGAAATAAATATAGCAATTTTTATGTTTGTAAATCAAGTATGGAGGTAATGTTATTCAGATACATATTATATGCTGATTACTAAAAGCAAATTTCAAGACTTAAATCTCTTGAGATCTTCGACAATTTAATTGTGAACTAAAAGAAACGTAAACAAAATAAATATAGTGTCTTTTTATGTTTGTATATCTAAACAGAAAAAAACAGCAAAATAAGAAAAATTACTTTATGTTTCGTTTCAAAAATAATAATAAAATTATCACTTTGGAACAGTGTGGTTTTCTGCCAGTCATCGATAAGACCCTTTGTCTTAAAACACATTTTTGAATAATTATCTTAAATTCAAGTTTTCTTAAACGTAATTTATTGAAGCGTTTCAAATTATTTCCGGTTGCATTGAAGTTTTAATTATTTGAGACTCAAAACCTATTGATTTTAAATTTCATATTTAAAAAGAAAATCTTAAATATTAACTTACTTTTATATTAGAAAGTGTTTTCATTTCATACAATCTCACCAAAAGGAAAAATAAACAGGAAAAACAAACAAACGCAGTAAGAATAGAAATGCAAAAGTATACATATTAAGATTCTTCCGATGAAGAAGTGCATTAAAATTCACAAATATGAGTTTGCTTGAAAAGTTTCAAATAAATAAATAGACTAACGAGTGACGAAAGCAGTGGGTAATCCTATTGTATTTTGATATCTTTTTAAATATGTATACTCAAATTTTGTTTATTCATGAAAATTGTTATACGTCTGAAGAAACATTGTCCAGTATATAATTCTAAAATAACTCCTTTTTTTAAAGGAATTGTTGCGAACTAATCAAATTAATATTTGTCGTATATAAAATAATATTAAATTAAACAAACGTATAAAGAAAGAGAAATATTTAAAAAAAGATATATGTAAAGATCAATAAAATTATATCTGCTATTATAAAACAAGAAATTATAATTTTTAACTGTGAATTTCAGTGTTTGTATAAGGCATTAATCAATATTATTGTTGAATGATTTTTAATAAATAAAGAGATTACAAATAGTGTACTGACTTAGTTTATATTTGATAAATTATTAATGGCATCAAAGTGAAAGTTGGAAAGAAATATAGTACATTTTATGTTTGTAAATCAAGTCTTGAGGTAATATTACTCAGGTACATATTTATATATTGATTACTAATAGCAAACTTCAAGACTGAAATATCATGACATAATTGACAATTTAATTGTGAACTAAAGAAACAAACAAAATAAATATAGTATCTTTTTATGTTTGCAAATCAAGTCCGGAGTTAATGTTACTCAGATATATATTTATATGTTGATTGCTAATAGCAAACTTCAAGACTGAAATATCATGATATAACTGACAATTTAATTGTGAACTAAAAGAAACATAAAATAAATATAGTATCTTTTTATGTTTGTAAATGAAGTCCGGAGGTAATGTTACTCAGATATATATTTATATGTTGATTACTAATAGCAAACTTCAATACTTAAATGTCTTGACATAATTGACAATTTAATTGTGAACTAAAAGAAACATAAACAAAATAAATATAGTTTCTTTTTATGTTTGTAAATCAAGTCCGGAGGTAATGTTACTCAGATATATATTTATATGTTGATTACTAATAGCAAACTTCAATACTTAAATGTCTTGACATAATTGACAATTTAATTGTGAACTAAAAGAAACATAAACAAAATAAATATAGTTTCTTTTTATGTTTGTAAATCAACTCCGGAGGTAATGTTACTCAGATATATATTTATATGTTGATTACTAATAGCAAACTTCAAGCCTGAAATATCATGACATAATTGGCAATTTAATTGTGAACTAAAAGAAACATAAACAAAATAAATATAGTATCATTTTATGCTTGTAAATCAAATCCGGTGGTAATGTTACTCGGATATATATTTATATGTTGATTACTAAAAGCAAACTTCCAGACTGAAATGTCTTAAAAACAATTTATCAAAATTTATCAAGTAATTTGTGTTAAAATATTTTTATAACTGAATATAAATAAATTTGTATACAGAATAAATTATTAAAATTCTTGCATTTGTAAACATAAAGTTTCAGACATAAAGCATATAATAAAATTAAACAATTTCAAGTGTTAAAAGTAAGCAATTTTAGCTCATTCAAAAAATGTTCTACATTACAAAAGGGACCGATTTTGTAATTTGTTGCTGAATTATGTGACAAAGTATAAAATTTTTCCCATATCTTTAAAACAAGTTTAAGTTTGTTACATAATAGATAAAGAATGTAACAGTTTCAGCCATCTATTATTATATAATTAAAAACAAATATTCTTTGTAACTTAGTAAAGGAATTTATGCCAGAAGTTGGCTACTGTGCATTGATGTACGGCAAAGAAGAATGTGTGACAATATCGCAAAACGAAAGAAATGTTAGAACTAAGTACTAGGTAGGAATTTCTTGTTCCGTAAAACTTCCGAAACGAGGAAAAAGCATTTTTGTTTTATCATTTTATTTATGCCACGATATGAGAGTTAACCGCGGAATATATTATTATAATAGAAATTTGTTTTAATTTGTTGCAAAAAAATTTCTTTATGCATTAATTTCATATGTCTGCTCTAAGTACAAATCCATTTCCGATACATTTTCATTCGAGGCATTTCAATTCGTTCCTAGAATGTAAAAGGCTATTTTAAAAAATAAAGAGGAATAATAAGTCTAAATTCTTCTATGGGTTTTTTCCTGAATATTTTTAACTTATAAAAAACCACATTTAGTTAGAAATCTGTGTGGAAAAGCTATATATTACAATTGAATATTATATATTCATAGATTAAAACACCGGGAAGTCATTTATGAGGAAACAACTATAAAAGTCCTAAATATATGTAAAATCATTTATAAGTATGTATTTATGTGTGTAGGCATGTTTGTTGCGCATTTTCAAACCCTTGAATCATTCACTGTGGGAATTAGTATTATCATGTACTAGCATATAGCTCGTCATATTACGGCATTAGTAATTTTTTTCATTTTCCAGAACTGTAAATTACCCTATGAGGCAGGTTAAAAAAAGGTTTGCTTTTTATCTGAGAATTATCTGGTACACGCTCAATAATTTGTTTATCTTTACTGACCTATTGTTAGTTCCCCAATCTAATTTATATTGTCATATTACGTGATAGGCTGCACAGCAGATGTTTTAATATTGACAGTGATTATTTGGCGTTATATATGAAGGATGTCCAAAGTTTAGCGAATATGATTGCAAACCGTGTGGTTATGTATAAAAACAAACACACAAACGAACAAACTTCTTAATTTTCAAAGATATATAACTTAAACTCTAGATATTTATTAGTCCTTCAAATAGATTCCTAGACTTTTAGGAAGATAATTTGGTGTTATTACTTGTGATAAAATTTTCATTGCACAAACACAATTTGCATAATATAGTGAATGTGACGAAATAACAGTTTGATTATGGAAGCCATTTGTTGGATATCTAAAGATATTTTTAAAAAAATAATATGTCGATTTTTTTTAAAGAAAATAGTAAACCTGTTACTTCTATGATGAATGTTTTTTATACATTTTAAAGTAGCTCATAAATATAGTCTCGTTATATTCCTCGGGATGCAAGATGTGTTTGTAATCCCCAAAAAATTTTTAGACAGTTTTTTTTTTTTGCAATTAAATTTTCTATCCCAAATTCTCGGTTTGGAACACTTGTGGTATATATGTATTTTTTAAGAAAATAGTTTAATTCTCTAGGATGAATTTCACTGATAAATTTTCATGTAGGGTTTATGTCTAGTCTAATTATATTCTTGGGGGGCTCTAAAGTGTAAGACCAAAGAATATTGATCACAGTTTTTTTTTATTTAGTTTGCTATCCCAAATTTTCTATTTGAACACTAGGGGCATATGTGTGTTTTTTTAAGAAAATAGCTGATTGTGTCTTCTATAATAAATTTCTCTTATAAATCTTGCATAGTTCTTCGGTTTACTTTTATTACATTATTGGGGTTATACACAAAAAAATTATTTATAAAATATTATAAATTTAGCGTCATAACGTTAGCCGTAAGTATCGAAAATTGAATTATTTATACACAAATATGTGAAAATAATTTTAAAAAATATTTCATTTTAATATGTTTTTATATGTTCAAATTAACTATTCTAAAATAAAATATTAAATAACTAATTTTTGCTGTTTTCAAAATATTGTTTTGGATTCCAGTCGCATACCTTAACTTTACTTACTATATTAAGCAAGAATAGTTGACTTAATACCATAAGAATAGTTGATTTAATACACAGTTCCTTGGCAATTTAATTTGTTGTCCCAAATTCTCCAGTTGGAACACTCGTGGCATTAAAGTACAGCCAGGTATTACATTTAGCTTAGCATTTGCTTGTTACGCTCTTGTTATTAATTTTGTAAACGATCTGTACTGAATCAAATTTATGATCAGAATAGTATTCCCTTCCGGGTGCTAGCATTACAGAATTAGAACTGATGCTACAAATCATGTATCTTACGAAGGATCACATAGTTGATTTACTTGCATCAATCACACTATAGTACTGAAAACGTTAAGGCTCGAAACTATAGTTTAAACCGTAGTTGCAGTGAAACAATAAAATCAATATATTACATGTTTTAAAAAATATTATGAATTTTAAATAAATAAATTCCTATTGTTAAAATATAATTAAAATTACACTTATAGTTAATAAATTTAATATCAAACTATAAACAATTATATTTCTTATATATTCTAGATCATTGATTCAGTTTCATTTATAATCCTACCTAATGAATGTACTCCTATCTTCAAAAATGTAATATCCAATGATATACGATAATGAAACAATTTTTTATTTATATGATTGATTAACTGCTTACTCGTATTAATAATTTGGGTCTTGAAAATTTTTACTTTTCTTAATATTCTGGGTTTCTCGTGGTTTAATCTGAGGTTGAAAATAAATCGATAATTATAAAAAATAATTGAAATTTCTTTTCTTGGTCCTAGAATAAAAATTAACCCCTTATAAGAAATATTTGGTCAATGTTAAACATCGAATAAATCATTGTGCCAATTGAAATTAATAGTCTGGTCTATGAGCTGAAACTGATACCCGAATACAAAATTCAACGCTAGGAGCAGAACTGACATTTTTCTTACGGTATCAAGATTACGTAGACGAGTTCCTCGACAGGATCGTCAAGGGCAATGAGACTTGGATTTCCCACTTTACTCCGGAAACCAAGCAGCAATGGAACACTATATAACTAGGGATAATCAGGCAAGCCGTTAAATCACCCATTTTTTAAGTGTTATGACCTAAACAATAGACTATAATATTACAGTTTACGAGTTTCAGACTTACTATTGACACATGGCCGCCTGGCGATTGGGAATTAAATGCACATTCAATGGAAATAAAAATAATTAATATGCATTAAACTATATAAACTAATACTAAATATTTTTGAACAAATACTGTGTAACATGCATTTAAATTACCGAATATACGTTCCGACTGCTATTAGCTTACATAAATCAACTACTTCTAAAAGTTGCTACGTGGCAAACTTATCTTCCATTTGTCTCAAAACATTTGCGTGTAAACTGAATCAAACATAGTTAAGGATATATGGAAAATGTTACTAAGCCACCACATAAATAAGCAGGTTAAAACACTTAGTGACTATAAGTCAGCTCTGTAAACAGTTTAAAACTCATCCGCTGTAAGTGTTATGCACTAAACAATTCCAGTTTCCCGGTTTCAGATTTTCTATTGACACATGGGCGTCTGGTGATTGAGAATAAACTACAAATACAATCGAAATAAAAATAATCAATAAAAATAAGCATTAAACTATATAGACTAATACTAAATATATTTGAACTTATACTACGTAACATGCATTTAAATTACCAAAAATACCTTCCGATTGCTGTTAGCTTACGTAAATCAGCCACATCCAAAGCTGCTACTGGGCAAACATATATTCCATTTGTCCCAAAAACCTTTGCTTGTAAACTAAGTCAAACATAGTTATGGATATACAGAAAATGTCATTAAGCCACAACATAAATAAGCGGGTTAAAACCCATAATGACTGTAAGTCTCTAAGGGTACTATATAAACTAATACTAAATAAACTATAACTGAAATAAAGTAACTATATAAACTAATACTGAATATATTTGAACTTATAATGTGTTACATGCATTTAAATTACCGACCTACGTTCCGACTGCTGTTAGCGTACATAAATCAGCCACATAAAAAGGCTGGTCTTGAGCAAACACATCTTCCATTTGTCTCAAAACCTTTGCGTGTAAACTTAGTCAAACATAGTTAAGGATATATGGAAAATGTCATTAAGCCACAACACAAATAAGCAGGTTAAAACCCATAATGACTGTAAGTCAGAGCTGTAAACAGTTTAAAACTCATCCTCTGCAAGTATTATGCTCTAAACAATCGACCATAGTATTCCAGTTTTCCGGTTTCAGATTTTCTATTGACACATGTGTGTCTGGCGATTGGGAATAAACTACACATACAATAGATATAAAAATAATTAATATGCATTTAAATATATAAACTAGTACTAAATATTTTAGAACTTGATAACATGCATTTAAATTACCGACCTACGTTCCGACTGCTGTTAGCGTACATAAATCAGCCACGTAAAAAGGCTGGTCTTGAGCAAACATATCTTCCATTTGTCCCAAAAACCTTTGCTTGTAAACTAAGTCAAACATAGTTATGGATATACAGAAAATGTCATTAAGCCACAACATAAATAAGCGGGTTAAAACCCTTAGTAATTCTAAGACCTAAGGGTACTATATAAACTAATACTAAATAAACTATAACTAAAATAAAGTAACTATATAAACTAATACTGAATATCTTTGAACTTATAATGTGTAACATGCATTTAAATTACCGAACATACGTTCCGACTGCTGTTAGCATACATAAATCAGCCACATCAAAAGGCTGCTACTAAGCAAACATATCTGCCATTTGTCTCAAAACCTTTGCGTGTAAACTTAGTCAAACATAGTTAAGTATATATGGAAAATGTTATTAAGCCACAACATAAATAAGCAGACTAAAACCCTTAGGGACTGTGATTCAGAGCTCTAAACAGTTTAAAAC
>CM063506.1:59959944-59964944 GCA_032207245.1 Pardosa pseudoannulata | reverse complement strand
TTGATAAATATATATACACAATCACACACACACACACACACACATATATATAGCACCCTGTATTTTCATTCAATATCTAATGAAAACAGCATTTTTATAATGCATGTCTGTGTTTTCGTCATATATCATAGTATGTATTTTTCTTTTATGTATAGAATATATAATAAAACTTTCGAGTATATCGTAGTTTTACTAAAATCGATATGTATAGAAAATTTAACATATTTTTTGAAAGCATAGAGCAAATACGTAACTATATATAAATATATATATTCTCTAAAGCCTTTATTAATTGATTAACTCTGTATTTTGGGAAGTGTTTCTGAATTCCAGTTATTTACAAAATTTTCCGATTCACAAACTACCCCCTGCAAGCAAGTAAATCCCAAACATATGTACCACGCCTGAATGCAAATTGATTGCGATTCTAATAAATTTCTCCCTTAGAGTTGAAAAGAGGATTTTATCAGAGGAGGAAAATATCGCTTACGGGTGTGAATAGACACTGATAAAACTGGTTCCTCAAATATTTGTTCCCGACAACTCTTCCTATTTATCTAACTCGGGATCGTTTTTAAAACACAAATATTTGAACAGAGGCTGAGACTTTGAAATGAAAAACTAATTCCCCCTCCTTGGCTATTCTCTAATTCTTCGCGAAATAGAATTATTCTTACGAATGGAACTGCTGTGGTTGGATCTCAGTGGATACTTACAAGATTTCGATGCGAGATGAGATGGTGTTTACTTAAGTGAGTAACGGTTGAGAATTGCGTCTCTCGTAGAAAAGGTTTTGGAGGAGACATTTTTCCCCGGAAGTGGAATTTCAAAGAATGTTCGACAAAGGAATAAGTCACTGGGAATCATTCCCTATTTTTAAAGTCTCAAAATAAGTAAATTTACTCCCAATATATATATATATATATATATATATATATATATATATATATATATATATATATATATATATATATATATATAAATATATATATATATATATATATATATATATATATATATATATATATATATATATATATATATATATATATATATATATATATATATATATATATATATATATATATATATATATATATATATATATATATATATATATATATATATATATATACATATATATATATATATATATATATATATATATATATATATATATATGTATATGTATATATATATATATATATATATATATATATATATATATATATATATATAAATATATATATATATATATATATATAAATATATATATATATATATATATATATATATATATATATATATATATATATATATATATATATATATATATATATATATACATATATATATATATATATATATATAATTATATATATATATATATATATATATATATATATTTATATATATATATATACATATACATATATATATGTATATATATATAATTATATATATATATAATACATATATATATATATATATTATATATATATATATATATGTGTGTGTGTGTGTTTGTGTGTGTGTGTGTAAGTCCAGGAATTAACCACTCCAAAATTTTAGACTTAAAAATTTCTTTTGAAATTTCAACTATTATTTTCCTCAGCCAGGGAATACTGGGCTGTCAAGAGTCCCGCTACACTTCTATGATAGAGAAACACATTAGTCGTCGTGGCCGAACATAACTTTTATTTCATCTCCTCAAAATCGGACAAACTCCGGTGGCATCTGAACCGCGCTGTGTCATAACGCTCTCTATCTAACTACATGTGGCAACAGCAACCTTTAGTAAGAGGCGACTAAATACCTTATGTGTTTTAGTGTCGTGGGAAATACTGAGGCAACAGCTAATTCCTTAACGAGAATAACCTTTTTTAGAGACATCTGCCAAAGTGTGGCGTTCCAGATGTCTGTTATTGCTGATCGTTACTGACTTTCCTGGAAGAGTTATTGCATCCTCATTAAAATACCAGCAATACCATTTTTTGCTTTGAGAATCAAAGAAACAATTTCGGGGTTATGCTGAAGGAAAGCAAATATTCTTATTTAAATTGCATATCTGGTGAATATTGTTAATATTAAGAGGAGAAATTAAAATTTAGAATAATGAATGGGAAAAAGAGATAATTTTGGATAGACTTTACTTTTTGGATAGGCGATTCTAAACAATAAACGAAATTTCCTGTATACTCTTTGATTTTTAAAACATATACGTCATCGACAAGTTTGGTGATTTAAAGACCTTACAGTCATTAATTTATGAGACACTTTCTTTAAACATTTGCATTTCACAACTTTCGTAATGCAAGCCTTTGACTGGTATAGTTATTAATGTGCACATAGACACACACTTATATATTATATGAGTTAAATAATTTAATTAAGGAAATCATTCCATTATATAAAGGACATAATAGTTTTTTAATAAAAGCAATAAAACATAGATACAGACTATTAATCTTCAACCGTAAAACTGAATTATGACCTATTAGAACCTTTATGTGCAAACCTAATAAATTTAAGTAAAAATTATTTTCTAATATATAACTAAATTTTCTGGTGTAATTTCTATTGGTTTGTTTGATAAAATGTTTAGTAAATTTTGAAATATCTTGATTTCATTTTATCACATCTCTTAATTATAGACCATATTTTCAATCAGCATATTAAAAGAAATAGGCTATGCTCACTAGTTCACCAGTATTAACATTTTTAACTAATGAGGAGCTACAGACAGTAAGTATTCAGTTAGTATCACCAAATGTATGATTTTAAGTCTTAAATTTAACAAATATTTCGTAAAGAATTAAATAATGGAGATATGTTTTGAATATCTAGAGTGTAGCTAATATTTTATTACACTTTATATTATTTTTAAATATTATAATTAATTAATATGAGGTATTGTAAATTATTAAAAACGTTATATATATTTTGACCGAATGCATTCACATAATAGCCTGTTTTAAGTATTCAATAATAAATCAAATGCAAGGGGTACTTAATAGGATATTAATATTTTTTATCCATATATATATGAATAATATATATATATATATATATATATATATATATATATATATATATATATATATATATATATATATATATATATATATATATATATATATATATATATATATATATATATATATATATATATATATATATATATATATATATATATATATATATATATATATATCTGTAAGTGTGTATGCATGTGTATTCACAGTTGCAGCTTTAATTTTATTTTAACAAAATTATTCTCGGAACTGAATGTGTCAAAATATAAAAGAAATCTATTTTTCGTTACCTAGCACAGGAAAAAATACCCATATATAAAACTTTCTACTTCATATATAACCTATATTAACTAAAATATTTTTTTTCACACACACACACAAATGTCACAAAGATGTATTCAGTTAGTGTCACGAAATATATAATTTGAAGTGTTAAATTAAACACACATTTCGTAAAGAATTAAATAACGGGGATATTTTTTGAATAGCTAAAATGTAGCTAATATTTTATTACATTTCATAACATTTTTAAGTAATATAATTAATTAATATGACTTATTGTAAAATATTAAAAACATTATATATATTTTGAATCAATGCATTTAAATAATAACCTCTTTTAAGTATTCAATAATAAAACAAATGAAAGGGGTACTTAGAAAAATATTAATGTTTTTTATTCATATATATATATATATATATATATATATATATATATATATATATATATATATATATATATAATATATATATATATATATATATATATATATATATATATATATATATATATATATATATATATATATATATATATATATATATATATATATGTGTGTGTGTGTGTGTGTGTGTGTGTGTGTGTGTATTCATATTTGCAGCTTCAATTTTATTTTAACAAAAGTATTTTCGGAACTGAATGTCTCGAAATATAAAAAAAAATCTATTCTTTTTACCTGGCACAGGAAAAAATACTCATATATAAAACTTTCTGATGCATAATTAACCTATATTAACTAAAATATTTTTTTCATACACAAACACAAATATGTCACAAAGATGTATACACTGACTGAAGGCTGAACTCAAAGCTGTTAATATTGTAATAAATGTTTAAAACAATTCAAATTTATTAGATAAAATACGATACTTGATTAAAAAACAGAATTATTTATATAACACAGCATTTCAAAGTAAAATCTATTACATAATGAATTACTTGAAAATATTTATATATTGAGCAGTTAATGGAACGGTACGTGCTTTAATCAGAATCCCAAAGTTTTATTTTCCCCCCAAAATTTCATTCAAATCTAGCTCACTTGATGCTTCATTAAGCAAATACAAAACTGAATGAATGACGCTTCGAACTTCCGTAAGTTAAATCACACCTTAGGTTTTTAAACCCCATCCACTTCACTGGACCCGGGCTTTTAAAATCTCTTCAAATTAATGAAAACCCCGTAGTTCCGAAGTTTCCGTATCAGATCCAGAACGCTCTCCCGAAGTGCTAAGTAATCTCTTTCATTGTAAATGAATCGAAATTGAAAGATAAACAGAGAACAAGTCGTAACTACTCGTTAGACTATTCTAAAGTGATTTACGAGGCAAGTAGATTAGACGTGATTGTTTGAAGAAAAATTAAATTAACTACAAGCTCCTGTACCCTATAATGCCCGGGTTTTCTTTTATGTCTCCGCGTTGCGCATTTTCTTACATTGCTTACTTCCATTCCTCCTAATTACCGTAATTAGACGTTCAGAATGTTCTTCCGCGTAACATGCATTCTCCATTATCTCGTTTAGTTAAGGTTCCATGCCGCGTATGCGGGAACAACAGATCATCTGAGAATGCCGTACGGGAGGAGCGCGGGAAAAGCGTTGAAAATCTAAACAGATACAAGCGAAATGGATCTGCAGCATAAAAATTCCGGAAAACTCCTGGATAAGTGGACAAAAGTATCAT
>CM063506.1:59934944-59954944 GCA_032207245.1 Pardosa pseudoannulata | reverse complement strand
TTTAATTTAACAATATTCTTCAAGAGTGCAAGCGAAAAAACAATACTTAGTCAACTTTTTAAGAGTGCGGAAGACTAAAAATCAAAAATATGAGACCAACATGTTCACTTTTACAGACTAGATTATGTTTTAACTTCTGTATACATAAATATTAAATTATAAAAAATTCTTCACATTCGTGGCAATTACATTTTTATAGGAAGTAGAAACTGAAGTAGGAGTTGTAACATATTATTAGATCTTACTATAGCTTGTTAAAGCACTAGTGTCATTTCAATACCAGTTCATTCACCATTCATTTGGACTAAAATGTTATCACAGGTAAATGAGATCATTTTACTCTTTCATGACTTCAGTTTTTGTTCAAGTCTACTAATCAGTCTGGGTGGAGCTTTCTTGGTTCACTTGAAGTATAACACAAAATTGAGTTTGCAACACATAGAAAATTTCTAAGGAGATAACCCATGCCCTATATGAGCAGTAAAGAATCCATATTTTTTTTATCAAATCGGGAAATGCTTGTAAATTTCTGGTGTGCTAGCAAGCAAAATATATGCACTTCTTCTGTTTGGAAAAAAGGGAGAAGTAAAGATGATATCAAAATAGTTTTTGTATTTCATAGGATTCTTCTTGAGTACATTAAATAAATGCTCATTGGTCAAATTTTTAATAATAAGGCACTTCAATATCTAAAAATAAATCAAATTTGCTGATTTCTAGAGATTAGGCTTTCTGCTAATTTTTTCGGGTTATGCTTAAATCTTAAACCCGCTTTAATAAACATATTTCCAAACTGTATTTGTTAATTTAATACGAATGTCTTTTACTCATATATGTAATATTTTTCACTATTTTTATTACCAACAGAATCACACGTAAAAGTAAATTCAACCTAGTAACTTTTCAAACCCTGGCTTTTTAAAAATTATAAATATTTGCATTAGATAACATAAATTACTTTATTATGCTGACAGAAAAGAAATTACTTTACAAGCAAAGTTAAAAATTGATAACACATTTAAAACGAATATTTTAGTAGAAATGTAATTCATTAGCAGTTTGAATGGAATAGTTTCTAAATATATTTCATCTAATTACTAAAGATTACTGAAACCTAAAAGCCTCTCCCGCTACAGGTAAAAAACTCATGAAATATTAATAAATTTAATTAACGTAACGTCATTATATGTGAAGCTATAGCTACTACTTCCATTTTGTACTGTGAATATTTCAAAACTTTCTATTTCTATTTGTATTTACTATGTTTCAAACCTTAAATGACATAATATTTACTACTAATTTAATATTTTCATAAATTCTTTTATCCCTTTCAGAAATTCTTTTATCACAGCATAGTTTAACTCTAAAGCGATATCACAGTATTTAGAGAAAGGAAACATATAACAAGTATTTTAATCAAATTTTTAGGTTTCAATAATTTTTCCTTTCTATAATAACTGAATACTTTCTAGCTCTGAGTTATTTTCAAACTAAATTTTAGATATATTCATTTTGAATCATAAATCTGTTATGAATTCTACAGCAGATATAAGTAATAGTAAGAACTTAAATAAAATGTTCAAAAGCATTAGTTACTCTAGAGATATAGTGCTTTAACATTGCAAATAATTATATTTATATATAAAAAGTATTATGGGTTACTGAAAATCTGATTACACTACTCTAAAAACAATCTCAAAATAAACAATGTACAGAATTTAAACTAACTGAGAACATCAAAAATGTTACACGAATATATACTTTAAATTCACCGATAAAGGTAGTCATTTAAAGTTTAATATATAAACAGTCATTTAATTAATTAAGCATAAAAAGTAATAGAAAATAATAAGTTATATCATGTGAAATTTGGAAGGCAGTTAAATAAATATTGAAACATTTATTCAAACAATGTTTAGCTTTATTGATTTAATTGTAATAAGAGTAATAAAATCATTAATAAATATAGATTAATATAATAAGTCAGAGGACATTTGATACAATATATTATTAAACGTCATATTTAAATGCTATCAAATATTCATGATTTCTATTTCAAAAATTATATCAATGTTTTGTAATTTATCAGACGTTTACCACTAAACAATTGTAAATTTATGGTGTCATAGTCAGAGCAAACCAAGAAAAAATGTGTTCATTTAATACCAGCAATTTAGAGAGGGTTATATATCCGATATTTTATAAAATTGGTTTTTATATTCTAAAAAGAAAATCATTGACTCATTGATTCGAAGAAAATTAAGTTTCATTGATTTAAAGGTATTACAAGGTAATAAAATTACATGATAAATATATATTCATTTAACACTTTTGATGACATTTCTTTCAATATATTATTGCACTTTACGTTCAAACTTTATCAACTATTCATTTTCTCTAATTTAAAACTTATGTCAATATTTTGCAATTTATCAGAATATTCCCACTAAGACTACTGCAAATTTGTGGTGTCAAAGCTAAAGCAAACCCCCCAAAATGTTTCTATTTAATACCAGCAATTTAAAGAGAGTTATACTTTCTATTAATTATAAAAATCGATTCTTATATTCAAAAAAGAAAATTATTGGTGCATTTATTCAAACAAAATTTGGGTTTACTGATTAATTTGTATTACAATATAAAATATATTTATCATATATTTCAAATCATATTTCTTTCCACATATTATTCCACTGTATATCCAAATGCTATCAATTATTCATGATTTGTATTTCAAAACTTATATCAATATTTTGGAATTTTTCAAAAGTTTACCACTAAGTCTCTTATAAATTTAAGGTGTCACAGCTAGAGCGAACTCAGATAGAAATGTGTTCATTTGATACCAGCAATTTAGAAACAGTTATATATCTGTTTAGTTACAAAAATCAATTATTATTATCTAAAAAGAAAATTATTTACGCATTGATTCAAAAAAAAATTTGCCTTTATTGATTTAACTGTATTACAAGGTAATAAAATCACTTGATAAATATATACTGATTTAACAATTCTGATGATATTTCTTTCAATGTATTATTGCACTTCAGTTTCAAACCCACAACTATTATTAACTATTCATTAAATCTACTTTAAAATTTATATCAATATTTTGCAATTTATCAGAAGTTTTCCACTAGGACTATTGTAAATTTTTCCTGTTAAAGCTAGAGAGAACCCCCAAAAATGTTTCAATTTAATACCAGTAATTTACAGAGATATATAGTTACAATTAATTATAAAAATCGATTCTTATATTATAAAAAGAATATTGTTGTCTCATTGATTCAAAGAAATTTTAGCTTTATTGATTTTAACTGTATTAGAAGGTAATAAAATCACTTGATAAATATATGTTCATTTACCACTTCTGGTGACATTTCTTCCAATTTATTATTGTAATTTACATTCAAGCGTTATAAACTCTTCATTAGCTCTACTTTAATAATTATATTATTATTTTGTAATTTATCAGACGTTTTCCACTAAGACTATTGTGAATATGTGGTGTCAAAGCTAAAACGAACCCCCAAAATGTTTCTATTTAATACCAGCAATTTAGAGTGAGTAATACTTACGATTAATTATAAATATCAATTATTATATTCTAAAAAGAAAATTATTGATGCAATTATTTAAACAAAAGTTGACTATATTGTTATAATTGTAATTCAATCTCTTGATAAGTATAGATTTATCTAATACTTTCAAATCATATTTCTTTAAACATATTATGCTACTGTATATCCAAACGTTATCAACTATTCATAATTTCTACTTCTAAACTTATATCAATTTTTTTGTAATTTATCAAAAGTTTACCACCAAGACTCTTGTAAATTTAAGGTGTCACATCTAGAGTGAACCCAGAAAGAAAAGTGTCCGTTTAATACCCACACTTTAAAGAGAGTTATACCTCCGATTAATTATAAAAATCGATTCTTATATTCTAAATAGAAAATTACTGATGTATTGATTCAAACAATATTTGGCCCTACTGATTTAATTGTAATACAACCACTTGATAAATACAGATGTATTTAATACTTCCAATGAAATTTCTTTCTCCATATTACTCCCCTGTATAACCAAACATTATGAACTATTCATAAGTTCTACTTCAAAACTTAGATCAATATTTTGCAATTTAACAGAAGTTTTCCACTAAGACTATTGTAAATTTCTGGTGTCAGAACTAAAGCAACCCCCACCACAAATGTTTCTATTTAATACCAGCAATTTGTACAGCTTAATTAATCCAATTAATTATAAAAATTGTTTCTCATATTCTAAAAAGAAAATTATTGATGCAATTATTTAAACAAAAGTTGACTATATTGTTATAATTGTAATTCAATCTCTTGATAAGTATAGATTTATCTAATACTTCAAATCATATTTCTTTAAACATATTATGCTACTGTATATCCAAACGTTATCAACTATTCATAATTTCTACTTCAAAACTTATACTTTGTAATTTATCAGAAGTTTACCACAAAGACTATTGTAAATTTAAGGTGTCACAGCTAGAGCTAACCCAGAAAGAAAAGTGTCCGTTTAATATCCACACTTTAGAGAGAATTATACCTAAGATTAATTACAAAAATCGATTCTTAAATTCCGGTGATTTGTATTAGACATAACAACTGATATTATAAATAACGCTTGTTGCTAAACACAGAGGAGTACACCCAGCAGCGAAACTACTCTCCCTGGAAGCTTTATTTCGCCTGCCAAATCGCAGAAACTCAGTGCGATATTAGCATATCCTTTGATCTATATACCTTCTATAAATCAAGCGACATATTACCCGAAGGCATGTCAGAAAATTTCTAACCAAAATATGCATTTTCCGAGGCAAACCTTAAATAGGATTTCGCAGGATGGGTAATAACTCCCGGTGCGAGCCGATAGCGAAATTAATAAGTCGGAGCGGGGAATACGTAAAATATTTTTCATTTGGTTCTTTTAGTGCTCATTAAAACTAATCCCCAGTTTTATTCTCATAAATGTAATACAATTATGGGAATAAATTATCCCAGTATTATAAATGTAATACAATTATTTGATAAATAAAGATTTATCTAATACTTCAAATGACATTTCTTTCCACATATTATGCCACTATATATCAAAATATTATCAAATATTCATGACTTTTACTTTAAAACTTATATCAATATTTGGTAATTTATCAGAGGTTTACCACTAAGACTATTGTAAATTTAAGGTGTCACAGCTAGAACGAACCCAGAAAGAAAAGTGTCCATTTAATACCCACTCTTTAAAGAGAGTTTTACCTCCGTTTAATTATAAAAATCAATTCTTATATTCTAAATAGAAAATTGCTAATGTATTGATTGAAACAAAATTTGGATCTACTAAATTAATTGTAATACAACCACTTGATAAATATAAATGTATTTAATACTTCCAATGACATTTCTTTACACATATTATTCCCCCGTATAACCAAACGTTATGAACTATTCATAAGTTCTACTTCAAAATATATATCAATATTTTGCAATTTATCAAAAGTTTTCCACTAAGACTATTGTAAATTTCTGGTGTCAGAAAAAGCGACTCCTCCCACAAATGCTTCAATTTAATACCAGCAATTTATACAGAGTTATTCCTCCTATTATTTATAAAAATTGATTATATTATTCTAAAAGGAAAATTATGAATAGATTTATTCAAATAAGATTTGGATTTATTGGTTTAATTGTAATACAATCGCTTGATAAATATAGATTTATCTAATACTTCAAATGAAATTTATTTCCCCATATTATTCCACATTATATCCAAACGTTATCAACTATCCATAATTTCTACTTCAAAACTTATACTTTGTAATTTATCATAAGTTTACCACAAAGACTATTGTAAATTTAAGGTGTCACAGCTAGAACTAACCCAGAAAGAAAAGTGTCCGTTTAATACCCACACTGTAGAGAGAGATATACCTCCGATTAATTACAAAAATCTATTCTTAAATTTCGGTGATTTGTATTAGACATAACAACTGATATTATATATAACGTTTGTTGCTAAATACAGAGGGTACACCGAGCAGCGAAACTACTCTCCCTGGAAGCTTTATTTCGCCTGCCAAATCGCAGAAACTCAGTGCGATATTAGCATATCCTTTGATCTATATACCTTCTATAAATCAAGCGACATATTACCCGAAGGCATGTCAGAAAATTTCTAACCAAAATAT
Organism: Pardosa pseudoannulata; assembly: GCA_032207245.1. Classification (NCBI taxonomy): domain Eukaryota; kingdom Metazoa; phylum Arthropoda; class Arachnida; order Araneae; family Lycosidae; genus Pardosa; species Pardosa pseudoannulata. The sequence continues at coordinate 59,948,712 of CM063506.1, read as the reverse complement.
GCATTTTCCGAGGCAAACCTTAAATAGGATTTCGCAGGATGGGTAAACGTTGCGAACCGATAGCGAAATTAATAAGTCGAAGAGGGGAATATGTAAAATATTTTTTATTTGGTTTTTAAATGCTCATTAAATCTAATCCCCAGTTTTATTCTCATAAATGTAATACAATTATGGGAATAAATTATCCCAGTCTTATAAATGTAATGCAATCGATTGATAAATATAGACTTATGTAATACTTCAAATGGCATTTCTTTCCACATATTATGCCACTGTATATCAAAACATTGTCAACTATTCATGATTTCTACTTCAAAACTTATATCAATATTTGTTAATTTATCAGAAGTTTACCACTAAGACTACTGTGAATTTAAGGTGTCACAGCTAGAGCTAACCCAGAAAGAAATGTGTGTCTTTAATACCCACAATTTAGAGAGAGTTATATGTCCGATTAATTACAAAAATCAATTCTTATATTCAAAAAGAAAATTATTGATGCATTTATTTAAACAAAATTTGACTTCACTCATTTAATTGTAATACAGTCGCTTGATAAATATAGATTTATTTAATTCATTAAAGAACATTTCTTTCCACATATTATTACACTGTATATCTAAACGTTATCAATTGTTGAAAATTTCTACCTCAAAAGTTATATCAATAATTTGTAATTTATCAGACGTTTACCACTAAGACTATTGTAAATTTAAGGTGTCACAGCTAAGCTAACCCAGAGAGAAAAGTGTCCGTTTAATACCCACAATTTAGAGAGAGTTATACCTCCGATTAATTACAAAAATCGATTCTTAAATTCCGGTGATTTGTATTAGACATAACAACTGATATTATAAATAACGCTTGTTGCTAAACACAGAGGACTACACCCAGCAGCGAAACAACTCTCCCCGGAAGCTTTATTTCGCCTGCCAAATCGCAGAAACTCAGTGCGATATTAGCATATCCTTTGATCTATATACCTTCTATAAATCAAGCGACATATTACCCGAAGGCATGTAAAAATTTCTAACCAAATAACATTTTCCGAGGCAAACCTTAAATAGGATTTCGCAGGATTAATAACTCCCGGTGCGAGCGATAGCGAAATTAATAAGTCGGAATACTAAAATATTTTTTATTTGTTTTTAAATGCTCATTAAACTAACCCAGTTTTATTCTCATAAATGTAATACAATTTAAAAATTATCCCAGCATAAATAATGCAATTGCTTGATAAATATAGACTTATCTAATAATTCAAATATTTCTTTACATATTATAGTAAACAAAAAATTATAATATTCATGATATTTCAAAATTATATCAATATTTTGGAATTTAAAGAATTTACCATGAATATTTTAATAATTTAAGAGAGCGAACCCAGAATAGAAAATATTTTAATTTAGAGAGAGTATATATATTTAAAAAATCGATTCATATATCTAAAAAGAAAATTTTTATGCATTTATTTTAAACATTTATCATCATTAAATGTAATACTCGCTGATAAATATAGATTTATTTAATTCATTAAAGAACATTTCTTTCCACATATTATTACACTGTATATCTAAACGTTATCAATTGTTGAAAATTTCTACCTCAAAAGTTATATCAATAATTTGTAATTTATCAGACGTTTACCACTAAGACTATTGTAAATTTAAGGTGTCACAGCTAAGCTAACCCAGAAAGAAAAGTGTCAATTTAATACCCACACTTTAGAGAGAGTTATACCTCCGATTAATTACAAAAATCGATTCTTAAATTGTGATTTTATTAAATAAAACTGATATTATAAATAACGCTTTTTGTAACACAGAGGACTAAAAAAACAACTCTAAGTTTATTTTAATAAATCGCAGAAATTATCAATTAGCATAATTTTGAATATATACCTTCTATAATAAGACATATTACCCGAAGGCATGTAAAAAATTTCTAACCAAAATATGCATTTTCCGAGGCAAATTAAATAATTTCGCAATTTAACTTGCGAGCCGATACAAATTAATAATATAATACGTAAAATATTTTTCATTTGGTTCTTTTAGTGCTCATTAAAACTAATCCCCAGTTTTATTCTCACTTTTTTTTCTCCCGCGCTATCTTTGAGCCACAGTGCGAGCAAGATTAAAACCGTATTTTCTTTCGTCCGGGAGGAAAAAAAAATTTTTTTTCCTACCCGCGGATGTTGAAATTAAAGTTTTATTTTTGGTTAGGAAGAGGAGTTGTTATTCTTTGCAAAGTAATTTTTGATGGACTGTAAAGCATATTTTTAAGCCCTTTAGGGGTAGTATAATGGGAGAGGGAAAACTTGAAGTTGATGTAGAGTTTAAGCTGCTGGTTATTACTCTCAGTTCTGGGCTGAATACTTTTCATTGTTGTAATTTTTAATATATATCTTGAGAGTAATTTCAAATAATTTTAGAGCAGTTCTTAGTGGGAGTTTTTTTCCTCCCGCTTGCTGTAAGGAAAACCTATTTCATTATCTTTCAGAATAGCTCATTCCATGGAGATGAACTAAATACCGCGAAATGTATATCCACGGTGAGCTAACGCTACGTATCATTAAAGAAGCATATGAAATAATTCATAATTTATTTTTGCTTTGCGTTATTTTAATTTCATCTAACACATTTTTGATCAAAGTTTGAAATATTTGGGAAATATTTTGCGTAAAGTCACTAAATTCCTTTTTCTCATTCAAAATGTTTTAGGAATACGTAAAATCAAATAACCACATGCATCAAAACTTACTTATACCCAGTTATAATCAAAGAAAAGGGACTTTTACTGTGAATAAACATTAAAACTAAATAAGTTTAAACTAAAATTTATTATTTACAATATTTTAAAATTAATGTTAATGAATTTAACATTAAAATATTTTCAGCTCTCTAAAATAATAAAATGATTTTTAAATTTGGTTCAGCAGTTCAAAGATTACAAAGAAATTTTTTAGCCCTCGTGTGCAAAACAGTAGACCATAGCACTCCAAACCAAACCAAACCAAAGACATTTTACTTCTTTATTACATTAGTAAAGATTAGTACAAATATGGGCATACACATTGAAATAAATAAAGTTGATATATATCTATATCTATCTATATATCTATATATATAAATATATATATATATACATATATATATATATATATATATATATATATATATATATATATATATATATATATATATATATTATATATATATATATATATATATATATATATATATATATATATATATATATATATATATATAATATATATATATATATATATATATATATATATATATATATATATATATATATATATTATATATATGTGTTGTGTGTGTGTGTGTGTGTGTGTGTGTGTGTGTGTGTGTGTGAGTGGCTTATAAAATTATCCTTATTATCTAAATTTACTGGTTTATTGTTTAAGTATTATTGCTAAAACAAGTTCTATACTAATGTATGACATCATAATTTAATCTTTAATTTTGTGATTAAAAATACCGTAAATAGTTATACCAAGCTAAGTATTATTTTAATATTATAAATAAAATTAATATATAATTTTAACATTTGTTTAAATGTACTATAAACACTTTCTTTATAAAGTAAACGATAAGTTGGACACTAAATATTTAATCGAAAATAACTTTCTCTCTGAAATAAATAATAAGCCTTTTCTTTAAAAATAGAATCTCATAAATAAGGGCTGTAATAAACTAAATTTTAAGTTTATATTAAACCTGTGTTTTAGAAAATTTATTATATATTATCCACTATCATAAGGGAAAAAATATATAATCCAATAAGAAGAATATGCTTTTATAATTAATAAACGCGTATAAAGTTTAACGGCAACGAAGAAAAAGTTTTTCCGTCGTACCCTAAAGGAGTGTAATTTTTTCACTGACAGAATTAATTAATTCCCAGAATAATAGTATTGGATTAATTAACTCTACCTTTTCAATACGTTCATGCTATCTAAACTTCTGGATATAATGCGATAACATGAATCAAATCAAGTAATGCTTTGAGGAAAGTTTCCCCTTTATGTTCGCCTTTGAAGAAACCTGAAACTTTATCAAAACAATTAAAGTTTGTTCCGCACATCGCTTCATTACGGCCTAGTTTCCAGAATTCTACGAAGAATCTCGAAGCAAAACAAACCATTTCGCTGTGTTTTCTTGCACTCTTTGTTCCCAGGTTTGAACAATGGTCGCCAGGAGCTCTCATTTGTGATGATGATATTGAAAAATGTTTTGTACGTTTTCTGAAGAGAGTGAGAGAGATAAGGAACACAAGTTTCCTCAAACACTTTATGAAGTTCATTTCAGCTATAAACACTGACAATGGAATTAGTTACCTACCAAGAACAGAATGTTTGAATATGTTGAATTCTTCTCTTTTATCAGATAATCCTCTATAGTGAATGGCTAATTTTAGTAAAGTTCTGAACAGTTTGGTGATTTTTTTTTGTGTGTGCACTAGAATAAATTTGAAATTTGGGGTAAAAAATACTCGATTATTGTGCAAATGAGTTTGTTCAATTTAATTTATTAGCTGCGTGACAAAATAGAAAGATTTATTATTTTGTATTCTTATCTTAATTAAGTTTTGGAGAGCCGAAACTGCTGTGCCCTGGACGAAAACATTCGAGAGGAAAAATCTAAACTTTTCGTTGAAAGGGACTAGGATGAAGTTCGTTTTATTTTAACAAATTAAAAGCCTTTTTCTACTTTATTGTGCCAACAAATAAATGCAGTTTTACTAAATATACCGAGTGGCCATAATTAACCTGACAGTGCTCACAGTGTTCTGTAGCGCTATCTATTTGCGAGAATGACACCACATTTTGTAGGAAGATTAAACAAGACGAGGAACGAAGGATTCCGCCAAAAACAAATTAGTTCCAAAAGTCACCGCTAGGGGAATATTTGGCGCTGTGTTTTAGAAAATAGAGTGTTAACAAATGCAAATTAATACGGAATAAAATTACCTTTTATTATGCATATTTTCTGATTTAGTTCAAGTGAAATATGGCAACACTTTTAAAAAAGCGTAAAATCTACATAAACACCGATAAAGTCTCGTGATCTGCAGTATCACGTACGCTCAGCAGAAGAAGTTCTTTATTCAAATTTCAAGATACATCCATTGGCACATTTAAGAAATTATTTTCCATATTGATTTGCATTTGTTAATACTCTATTTTCTATTACACAGCAAAAAAAAAATATCCTAGCGGTGACTTTTGGAACTAATTTGTATTTTTGCGGAATCCTTCGTCTCTCGTCTTGTTTAATCTTCCTGCAAAATGTGACATCATTCTCGCAAATAGATCGCTCTACAGAACACTGTGAGCATTGTCAGTTTAATTATTTCCACCAGGTATAATGCACCAACATATAGTCCGTCACATGGATCTATGGTATCGGTAAAATTTTTAATTTTCCAGAATTGTAAAGTATCCTATAAAGCAGGTAAAAAAAATGGCTTGTTTGTTGGCTGAGAATTATCTGCTACACACTCAATAATTTGTTTATCTTCATACTCCTCATAAGTCTCCCTATACTATAAATGCAGTTTAGAATCACGTTAAGTTCATTTAAAAAGATAATTCAAAGTTTTTATGAATAGGCTTGAGCAATAGATTAGGTACATATGTGATAATTTTAAATCTAATCATAGATTATTTATTGTTGCAATGAAAATATATCACCAGCATTCACAACAAATTCTTTTTATAAAAGCCTAGGATTCTATTTCACAGACTAATGAATATCTAGAATTTATATATCTTTGAAAATAAACCCTCCGAGTGGAACACACCGGGGAAAAAAAGGTCTCCAAAAATACGCTAAAGTTTTATTGCGTCAGTTACCAAAGTGTTCTATGATTTTTTACTTCATCCTTTGCCCCACCCTCGTTATTGTCTCATTACTTCCGGTTATAAATATATATATATATATATATATATATATATATATATATATATATATATATAAATATATATATATATATATATATAAATAGACATTATTGATTGTTAAATTTTAATACACATAAAGCTCGTCAAGTCTGGAAGATCATCACTTAAGAAATAACGTATTCTAAAAGTACGAATAAATTTTTTTTGAGAATTATTTATATTTTCTTACTAATGTCATCCAAGATATTTCAGTGGTGCAATTAGAGATATATATGTTGCCGCAAACGAAATACTTCGAAATAGAGATTGACAAAGCCATGAGAAGCTATCAGCGTCTTTGTTCCTCAGAGAGCAGGGGTGAATCCCTCAATAAATGTCAGTCAAAGAGTCGTGCAGTTCCTAAACAATCGACCTGACCCTCCTACCTCATAATTTCATGGGGAAAAAGCACTGTCAGAAATGTACAATACATTTATTTTTGGAACATTTTTGGGAGTTGAAAATTGTCTGTGACAGCTGGCGGAATTGTACGTGCAAACCGCTTAGAGGGTTAAAAAACTTATTCGTTGGTGTGTTCTTTTTTATACTTAACCACGTGATTTGACAAAATGAATTCAACGGGATTCTAAACTGCATTCACAGTATCGGGAGACTATAGAGAAGTATGAAGATAAACATATTATTGAGAGTGCAACAGATAATTCTCAGCCAAAAAACCAAACCATTTTTTTACCTGCATCATAGGGCACTTTACAGTTCTGGAAAATAAAAAATTTTACTAATCCCGTCATATGACGGGTTATGTGCTAGTTGTTAAATAAGCTGACCTAATTACTTGCGCAAAAATAAGTCATATATTACTTCAGGATCCCAAACGGTGTACTGGATGAATTGTGAAGTGATTAAATATAAAACACTCCATAAATAATTTAACGAAGTATTTTAAAATAGAATAGTATTATAAGCCAAAACATTGAAATTGGAAAATTTTGAAACAAAGCTCACTTTAAACATTTATTGACTTTGAATATTAGTTAATTTTAATTTCCAGTTTTCAAACTTTAAGCCTATAATAACTTTCAGAATACAATATTCTGAGTTGGTATTAACAACTTAATTTTTAAAACCACCTGAGTGTCGTTTTAATTTACTTTTGAAAAGGCACTTTTCAGCTATTAATTTGAAATGAGGTTAATTTTCTTTCAGTTTATAATGAGGATGAATTAATAATCAGCTAACCCACCTTTCCTGACTGTAAACGTAAGAAAGAAGGAAAATTTTACTGCAGGTAAACCATAATATAGCTTTATTTATTCACAACAGCGAAAAAAGGCAGCGAAAATTTTCTATTTAAGTATATGGATGTAATCGGTCTCTAGTGTTATTATACTTTAAACATATTGGAACAACACGTATATTGCAAGGTACTCTAAACATTATTCCAGAGCGCTTCTAAAGGTCAAAGAAGAGGATCGAACAGCAATATATCATAAGGAAGTGACAAGAAGGACTTTCTCAAGAAGTAGTCACTATACAGAATACACCAGTGTGTTGATTTTATTCAAAAGAAGAACAATATTTTCTTCTAGAATGAACTTGCAATAACAGTAAATTTCGATATCATGTATGACATCTTGTATAAAAATTTTGATGGATGATTTGTGCTATTTGTGCTCGGTGTGAATAAAAAATTAACTTATTGGAGCATATTCATAATATCATAACTATACTTCACTCACATACTAAAATTGAACATAAACAGTACTTAATAAAAACAGTACACTATACCGCTGTATGAACGGTTATATAGCTTTATGAACTGATATATTCGGATGGACTATTGTGAAATTAATTTTATTCTTGTATCTTTAGGAGGTTAACACTGCCAATGAAAATTAGAAATATTCTAATATGCATACACAGTGATTTGTACTATTTGTGCTCGATGTGAATAAAACATTAACTTATTGGAAAATATTAATAATATCATAACTATATTTCACTCACATACTAAAATTGTACATAAACAGTATTTAATCAAAACGGTACAATCAAAACGTTCTATGAACGGTTATTTAACTTTATGAACTGATATATTCGGATGGACTATTATGAAATTAATTTTATTCTTGTATCCTTAGGAGGTTAACACTGCCAATGAAAATTAGAAATATTCTAATATGCATACACAGTGATTTGTACTATTTGTGCTCGATGTGAATAAAACATTAACTTATTAGAGCATATTCATAATATCTAACTATATTTCACTCGCATACTAAAATTGTACATAAACAGTACTTAATAAAAACAGTACACTATACCGCTGTATGAACGGTTATATAACTTTATGAACTGATATATTCAGATGAACTATTGTGAAATTAATTTTATTCTTGTATCGTTACGATATAATGTATATCGTAACGATACAAGAATATATCGTAACGATACAATGAAAATTAAAAATATTCTAACATGCATGGACAGTGATTTGTACTATTGTTGCTCGATGTGAATAAAACATTAACTTATTGAAACATATTCATAATATCATAACTATATTTCACTCGAATACTAAAATTAAACTTAACAACAGTACTTAATCAAAACAGTAGACTATACCTCTCTATGAACGTGTATATAAGTTTAGTGTTAATCACATAAAAAAATAAAAATATATATAAATCTGAATCTTTAAAAAGTGGATATAGTGATATTTATTTCTGATGTGCATATTTAAAATGACATACTCATAATCTGAAAAATTAAATATGACGTTATCACAAGTTTCATTGTGGATATATATTAAGGATGCATATGGATTTTAAAGACTTTTTCATGTAAAGGTATACATATCAAAATATTATTACACTATAAAATATTAAGTAAGCGTTCTAATGTATATTAGAAGTTAAAATTTAAACAGTCATAACAGTTAATAATTACTTCTAAATTTGATATTATATGGTGTTTTATGTTATAAAGTTAATATTTTCAATAGGATAGTTTACTAAAATCACATAAACATTTTCCAATTCTCTTTTTTAATTAAAATTGCATTTCACAATAAGCATTACTGAAATTTTCAAAACTTTGAATGGTTATTCGCTAGAGAGTAAGTGTTTTATAGCCTATTATAAGTTAAATTTTAATTAGTCATAACAGATAATACATGCTTCTAAATTTCATATTATATGGTGTTTTATGTTATGAAGTTAAATGCTTTAGTAGGAGAGTTTACTAAAGTCGCATAAAAAGTTTCAAATTCACTTTCTTAATTAAAATTTCATTTCAGGGTGTGTATCGATAAAATTTTCAAAACTGTAATTGGTTATGCGGTATAGAGTAAGTATTCTTATGCCTATTACAAGTTAAAATTTTAAATAGCCATAACAGTCAATACTTGCTTCTAAATTTGATATTATATGGTGTTTTATGTTATAAAGTTAAATGTTTCGACAGGAGAGTTTACTAAAGTCACATAAAAATTTTCCCATTCACTTTGTTAATTGAAATTTCATTTCAGGGTGAGTATCGCTGGTTTTTCAAAATATTAAATAGCCCTGTGGTATAGAGTAAGTATTATAATGCATATTAAAAGTTCAATTTTAAATAGTCATAACAGTTAACATTTGCTTCTAAATTTGACATTATACGGTGTCTTATGTTATAAAGTTACTAGTTTCAATAGGAGGGTTTACTAAAGTCACATAAAATGTTTTCCATTTACTTACTTTATTGAAATTTAATTTAAGGGTGAGTATCGCTAAAATGTTTAAAACTATATATGGTTATGCTGTACAGAGTAAATATTCTAATGTATATTACAAGTTAAAATTTAAATAGTCATAACAGTTAATATTTCTTCTAAATTTGATATTATATGTTGTTGTATGTCATAAAGTTAAATGTTTCTATAAAACAGTTTACTAAAGTCACATAAAAATTTTGCCTTTCACTTTGTTAATTGAAATTTCATTTCAGTGTGAGTATCGCTTTAATGTTCAGAATATTAAATAGCTATGTGGTATACAGTATGTATTATAATGTATATTACAAATTAAATTTTAAATATTATAATAGTAAATACTTTCTTCGAAATTTGATATTATATGTTGTTTTATGTTATAAAGTTACTCGTTTCAATAGAAGATTTTACTAAAGTCCCATAAAAACTTTAACATTCGTTTTTAGTTAATATTTTCAAGGGTAAAAGTTAAGGTTATTATTCTAATGTATATTACAAGTTAAATTTTAAATAGTTATAACAGTTAATACTTGCTTCTAAATTTGATATTACATGGTGTTTTATGTTAAAAAGTTAAATGTTTCAATAAGAGAATTTACTAACGTCACAATAAAAGTTTCCCTTTCATTTTATTAATTGAAATTTCATTTCAGGGTGAGTATTACTGGAATGTTTAAAACATTAAATAGTCATGCGGTATAGAGTAATTATTATAATGTATATTACAAGTTGAATTTTAAATAGTCCTAACAGTTAATACTTGCTTCTAAATATGATATTATATGGTGTTTTATGTTATAAAGTTAAATGTTTCTATAGGAGAGTTTACTAAAGTCGCATAAAAAGTTTACGATTCACTTTGTTAATTGAAATTTCATTTCAGGGTGAGTATTGATATAATGTTTAAAACATTAAATAGTTATGTGGTATAGAGTAATTAATATAATGTGTATTACAAGTGGAATTTTAAATATTCATAACAGTTAATACTTGCTTCTAAATATGATATTATATGGTGTTTTATGTTATAAAGTTAAATGTTTCAATAAGAGAGTTTACTAACGTCACATTAAAATTTTCCCATTCACTTTATTAATTGAAATTTCAATTCAGGGTGAGTATCGCTGGTTTTTCAAAACATTAAATAGCTCTGCAGTATAGAGTAAGTATTCTAATGCAAATTACAAGTTCAATTTAAATAGTCATAACAGTTAACATTTGCTTCTAAATTTGATATTATACGGTGTTTTATGTTATAAAGTTATTAGTTTCAATGCGAGAGTTTACTAAAGTCACATAAAATGTTTTCCATTTACTTACTTAATTAAAATTTCATTTTAGGGTGAGTACTGCTAAAATTTTTAAAACTGTAAATGGTTATGCGGTATAGAGTAAGTATTCTAATGTATATTAGAATACTTACTCTATACCGTATAACCATTGAATTTTAAATAGTCATAACAGTTAATATTTCTTGCAAATTTCATATTATATGGTGTTTTATGTTATAAAAATAATATTTTCAGTAGGAGAGTTTACTAAAATCACATAAACAGTTACCAATTTACTTTATTAATTGAAATTTCGTTTCGCGGTGAGTATAACTAAAATTTTCAAAACTCTAAATGATTATGTTGTACAGAGTAAAAATTCTAATGCTTATTACAAGTTCAATTTTAAATAGTCATAACAGTTAATACTTGCTTCTAAATTTGATATTATATGATGTTTTATATTATACAGTTACTAGTTTAAATATGAGATTTTACTAAAGTCATATAAAAACTTCCCCATTCGCTTTGTTAGTTAAAATTTCATTTCAGGGTAAGTATCGCTGAAATGTTCAAAATTTTAAATGATTATTCGGTATAATTCTCAAATATTAACTTGTAAAAATAGTTTTACATCATGAACATGAATGGAAAATAGCTTATTGTTCATTAGTTTGTTCGACAGTTTAAGTATACGTTGAATGTATTTCTAAAACTTTGATATTATATGGCAAAGGTGGAAGGTTTTGAATTTCCTACATTGCTTAATTCTTTCACACTGAATACTGTTTGAAAGTGAAATATGTCAAGGCATTTAAAATAACATTGCATTAAAATACCCTGATTTTCTACCACGCCGAAATTTAACATATCCGGAAAACTTTTTGCAGGATGCTTTTTGACAGTTTGTCAGATTAATAGCTGCCAATTAAATGTTTTCTGAAGCTTTGACAGCTTAATGACCTGCAATTTGGAAGTCATATTCTTTTAAAGCTACAGCAGAGAATGTCATTTCCCATTCGGTCAAACTCTTCAAATCCCTGATGAAGGTTTGCAATATATTGATTTGCCAAGAAGCACTTTTTAGATGACTTTCATGTAACCCACAATTTAGATTGATATTACATTATTAATACCTGCGAGAAAACTTTAGCTAAATGAATATACACGATTCCATCAAGTACAATTTTAAAACATTTATTAATATTCTGATTATTTTTTTAAAAATTATAAGATTTATTAATATTCTGATAAAATATTAGATAAGCCCTTATTGGTATTGTATCTTAACCCATTAATGTACAGTTTTTTAAAAAAGGCCCGGTCAAAATAAATCTATTTTTTAGTAAAAAACACAATTTAGAACGTTGTCTTGATAAAAATACACGAAAATACAAATAATCAAAATTTGAGTATACTTGATATTTATACAATTGGTATGATTTCTAATTTTTAAAATATTATTATTTTTGTCAAAAGAGTTAAATTGCTCATTTGGTAAGCAATCCACCAGTTGACAGTATTATGTGTCATCCCTTGATGCGTAGGTATCAAATATGAGACCCTAATGTTTCATATCTCAAGAAATAAGTTTATAAAGTGAAGCCTCGAGTCAAGTATGTCTTTACAGCCAGAGCTTACTAATAAAATAGTTAACAATTATATTTTATTTTACATTATATTTTAGTAAAATATATATATTGGAAAATGAGCGAATCAGAATCTGAATCTGTATACGCTGTTGAAAAGCGGCTCACAAGGAAGAGATAAGTCGTAAGTGATAAGTAGAAAAAAATATATTTTATACTTGAATAATATTATAACTTACAATCCCATGCAATTGATAAATATCAATAAAACGATTGTATTTTTTTTTTGCTTTCACATTGTTATTTCGAATTTCAAATTACATTCGAGTGTGAACAATTATAGCAATATAAAGTACAACGCCGCTCGAATTATCACAATTTGGCCAGTTAAGCGCATTCGAGTTAACTCGAGCATACAAGTTAATTTATTAATAATACTTTAAAAATTATTTAAGTTTTGAATTTCTGTAGATATGTAGTTATACGTATATATATATGTATATATATATATGTATGTATGTATGTATGTATATATATATATATGTATATATATATATATATATATATATATATATATATATATATATATATATATATATATATATATATATATATATATATATGTATATATATATATATACGATATATATATATATATATATATATATATATATATATATATATATATATATATATATATATATATATATATATATATATATATATATATATATATATATATATAAATATATATATATATATATATATATATATATATATATATATATATATATATATATATATATATATATATATATATATATATATATATATATATATATATATATATATATTATATATATATTTATATATATGTATATATATATATATATATATATGTGTTTATATATATATATATATGTATATATATATATATATATATATATATATATATATATATATATATATATATATATATATATATATATATATATATATATATATATATATATATATATATATGTATATATATATATATATATATATATATATATATATATATATATATATATATATATATATATATATATATATATATATATATATATATATATATATATATATATATATATATATATATATATGTATATATATATATATATATATATATATATATATATATATATATATATATATATATATATATATATATATATAT
>CM063506.1:59872444-59922444 GCA_032207245.1 Pardosa pseudoannulata | reverse complement strand
TTAAAAAACAATCACATTAACAAATTAAATCTCTTTCATATTTTAAAAAACATTAAATAAGATATTGTTGACCAATACTTTAAAAACATAGAAGATCACATCGTCAAATGCTATATAGGATATAAAAGAAACTCACACTCTTTCAAAGAAAACGTCTCCATACACTGAAAGCTATATAAAATCAAATGTCGCATACAAGCTAACGATTTTTTCGTAAACTTACTATAATGACTCGTATAACTATAAATAAAAGCACAGAAAATTACAACTAAGAAAATAAACCATTTTAGTATTCAAATAATGGACGCTGTTAAAAAGTTAACTCAATTATTGCTTACGTTTTGTATTCTATTACGTTTTGTTATTCTATTATGAGCCGAAATAGAAATGAATTCCCAGAAGTACATGAATTGTTCACAACAGAGTTATTTATGTTAGAATTATTTTATAAATATCCTTGTCAGCTGCAACATTCAATTTTAGCAAAGAGAGTAATTTATTACCTCTACCCCAAACAATTACATTACATGAATATTTATAACATTTATTCTTGTGGATGGCATTTGCACCACAAATATAAATAAAATAGTATTATGTATGACTGTATGTGAGTCTCATTTTATTAAAAGTTGCATTTCCAGTATCAATTAATGGTCTAATCTTTGTCAGTAAATATGCTTGCAGATTCAATTAAAAAATCTTTCAATTAAAACGAATGAGATTAGTTCTGCGTAATAGTAAATAGCACTCTCTACGCAGATTTGAATAACGACTGTCAGAAATTCAGGCCTAGAAATCACAAACCTTTGCAGTGTTTCAGTACAAATCCGATGCTAATTTATCTATTGGCTAAAAGAAGCTTGAATTTAATCCAGACATTCGAGGTTCTCTAGGGCATAATCCATATTAATTTGAAGCCTTAGTTGTGCAAGGTGCCGCTTTTCATGCGCACACTAAACATTCCAATTTTCCTAAAATTGGAATGTACTGCGAAAGTTTTAAACCACAGTTTTGCATGTAATCTTAATATGCTTTCGTTTCCCGAGTGTTTTATATAATACATTCGAGATGCGTGGAAACAAATGCTTTCATCGCAAATAAAGGGTGAATTACATTTATCGCTTGATTCATAAAAGAAATAAAGTACTTTAGATTCAAAAGATTTTCCTTTTGAATTACAATAATTTAGTTTGTTTTATCCAAATGTATTGATTATTATTTCATTTAAACCAGTGATTCTTAACATGTTGGGCACACTTTTCTAAAAGATTATAATAATAGGAATGTAAACATATCGGAAATAGGATATTATTATAAAATTTTCATTGAGTGTCCTCATGGAGCAGTTTACCCTATTGTGTGTACGGCTTATAAGTATGCCTTGGGTAAAGTCTACCCCGAAATCAAAGGCGAAGAGTAATTTAAAATTAAAAATAAATAAATTAATTAAATAAATTAAATAATAAAAAATTAAATAAATAAATAAATAAATAAATAATAAATAAAAGAAATAATAAATAAATAAAATACATAAATAATAAAAAAATTAAACAATAAATGAATAAATTAAATGAATAACAAAAAAATTAAATAATAATAAAATAAATAATAAATTAATTAAATAAATAATAAATAAATAAATAAATAAAATAAGTAAAAATAATAATAATAAATAAATTTAAAAATATATAAATAATTTTTTTAAAATAAATAATAATAAAAAATTAAATAATAAATGAACAAATAAATAAAATAAATAATAAAAGTATTTTAATAAATATATAAATAAATAATAAATAAAGTAAATAAAAAATAAATAAAATAAAAATTTAAGCTAAATGTACTTTCGATGTTAATAGCAGGGGAATCGCTGATTCGGTATGGAATCTTCTGAGATACGTTCTATTTATGTGATGGGAATAACAATGAAAGTACAGCACTATAGTAATGAAGGAGTAAGGAGAATACTGACCAATTAGAATAATAATAAAAAATTAACAATTAATAATTGCTAAAGTAAGTAGCAGGTAGGGTGTCATGTAGTTTTCCAAATAATACTAATGCCCGGGAATAATTTTAACAACTGCGGGGTTGGTTAACTTAGACTTATCAACAATATTATATCAATACTGTAATGGTGGCTTAATACATAACATGCTAAATCATATATACATAAACAATACTCTTGAATAGACACTTGACAATTAACTTAACTTATGAAACTTGGCATATGAAAAACTGTCATAAACATAATTAATAATTCCTCCAATTCTTCAAAGATTTAATATAAGAGAATTCATTGTTAACCATAAGAATGCATCTTCTCATCTCATAAGATTGACGACCGAATTTCTTGAACAAACATTCCTCAAATTAATAAAACATCCTCCCCCTTTCTAATTTTGTATGTTTGATATTTGTTTGTGTGCTTTTACTAGTTTGTAATACGAAGAAAATTTACGTGGTCACCATTTTCATTCCGAAGATGGAATTGAGGAGACCATAAAACCATATTTTGCATCGCGTCCAAGAAAGGGAAAGCTTGAGTCTTATAAACATTGAAAAAATCCAATTCAAAAGTGTACTGATGCTGGAAAGAATTGCTTTAAACTTTCATAAAATTTAATATGTGTAATTTGTATCATTTAGACCAGTCAAAAAAATTTTATCCACAGACTCGTATAGAAGAGCAATTTTTCCTTACCATTAAGATTTTTACTCTGGTTTTATATACTTTGAATACCAGTTTTTATAATCGAATAATAAAAAGTATCAAATATCATTTCTTCTATAGCTAGCACCTTGAGACTTTACCCTAAATTTAAAAAAAAATACATTTGGTTTATATACGAGTAAATATTTTGTATATACTATATTTTATGTAGAACAGAAAAAAAGTCAATTATGTAGATCTAATTGATTGAAACATAACATATCCCCTTAAACTGAATTTAAGAACTTCACTGTAATTTAATCATTTAAACTCTTCAATCCGTCTAACATCATACACCAATCATACTGAAATACATTTAAGCAGCCTTATACGAGATTAATTAAAATTTCAGTCATAAATTCTACAGCAGAAAACAAAATTTCCAAAATGTTTATTCAACATAAATTAAACGTATCTGCAATGGAAAGTCGAACACTGCAAAATCGCTCAAGAACTTTGTTTAACGAGTGGCTCTGTAAATTTTATTATCGAGTGATTTGTAGACCCCCTGTCAGTTCACGGAAGAAACTCGGTGATTAATTATGAATCATTCGAATGTCTAATTAGATTTAATTAACTTGAACCAATGAGAAGACTGATCCAATCTTAAGGTAAACAAAGCGGAATTAAAATTTTCGGTGATCATTAATCTTCCTATTTTTCATTTTAAAAACATAATTAAATTGATTTTGTAATTTTTGATTAGGGACAGCTAGAGGAAGGAATTTTAGAAACTACTAGGAAATGCCTAAAATTTTGCTAACTTTTCTTTCTTTTTTTGTTTTTGACGTATGTGACCATTTATATAGGGTTGAGTTGAGATTTTTACACTGGATAATTTAAAAAGTGAAAAAGTTTATACCTACCTTAAAAATCACCTGTTTAGAAAGTTAATTTTTCAGTCTCGAGACAAAGTTTAGGGAATTTTATGTTTAACTAATCTTTAAGGTATTTTCTAATGCATCGTTGCACACTTAACAGTTTTTATCGGTTTTATGTTCGGTTTGAATTTTGCTCACTATGCTTTTGTCAGATTAAAAGAAATTTATTAACAAATTACAAATTTTTAGAGCTTATTGAGAGTTTCATTAAATAAAATATGTATTTCAAAAGTTAACAATAGCAACTTTAAACCTTTCATTGTATGATATTTATACCAAAACATACAATTTACCATTTAATCTTCTATTTATTTACATATAAATTGGGTTTAGAAGGTAAAGAGTAGATTTTGTTGAAGCTATAGGAATCATACTGACATAAAAAGATAAACAAATACACAAATATTTCTAATTTGATGATATTTGATATATTTAACCTCCACATTCTACACAGGGGTTCTGAACCTTGTATCTTCCCAAACTTTCATATACCCTATATAAATCCCTGTAATGGAGGCATTTGAAATTCCGAATAATTGCCCAGATTTTTTTAAGTTGCTTCAGCATTAGAACTGTTTCGACTTTCTTTCTAACCTTTGAGATATATTTATTAGAAAACTCTACAGTACACGATTTTTTTTTATTTTAAAACTTTATTTTTTCTTGCATGTCTTTAGCCAGAGAGAGTTTCTGTAAAAAATACTAACATCATTCTTTTTTATTTTTCTACCGTTTTTTAAGAAAATTCGTGTTTGACGTATATACGAATTGAATATGCATGATAAATATCCTTGAAAAATAAATAAAAAATGTTGATATAAAATTAAAACTAAATAGATTGATGACTAAAAATATTCCTGTGTTAAAGACTTAAAAAATACAATCGGAATGTATAACGTAAAAGGATAGTTAAAGGATAATTAAAGGATAAATGTATAACGTAAAATAATTAACTTGTGACACATCCATATAATCCAAATATAAAATTAATAGTAATGTCATAATATTCAATTAATCCCACGGAGAAAAAAAATGAAACGAATAAAAAGTCTGGTTTATGTACAAATCATTATGAAATAAATAGAAATTAATTTTTCGTACATACAGCATAGGCCGAAAATTTAGTTTATATATGCATATGTATGCAGTTCTGGGTTAAGGCATATTATTTCTCTTATTTTATTTCTATTATTTATTTGGCATATTATTAAGTACTCTCGTTATATTTAGATAACTGTAGAGCATTTACGCATTTTTTGTAAGACCATAGGTCAGAGGAATGCTTTTACTTCTTAATACATTGTTTGGCAGTTATTAGTGAAGTACAGATTAATCTCTATGCAGTTTTCATTGCCTTTAAAGTATAAAAATAATAACAGTTTTTAAGACTTTATATTACGAACAAATTGCATAGTGGTCAGCGTGAGGGATCGAAAACTCGGGGTTCCAAATTCAAGCTGGTCAGATGGATGAATCACCCCCTAGTAAACCCAGAGAAGGTACATGTTTAAAGTCTAGATTTATTTCGCTGACAGGTAGAAATAAAGTTAAAGAATCATGAGTAAAAGTTCCGGCTTCTGAAGATAGTTGAAAATAAAGGAGTTTCGTGGAAACATGAATGCATTTTAGCTATAGTCGTCAACTATAATTATTTATATATTTGTTTGCCACTAGTTGGCAACTGTAATAACTGTATATATACCCGTTGGAAATAGTAGCATTTTTGTTGTGAATTGATTCAACTGTTTGACTTTTCACTACAAAAAAAAAACTTACATTTAATTCCTAGTAAATATCTACTAGATGCTTACATATCCGTTATTGTAGGTGACTTGTAGAAAAAAAAACTAAACTTTGGGAAGTATACGAAAATATACCTCCATTTATCAAGCATATAACTAAATCCTGCCGGATAAATTATAACTAGTTAAAATGCATAAAAATTGTGAAAGAGGTAATTTAGGTATATGCAATAAACATATTAAAGAAATGCATCTTATAACATTACTTTATTTAAGTAAAATTACATTAATTGAAGAAACGAAAAAAATACAACGTTTATATGCAAATCGTTAGTTACCTTACTTCAAGTATGTTAAACGCCATATTTTGGAATATGTTTAATTATAGCAAATTAAATATCAATAACACATAATTTCACCTTATTTTGAATTACAGTTTAAACAGTTTCACATCGATTCTTAAACCTAATATCGGTGTTTAAGTAGTTACGTGATTAAACTGTAATCCATATAGAATTTAATTACCGTTAATTGTCTAGAAACTATTGAAGCAATTCAGTTAATATTACTGTACGCATAACGGAATTACGATTTGCCCTGTTCATTATTCATTAGACTCTTATACCTTCACTTACTATTAGGAACGGTAGGATGTATCTCAAACTTATATTATTGAAGTTATTTAACGATTTAAGTAGTATGATGGTATTTTTACTTTATTACTTTATTAAGAGAAACAATATCATATATTTTCACACAATTTTATTGCAATACTTGCTGAAATATCCAGCATAGTTCTATTTACATATTTCCTGTCCTTTATTTATGCATTTTTTATTTGTAAATAATAGGTTGTGTTTCTCAGAGTTTTCAGTGTGACAGGTAGTAGCTAATTAAGGCAATCCTTTAACTTTCTACACTGAAACTCGGTAGCTCATTCGGCAACGGCAAAGCTCTCGTAACTGGATGGATGGGGTGTGGAGCCACAGCCGGCCTAAAGTCCACAGTGTTCGTCAAAGGTGAATGGGACAATGTCCTCCAAGTTAAAGATACAAAAAATACAGTGTAGCATTATAAATTATATTTACATTAAATTACATCCATTGTGCTTTAAAACACCATGGGATGAAAAATCACCTTATTCTACTGGAAATCTACTGTTTGTATTCTACTAATTGCATGTTTGACGAGGTTAGCGGTAAAGAGATAGACATACTGTGATTTACCTTTGATTTTCTCATTAATTCTTAATAAAATTTAAATACATTACATTTGAAAAGATGATTGCATAGAAAAAATAGTTTCTGAAACCCTACTGTTTCTATTCTACTGGTTGAAAGCTTGAATTTGCCCACCACCGCCGGAACAAGCCTGGAGGGCCTCATGACCATATGGACCCGGATCGGTACTGTGGTGAGGCGATTTAGATCATTATAATTAATATAATTAATATAAATAAAATGAGAATTAAAATGCTTGAGATCTAAATCTGACCTCATCACATCTTTTGTAAAGGAGAGAGTACCTATAAAAATTAAGTATATGGATTTGTCGTGTGTGAATTTCTCGGGCGGGGTTCTGATCTCAGATTAGAATCATGTCTGAGTTCATGACACTAAATAAGAATGTACCTTTGCGGAGTTATTTATGAGTCCCTAAGAGACAGTGCCCAATTTGAAAGGGTAAGTTTTTCCCCATATTTTAATTTTTTAAATTCGGGGAAAGGGAGAGCAATGATAATTTACAGCTCTGCTGATTGAAGCAAGAAAAATAAGAAAGACAGAGATGAAAATAATATAAAAATGAAAGAAGGTTGTAGGAGAGCAGAGTTCGAGGACCAAGCTGCAGCCTCACAGAATTATCCAATTATTTAGAAAGCCCCAGACCAATGGTGGGGCTGAAGTCAGCATTGTCATCCGACCAATCGAGAGTACACCCAAAGGTGTCTACATATTTTTACCAATTCCAAGTCTCTCGACCAGAGTACAGCCATGCAGATGCAGATCCCTTTATAGATCCACAAAGGTACTTGTTATGAAAATTTGAATTTGGAATTAGGTCCTCTCTTTTCTTTTTACGTAATTGCTTAGTAAATGGTTAATGTTGAATTTTGGATAAGGTGGCACATAATAGAAAATTTGGAAAGGGAATTTTTTTTAACTGTGAATCAGCTTTCTGTACATATACATATAAATAGTATAATAATAAATTTTATTATTTTTATTTAAAACTATCAACTTTGTTATGTGTTTATTTAAGTGTGTAGTTTTTGGTTTAGCAACTTTTAATTAGCTTCATAGTTTTTAAAAATTCGTCTGTAGTCTCTCAAAATCCGCGGTTGAATTTAAAATTTAAATAATCTACACAACGCTATACAAATAAATTCAGTCATAGACTAACCAATTATTAAACATTATAAATTGATCACAGGTAATTACCTAATTTTAATGACAGCTACACGACAGGTGACTGATTGACTAAGTTTAAAAATACAAAGATGAGCATACTATGTTGTTTATATTTCCTTCCACAGCATTTCTTATTAGAATTTTGCGTCTATGAAGCTTGAAACATTACTATGAACTAGGAAAACTATGCAGTAATGTTCATTCTCCTTACATACCATACAGTAACGATAGAAGGCGGTACTTGGAGAAAGTGGTCTTCTGAAAACTGAACTCGCAGTATAACATTCCTTCCTTATCCTACTGGAAATCTACTGCTTGTATTCTACTAATTGCATGTTTGACGAGGTTAACGATAAAGAGATAGACATACCGTGATTTACTTTTGACTTTCACATTAATTCTTAATAAAATTTACCTACATTACATTTGAAAAGATGATTGCATAGAAAAAATGGTTTCTGAAACCCTACTGTTTCTATTGTACTGGTTGAAATCTTCAATCTGCCCACAACGGCCGGAACAATCCGGGTCCCGGATTGGTGCCTGATTCACTGAGTTTAAAGATACAAAGATGAGCATACTATGCCGTTTTTATTTTCTTTCACAGCATTTCTTATTAGAATATTGCGTCTATCAAGTTTGAAAATATTACTATGTAGGAGAACTATGCAGTAATGTTTATTCTCCTTACATCCTATACAGTAAAGTTAGAAGGCGGTTCTTGGAGAAAGTGGTCTTCTTAAAACTATACTCGCAGTATAACATTCCCTCCTTATCCTAGTGGAAATCTAATGCTTGTATTCTACTAATTGCAGGTTTGACGAGATTAACGATAAAGAGATAGACATACCGTGATTTACCTTTGATTTTCTCATCAATTCTTAGTTAAATTTACATACATTACATTTGAAAAGATGATTCTATAGAAAAAATAGTTTCTGAAACCCTACTGTTTTTATTCTACTGGTTGAAATCTTGAATCTGCCCACCACCGCTGGAACAAGCATGGCCATAGGACTCGGATCAGTGCCTGATTAACTGAGTTTAAAGATACAAACATAAGCACACTATGTCATTTTTATTTTCTTTCACAGCATTTCTTAGTAGAATTTTGCTTGAAAACATTACTGTATAGGAAAACTATGCAGTAATGTTTATTCTCCTTACATACCATGCAGTAACGTTAGAAGGCGGCTCTTGGAGAAAGCGATAGTCTGAAAACTGAACTCATAGTATAATATTCACTTCTTTTCCTACTGGAAATTTACTGCTTGTATTCTACTAATTGCCTGTTTGACAAGGTTAAAGATAAAGAGATAGGCATACTATGATTTATATTTGACTTTCTAATTAATTCTTAGTAAAATTTACATACATTACATTTGAAAGGATGATTGTATAGAAAAAATAGTTTCTGAATCCCTACTTTTTCTATTCTACCGGTTGAAAGCTTGAATCTGCCCACCACGGCCGGAAAAATCCGGATCCCGTATTGGTGCCTGATTTACGGAGTTTAAAGATACAAAGATGAGCATACTTTTCCGTTTTTATTTCCTTTTACAGCATTTCTTAGTAAAATTTTGCGTCTATTAAGCTTGAAAACATTACTATGTAGGAAAACTATGCAGTAATATTTATTCTCCTTACATATTATACAGTAACATTAGAAGGCGGTTCTTGGAGAAAGTGGTCTTCTTAAAACTATACTCGCAGTATAACATTCCCTCCTTATCCTAGTGGAAATCTAATGCTTGTATTCTACTAATTGCAGGTTTGACGAGATTAACGATAAAGAGATAGACATACCGTGATTTACCTTTGATTTTCTCATCAATTCTTAGTTAAATTTACATACATTACATTTGATAGATGATTGCATAGAAAAAATAGTTTCTGAAACCCTACTTTTTCTGTTCTACTGTTTGAAAGCTTGAATCTGCCCACCACAGCCGGAACAAGCATGGCCATATGGACTCGGATCGGTGCCTGATTGACTGAGTTTGATGATACAAACATAAGCCTACTGTGTCATTTTTATTTTCTTTCACAGGCATTTCTTAGTAGAATTTTGGTTCTATCAAGCTTGAAAACATTACTGTATATTAAAACTATGCAGTAATGTGTATTCTCCTTACATACCATACAGAAACGTTAGAAGGCGGCACTTGGAGAAAGTGATCTTCTGAAAACTGAACTCGTAGTATAACATTCACTCCTTATCCTACTGGAAATCTACTGCTTGTATTCTACTAATTGCATGTTTGACGAGGTTAACGATAAAGAGATAGACATGATTTATATTTGATAATTCTTAATAAAATTTACCTACATTACGTTTGAAAAGATGATTGCATAGAAAAAATAGTTTCTGAAACCCTACTGTTTCTATTCTACTGGTTGAAAGCTTGAATCTGCCCACCACGGCCGGAACAAACCGGATCCCACATTGGTGCCTGATTTACTGAGTTTAAAGATACAAAGATGAGCATACTATGCCATTTTTATTTCCTTTCACAGCATTTCTTAGTAGAATTTTTCTTCTATCAAGCTTGAAAACATTACTATGTAGGAAAACTATGCAGTAATGTTTATTCTCCTTACATATTATACAGTAACATTAGAAGGCGGTTCTTGGAGAAAGTGGTCTTCTGAAAACTGAACTCGTAGCATAACATTCAATCCTTATTCTACTGGAAATCTAGTGCTTGTATTCTACTAATTGCATATTTGACGAGGTTAACGATAAAGAGATAGACATGGGTGATAAAGAGATATCGGTTAACGATAAAGAGATAGACAGGCACCAATCCGGATCCCGGATTGGTGCCTGATTTACTGAGTTTAAAGATACAAAGATGAGCATACTATGCCGTTTTTATTTCCTTTCACAGCATTTCTTAGTAGAATTTTGCGTCTATCAAGCTTGAAAACATTACTATGTAGGAAAACTATACAGTAATATTTATTCTCCTTACATATTATACAGTAACATTAGAAAGCGATTCTTGGAGAAAGTGGTCTTCTGAAAACTGAAATCGTAGCATAACATTCAATCCTTATTATACTGGAAACCTAGTGCTTGTATTCTACTAATTGCATGTTTGACGAGGTTAACGATAAAGAGATAGACATGCAGTGATTTGCCTTTGATTTTCTCATTAATTCTTAATAAAATTTACATACTTTACATTTGAAAAGATGATTCTATAGAAAAAATAGTTTCTGAAACCTTACTGTTTCTATTCTACTTTTTGAATCTGCCCACCACCACTGGAACACGCATGGGCATATGGACTCGGATCGGTGCCTGATTGACTGAGTTTAAAGATACAAACATAAGCATACTATGTCACTTTTATTTTCTTTTACTGCATTTCTTAGTAGAATTTTGCTTAGTAGAATTTTGCTTGAAAACATTACTGTATAGGAAAACTATGCAGTAATGTTTATTCTCCTTACATACCATGCAGTAAAGTTAGAAGGCGGGTGTTGGAGAAAGTGGTTTTCTGAAAACTGAAATTGCAGTATAACATTCTTTAATGTAAACTAAGATGTATTAAAACTCTTTAAAGCAAACTAAAATGTATTAAAATATTGTCTTTTATGACACTTATATTGGAATGTTTTGTAATGTCATATCAAGTTTTTCCAAGAATATCAATTGATAGCTAAAAAAACGAGAGTAAACAGTTATTTTATTACAAAAATAAACATCCAGAAATGGTTATAGAAATTTCATTATAAAAAAGCTTTAAAAATTTGTAATATAAAAAGATTAATTCTATCGACATTACTTTCTTAATTATGCATAAATTTTTGTAACGGAAAGATTTCACTGGATGGAAAATCATTAACAAAAGATTATACTCCAATTTTTTTTTTCTCGGACAAAATTTAAGCTTTATTTGAAGTACATTAATTAGTGGAAGGAATAATGAAGGCATTGTTCTTTGTATTCTATTATTAAATGGGATTTTTCCCCAGATAGGGATATCGTTATCCTTTCTATGTACACATCATGGAGCTCTGAGCTCATGAAATGCATATTCATCAATGATAATCAGACTACAGTAAGTTAAAATGTATTGGCCAAAGAATTTTTTTTTAGAAATTTCTTAAACAAAATTGAAAGAAAAAAAGTAAAGAATGATACTACTATTTTTATAAAGTTTAATTGTTTGCTATATTTAAAGTAATCTTATTTTTCAATGTAAATGAGATTTTCTTATGACTAACAAGTACGCAATTTACATATTTACTTTGGTTTAAATTTTTTTTCTGAATGAATAATGCTGTATTGGGCATTTTGCATTGTTGATAATATATGCTATTTATTCTTAAATTATTCAATTTTTGTAAGAGATAAAAAATGGATATGTCTTTTTAAAAATGTTAAAATATTGTTAAAGATGTATCTAAATTATTAAACTTCATTAAAATTGATACAAAAATACCTTTTAAGAAGAAATTGAATACTCTTTTGTTCTTAAAATGGTTGAAAGAATTGCATTATTAAACTTTAATTAGTTATGCATTATTCCATACATTTTTCTACCAATAGCTCTTTGCCTGAAAACAACGAAAAAAATGGCTTCTAGCACTGTTTATTCTTTGCTTTTTTTAGGAAACTCGGGTTTTTACAAAACCATGCACAATAAACTTTCTTCTTTTCTCAAAATAATGAATAACTTATACAAAATTTAACAAGAAAAGACAAAGTTCCTGTGAAACAACTATTTCGTTGAGTTCGGGGAAGTGTAGGCAAATGGAAATTCCTTAAAAACTGTCAAAAAATGAAAAGTTTGCCCCGGAGCTACGGCCATTTCAACCGCTACGAGAAGAAAATAATTGAATTTCTTACTGCATTGTTAGTTCAAGAAAACAAGTAAGAAATGTATTAGTTGTGTTTTCAGTTCCTCAGAAAAAAAAATCTTAGATATTCTCTAAACCATGTCCGGTAACAGAACTTTTGAAAAATACTTTAATAATTAGTGCGGTTGATTAGTTACTATAAAGTACCGTATTACATTAATTTGCATTAGTTATAGGAAAATAAGTAGTTCACTCCTGTCAAATTACCTTAAATGTATATGTGTATATACCTACAATTATTAAATACTAGTAAAAGGGGAAAAATGAAAATATTTGACAACTTTTGTTGCTTGATGATTAAAAATGAAATAGAAAAAACATTTATTTATCCAGAAAACCAGCCGAATATTTGACTCAATATTTTTGCCTTTTAATCTTCAATTATATTCAAATAATAAAATGTTATTTATATTTTTAACTCTCCTTACTTCTATGATAATTTTCTTCAATCAATTTATATCTATTCCATGGGAGTTAAATAATTCTTAAAGTTTATTCAATAGCAATATTTTCTTAAATTTCTATAATTTATGCAATATAATATAATGTAATTTTCACATTTTTACTTGCTTTCTTCTTCATAAAATCGTTATTATTCTCAAATGATGAGAGAATCATCATCAAGAGGCTGGAAATTCATTTGAATACATTACATTAACATCGGCTATATCGGATACATCGAAGCCTAAATTACTTTTACAATACTGCACTATTTTTTCCACTATTTTTATAGTGCTTCTTAGCGCATTATTGGTGTTTTAAAACATAAAATTTCAACATTTTATGCTATATAATGTAATGTAATTTTCTGAGATTTAGTTGCTTTCTTCTTGATTAAGAAATGATGAGAGAATCGTCATCAAGAGGCTGGAAGTTCATTTAAATACATTACATTGATATCGGCTGTATCGAGTACATCGAAGCCTAAATTATTTACACAATTATCCACAAGTTTTCTAGTGCTTCTTAGCCCATTATTGGTGTTTTAAAGCATAAAATTTGTACAATTTATGCAATATAATAAAATATAATTATCTTATTTTTATTTGCTTTCTTCTTCATAAACTCAATATTGTTCTCAAATGATGAGAGAATCGTCATCAAGTGGATGGAAGTTCATTTGACTACACTACATTGACATCAACTGTATCGGGTACATCGAAGCCTAAATTATTTTCACTATACTCCACAAGTTTTATAGGGCTTTTTGGCCCATAAAACTTGTGGAGTATCAGGTACGCCCATTATTGCTATTTTAAAACATATTGGATGAAAAACTCTTAAAATTCTTCAGTTTATCTACCTACTCAAGAGAGGAAAGACTAAGTAACTTTGTCCTGTCTGAGGATCAAACCTCGGACTTGTGTATTGAACCACTAAGTATTACCAAATTTTCACTAACTTGTCTTGATAGAAATGAAAAAGGTATTTCATTTCTGGATTGTTAGTTTAAAAATTATTCATTACTCGGGTGGATACATACGTACCATTACAGTGAAATTTAATTTATATTTTATTTTATTTATAATCTGATACAATATCATATCATTTCGTACATTTATTCGTGAATTATATAAGCTCTGATCAGTAAAAATACTTAGCACAATTAGAAAACTAAAGTGATATTTGAATTCACTATTGAAATAAGATCAATAATATATTAAAATAATTTAGAACCCGCAAACCTTATATTATAAGATAGACGGTTATATTAACATTTCATTTAGTAATAGTATACATACAGGGTGTTTCAAAAATGACCGAAATATTTGAAAAATCAATCGAAACTAAACAGACAGTAATAGAAATATACAGTTTATTGCAATATACTTGGGACAAACTTTCAAAATTAGTTACAATGTTCCACAACAGATGACGCTGCAGTCTGTATAAATCTAAACTACGATACGTTCCAGCTAGCCACCATTCGCAACAATAATATGGCGTATTCTCAGAACTAAATTATAGGAAACTCGCGGAAACGTCTCAGGCGGGATCACTTCACATGCAGAAGAGATATACTGTTCCAGTTATTCATTTTTTTCTGGATAGTGGCGGTACACCTGGTGTTTTAAGACTCCCCACAGACAAATATCGTAGCTTAGATTTTTCCCTGACTGCAGCGCCATCTGTTGTGGAATAGTGTAACTAATTTTAAAGTTGGTCTGCCTGAAAATTTACTATAGTCCTAAGCATATTGCAATAAACTGTGAATTTATATCACTGCCCGTTTAGTTTTTATTAATTTATCATATATACCGGTCAGTTTTGAAACACCCTGTAAATGCTATTACATCCTATGAATATATATTGCAGTGTATTAGCTAAAATTAGGCAGTTATAATCGAACTAAGATGCCGTAAGAATAAAAACTTTCAATAATTAGTCAAAATATTATTCTTGACTATCATTCATTTAATCATGCTGTAGGAAATTGAGGATGATTATTTAAAATAGTGAAAAGCATTCACGAGCAATTCGATTTCTGCTATTAGTTCATACGTAGAATTAACATGTCTAATTAACCTCAGGTGTTCCAGATGGAAAAGCCAGACTCAGACTATAAATCTATCAGCAGAAATATACCGTAAAAGAAACCAACATATAAATAGCTCAACTAAAAAGATTTATTTTATTTCCACAGTATAAAGTAATTGGTGAATTTTATTTACTATTACTTACGTGATATAAAGAAAAATCATATTTTCAATTACTCTTCTTAGAAATATTTTTCGAAGCATTTTCGGCTTTAGATATATTTGGTTTAAAGTCTATTTATAGGCCTCAGATTGAACATTTTAAATTTTTCTGAGTCTCGAACAATCAAAGTTTAATTGCTGGCTAAAAATGGATGATTAAACAAACCATATATTTCTCAGTACTTTATCCTCTTGCGACAGAATGTGAAACAAAAAGTTACTGTACACGTGATATAAATAAATTGAGACATTCGTTTAAAAAAAAAAAAAAAAAAAAAAAAAAAAAATATTATTTTAGATTGAATGAACATTTGATATTATTGAAGATGCCATTTTGGCATTTTAAATTTTTACTTTTCTTTTGTAGTTGATTAAAGCAAACTTATTTCACAGAGAAATACAGATCCAAACAAATTTCAGGAAGAAAGAACATTAAACATGTTTTATTTCACATCTGTTTAATATGCAGAAGGTCTTATGGATGTCAAGGGGATACTTTGCACGTTAGTAGGACATGTAATATAGCATGTTGACTTTCAAGGAGTATTGAACACTTTCAATAGCATGTCTTTATTAATTAAAAGAAATAAACACGTATACACTTTCGAACGAAAATAGTTAATCACGTCTGACATTAATAATAATAACTGGTTAGTAGAGTATGTAATAAAGCCTGCTGGCTGTTAAGGAATATTGCATACTTTCAATTTTATGTCTTTATTAATTAAGAGAAATATACACTTATATACATTGCAATAGAAATAGTTAATTACGTCTGACATTAATAATAATAATTCCTGAAGAACTCGGAAGAAGTGACGAGCAACACCATACCAGTAAGGGTAGAGAGACCGCAACCTTAAAAATGATAACTGAGAAAATGGATCGCTGAAGTACCACCACCCGAATACTGTTTACAGTCTATACAAAAACTGGTGCATATCGTCTACACAGGTCCCAACACAGTGTCTCTGTGAGGACTCTTTGGCTATAAGTACCATAGGAGTCGTGCGATTGCAGGGCAAATCATCACACAGGGCTGAATTATTATGTGGTAGACAGTCTGTGCAGTGGGTTGTACTGCCTGAAAAAGATAGTCTAAATCATCTGAACACTCTGCGTAAAGGGGAAGGGGGAAGCTTGGTGGATCAAGTTCATCAAAGAACTGTAATTTCATGAATCCTACGGATAGTGAAGACTCACAGTGAGTTCTCGAAGATTTTGACAATGAACCAGTTGAGTACCTACTAGGAAGTATTTTTTTTCCGCTAATCAAAGAAGCCTCCCCAGTGAAAGACTAAGAGAAAAGAAGAGTTCTTTTCTCATTTTACTCTTTATTAAACTCAAATTCAACAACTCTCAAAATGTAATTTGTATCATATTGCTGTCCAGCAATAGCTTCACATATTCAAGAGAGTACCAAAACTATGAAGAAAGCTTAATAAAATATGCTACTATATGTATATATATATATATATATATATATATATATATATATATATATATATATATATGTATATATATATATATATATATATATATATATATATATATATATATATATATATATATATATATATATATATATATATATATATATATATATATATATATATATATATATATATATATATATATATATATATATATATATATATATATATATATATATATATATATATATATATATATATATATATGTATATATATATATATATATATATATATATATATATATACATGTATATATATATATATATATATATATATATATATATATATATATATATATATATATATATATATATATATATATATATATATATATATATATATATATATATATATATATATATATATATATATATATATATATATATATATATATATATATATATATATATATGTATACAAAAGCCTATATTAAAATTCTATCAGATTCTTAAAATATTCCATATAGGGCCCAATAAGACAGTGAAAATGCAGAGTTATTATTATTTGATGCATTTATTACCACTATTAATGAAGTATGGCATTACCAAAAGTCACAGAATAAAAGGCTTTGTAGTCGCTGTTTAACAAATGTTTGTACAATCACGTTAGCACATTAATTCTCATTGGATTATAAAGGGCCGTAGATTATTATAGAGAATAGCTAAAATTACTTAAAATATTCTTAATGATTATAAAAGCAAAGTAATTGATGTAAACTAAATTGTATATAAAAGGTCCAAGTACTAAATTTTATTGAAAATAAAGGGAAATACGAAATCAAAGAAAACATACAAACGGAATATTTATTAACAGACAAGCAAATACACCTATATTATATTTATGTGTGAGTGTGTATAACTCTGTATGTATTGTAGAAGAGACAAAAGTCAAAGTTCACTATTAAATAAACCTTCTATAAAGCAAACCTTTAATTTTGAAATGCATTACTTCTTAACCTTATGTATCACAGTTTTGTTTAAATGAATTAACTAAACACAATATGAGCTTTTATATAAATAAAAAATATCTGATTAGATAAAAATTTTCAATTCGGAATTTTAATAGTTTCGATATAAAATAGACAATAACTTTCAATTTAATACTCTACATTACATTGTATGTGTTTTTTAGTATTTAAAACTTCTGTATGAAGTCAAGAGGGCGAATTATTCTTCCCGTTGTAATAAAGATTTTGCCTCTATTATTTTGAATTTCCCGGGCTTACAGGACAATAAACGAACCTACGATATTTTTAATCGTGTTCCATTAAAAAGAACCAGGGAAATCCTACAGAGTAGAAATTTATAGTTTGATATCACTAAAAATTAACATCTTTACAGGGCAAGAGCTTTTCATGGAATGCACACTTCTGCCAAAAATGTCTCCCAACAACCAGCGATCACGCGGATCTTTTCCCGTGACATCAACAACTTAGTGTTATTGTCAGTCAGAAATAAAGTTTGGTCATTTAGGTTAGCTCGGAAATGTGGCTAGGGGACGGAAAATTACCACTTATTCTAGAGTTAGTTTTGGGAGACGATTAAAAAGAATTTAAGTCGGAGAACACTCTTTTAAATCTTACATTTTATGGCTGGAAAATTAGATATTAAAGAATGAGAAGGGGAAAAAGAGAATATCAGATATATATTGTAGGTGTAATAATTTTGATATATTATATGAATTTATTTACCTTTTAAACATACGAGACAATAAACTTTCAATTCTTCACATGTAAAATGTTCAGAATTAAGAAAATCATAATTTACTTTTAGTAATAAATTTTGACCTTTTTATATTTTTAATGTTTTCCGTTTGTATAAAAATTCCTACATGTGACAAACACTTCTTTGAGCAGTCTAGAATTTAAAAGAGTATAATTAACTGTCCAAGTGGAACACATCCAGGAAAAAAATCTCCAAAAAATATGCTAAAGGTTTACTGTGTCAGTGTCCAAAGCGTTCTATTATTTTTTCCTTCACCCTTTGTCGACTAGAATGGAATACGGGAAACTTACCCTCGTTACTGTCTCTTTACTTCCCGTTATATATAGATATATAAATAGATATTATAGACTGTTAATTTTTAATACATATAAAGCTCGTCAAGTCTGGAATATTATCCTATAAGAAATGATGGATTCTAAAAGTATAAATAAAAATATACTTTGAGAGGCTTATTTATATTTTTTACGAAAGTTATCCAAGATATTTAAGTGGTTCAATGAGAGATACATCTGTTACCGCAAACGAAATACTTCAAAATAGAGATTTACAAAGCCATGAAAAGCTGTCAGCGTTTTTGTGCCTCAGGGGGTAGGGTGCATCTCTTAAGAAATGTCAGTGAAAGAGGGGTGCAGTTCCTAAACAATCGACCTGATCCTCCTACCTCAAAACTCCATGGGGTAAAGTATATTACATCCATTTTCGGAGCATTTTTGGAGATCGAAAATTGTACGTTTTGAAGTCATCATTGGTTTGGCATCATTGGTTTGGCGAACCGCTTAGAGAGTTAAAAACTTAACTATTTCATTGTAAGACACTACAATTCAACAGGTTTCAATAGTTTGATTCAAAGCACATCAGTGTTAACAATATAAATAACAAAGAACAAGATTATAATCCACAAGAGGTAACTATTACAGTAGTCAGTTCCTTCGAAGTTATGATGAAATTAATTTTTCTAATCTTTCATTTAATTCCGTACCTGTTGATTTGAGAACAAACTATTGTCGCCATATAAAGATTTTATAAATGTATTTTTTCTGAAAGTTTGGGGAAATTTAAATCTAATGAGTTAGTGATAAATAATTATTTGTTAAAAGATGGTAGCAGCATTTTAACTGAACAAATACATTTATCTTCTTCTTGTGAAGTACTACACTAATAAATAAACCAAGCCAAATGATGATATAATATAATTGCTATATCGTAAAAATGCCTGCACTTTTTAATCTAGTTTATACGTAGGTCGTTAAATGTTTTAATACGCTATATATGTTAAGTGTATCTATCACTGTTTACTTAGTTATCTTATGTCGAAACTTTAACTATAGACCTCCAAACCAAAACCAAATGTACTTTATGTAACAAATGATAGCTAATAACTAAGCAGGCAATGAGCTAGATTTCCAAACTATTATAAATATAGGTTTTAAGAACACAAATATATTAAGAAATGTAATCCTTTGATAATCACTGTAATTGTTTCTGAAAGTATAAAAGAAACTTAGACTAATGAGTTAAATGATAAATAATCATTTTTAAAAGACAGCAGAAGCATTGTAATTGATCAAATGCATTAATCTTTTTATGAAATACTATACTAACAAAGAAATCAGATCATATGGTGACATAATATGACTGATTTTTAGTTTAAAGACCTATATCTTTGAGTCCCGTTATATTAGTCGTTAACATATGCATTTCGATTTAAATTGTAGGTCATAGTTTGGCCAGTTCTGGAATTTCAAAACTTTTGATTTTAGACTTTCACAAACCAAAATCAAATATATCTTTCATAGACAATCTAGCACCAATCCGGGTACATAGGCCCGGGAAGACCAACACGCTTATCCCGGTGGTGTTGGGCAGATCGCAAGTACTGGACCACACCACTCGACCAACTCCCTTCGAAGTGCCCGAAGCTCCGCAGATGCATTTTGATAGTTAACGCAGCAGAGTAGAGGACGTAGGAGGAATTAAACATCGTACACAGACTTATATTGGTGTACAGTTATAATTATATTCTGTATTTTGTCCTAAACTATTTTTAAACACAGCTGAAATTTTTTTTAAAAAACACACCCGTCCATGTAGAAAGAAAAGTACATTGGAAAATTCTGTCTTAAAAAAGTGTAAAACTGAAAATAAATTTTAACTTTCTTATCTCACATTTTCTCACTTTATTATCATGAAAACTTTACTTTTAACCCGAAAAGTTAATGAATAACTTATACAAAACTTAACAAGCAGCGACAGAACTCTTTTCAAACAAGTCTTTCTGTGCCCCTACTAAAACGGCAGAAAAAGGGTAAAAGAAAGGCAAAAAAATCATGGCCTAAAACCTGGCAGTCATTTTAGCCGCTAAGAGAAAAAATAATTGAATTTCCAACAAGGATGTTAGAGCAGGGGAAACGCCGTCGAAAAACGTTAACCCTCGTTAGTATTCCATACGCTGTGATTTGAAGGCTTGCATCTTTTAGGAATTCAGTGCAAGGAGTCAAGCTATTCATGGGAAAGGTACAGTTAGGGCAGAACTTTCATTAGATTGTATTTCCTTATGATACCCAATATATTGTTTTACAGTAAGATATTTTTTATTTAAAAACAGTCTATACCTTCAAAGATGTAAGAAAATGTCAATACTCCCATACATATAAATCTTTCTTTATGTGAGATGTAAATCAGTTGTAATCTAACAGTAAATGTATTTATTTGTGAACTAGCATATAGATTGTCATATGACGGGATTAGTACAATTTTTACTTTTCCAGAATTGTAAAGCCGAACTTTGATTACATTGTATTGTCTTATGATGCCCAATATATTGTTCTGCAGCAAGAAATATTTATTTAAAAACTGTCTATACATTCAAAGTTGTAAGAAAATGTCAATATCCATATACATAAAAATCATTCTTTATGTGAGATGTAAATAAGTAGTAACCTAACAGTAAATGTATTTATTTCTGAACTAGCATATTGCCCGTCATATGACGGAATTAGTAAAATTTTTACTTTTTCAGATTGGAAAGCCGAACTTTTATTAGATTGTATTTTCTTATGATACACAATATATTGTTTTACAGTAAGATATTTTTATTTAAAAACAGTCTATACATTCAAAGTTGTAAGAAAATGTCAATATTACCATACATATAAATCATTCTTTATGTGAGATATAAATAAGCAGTAACGTAACAGTAAACGTATTTATTTGTGAACTAGCATATAGCCCGTCATATGACGGAATCAGTAAAAATTTTTACTTTTCCAGAATTGTAAAGCCGAACTTTGATTAGATTGTATTTTCTTATGATACCCAATATATTGTTTTGCAGCAAGATATTTTTATTTAAAAACTGTCTATACATTCAAAGTTGTAAGAAAATGTCAATATTCCCATACATATAAATCATTCTTTATGTGAGAAGTAAATAAGTAGTAATATAACAGTAAATGTATTTATTTGTGAACTAGCATATAGCCCGTCATATGACGGAATCAGTAAAAATTTTTACTTTTCCAGAATTGTAAAGCCGAACTTTGATTAGATTGTGTTTCTTTATAATACCCAATTTTACAGCAAGAAATTTTTATTGAAAAACTGTCTATACATTCAAAGTTGTAATAAAATGTTAATATCCCCATACATATAAATAATTTTTTATGTGAGATAAAAATAAGCAGTAACGCAACAGTAAATGTATTTATTTTTGAAAAAGCATATAACCCGTCATATGACGGAATCAGTAAAAATTTTTACTTTTCCAGAATTGTAAAGCCCAACTTTGATTAGATTGTATTTTCTTGTGATACCCAATATATTGTTTTGCAGCAAGATATTTTTATTTAAAAACAGTCTATACATTCAAAGTTGTAATAAAATGTCAATATTCCCATACATATAAATCACTCTTTATGTGAGATGTAAATAAGTAGTAATCTAACAGTAAATGTATTTATTTGTGAACTAGCATATAGACCGTCATATGACGGAATCAGTACAAATATTTACTTTTCCAGAATTGTAAAGCCGAACTTTGATTAGATTGTATATTCTTATGATACCCAATATATTGTTTTGCAGCATGATATGTTTATTTAAAAACAGTCTATTCATTCAAAGTTGTAAGAAGATGTCAATATACCTATACATATAAATCATTATTTGTGTGAGATATAAATAAGCAGTAACGTAACAGTAAATTTATTTATTAGCGAACTAGTATATAGCCCGTCATATGACCGAATCAGTAAAAGTTTTTACTTTTCCAGAATTGTAAATTCAAATTTTGATTTGATTGTATTTCCTTATGATACCCAATATATTGTTTTGCAGCAAGATATTTTTATTTAAAAACTGTCTATACATTCAAAGTTGTAAAAAAAAATGTCAATATTCCCATGCATATAAATCATTCTTTATCTGAGATGTAAATTAATTGTAATCTAATAGTAAATGTATTTATTTGTGAACTAGCATATAGACCGTCATATGACGGAATCAGTAAAGTTTTGTAAAATACTTTTCCAGAATTGTAAAGCCGAATGATTTGTTTTTTGACTGATTATGGATACCCAATATATTGTTTTAGCATCATATTCTTTAAAATCTCAATATAGTTGTAGAAGATTCAGTTAATACAGTAAATCATTCAATTCATTTGTGAAATATAAATAAGCAGTACTTCGTAAATTATCGTTATTCTTTAAACTTATTTTTAGCCACGTATTAGCCGAAAGTAAAGGAATAAAACTTTCATTTCCACTTGTAATTTTGATTAGATTGTATTTTAATACCCAAAAATTTTTTCAAAAAAAATAATGATGATTTTAAATTATCACATATTCAATAATCTGTTATTTAAGCCAAATATAAAAAGAAAATTATTTACGTAACATCTAAATTATGTAAAACGTATGAAAAAATAATACAACAGTATTTAAGTATTTTAAATAAGATGATTCAATGAGATGGTTAAAGGAATATATAATGCAAATAATGATTTTTTTTTATTGACTGAAATTATAAATTTACAAGCTCATCAAAGTGTTTTACTAATCGCGATTAACACTCTAATATAATTCTCCGTTTAACAGAGATTAATCGCGGTTAGCGTTAAATACACTTTGGTGAGACGAATACCTGCTCTTGAAAAATCTGAATTTCTTAAATAAGTAACACACCGAGGAAAAGTCAAAAATTATGCTAAAGGTTTACTTCGTCAGTGGCCAAAGTGTTCTATGATTTTTTACTACACCCTTAGTGTTGATTAGATAATACGGTGAAAAATCGTTATTGTTTTTTACTTCCGGTCATAGATATATAGATATTATAATTGTTATTTTTAATACACATAATCTTAAAGTCTCGAATATAAAAGAAATAATGGATTCGTAAAAGTACAAATAAAAATATTCTTTGAGAGACTTATTGTATTTTTTTCGAAAGTCATAAGATTTTAAGTGTTAAATTTCAGATACATTGTTAAAGAATTTCGAAATAGAGATTTACAAAGCCATGAAAATCTAATGTCTTTGTACCTATTTTTCTCAATAAATGTTAGATAAAGACGGTGCAGTTCCTAAACAATCGACCTGATCCTCCTACTCAATTGCATAAAAAAGCACTGGCAGAAATGTATATTACATCATTTTCGCGTTTTTAAGAGGTCGTTTTACGTTAAACGACTTTGAAGACACATCGGCTTAAATTTTAACCGAAGAAAATTAGAGGCTTAAACAATCGAAAAGGGGGGAAAGGGGTGGATTTCGAACGTTGCTAACCCGAACTCATCAAAAATCCAATATGTATGCTTCTATCCTTTCCAGGTCCAACCACTTAATAAATTCAAGAGCAGACGGACAGATAATGTAGACTATTATTATATATACCATTGTTGAAAAATTAATTTCAACACGAAATTGAAATCATAATGGATTAAAAATAGCATATTCAAATTTCTTGGAGATACAAATCAGTAAAGTCACCGTTGTTAATCTTTTCCCTTAAAGTATATTTTGATTGGTTTTAGTCGTATACTTTTATTACAGAGTAAAAAATAAATTATTTCTGTGTGAAGTTTAAATATTTAGTAGGAGTAGTGCATTTTCCAAGAAAGAAAAAAAGTATTTTAAACTGTATGTATTAAAGCTTAGTAATAATACACATTTTCCCTTTAAAGTTTTACAGCATCGCAAAATATTATATGTTTCTTTCACTACCTTAAATATATTTCTGGTGTAAAATTTTAAACTTGGATATAAAAATTTGGATGAACCTTTGCTGCTCGTCGCAAGGAGTAATGGTTCTCCCATAATAAAATGCTCAAAAATTTGTGTGTGGAATTATGTTGCTTGGGTGAAGATTGGAGAAATACGTGCCTTTGCATTGAGGAAAAATTTAACTTTACACTTTAATAGAATATTCTTAATTAAAGATGTGTGACAATGTTACTAATATTTCGAAAAAAAAAACAGCTAACTAAAATAGAGTTTTACACTTAAAAGCGAGGTAATATTTATTACCTTATTTATTTTTTATATTTAGTAATTGAAAAAAAATACTAGTAAAACTTAAAACCTACAATTAAAT
Source organism: Pardosa pseudoannulata (assembly GCA_032207245.1). Classification (NCBI taxonomy): domain Eukaryota; kingdom Metazoa; phylum Arthropoda; class Arachnida; order Araneae; family Lycosidae; genus Pardosa; species Pardosa pseudoannulata. The sequence continues at coordinate 59,897,320 of CM063506.1, read as the reverse complement.
TTTAGTTTTTTACTTGTATGACATTTAGTAAGAACTTCTATTTATGTTATATTATCTATAAACTGATGATTGAGAAAAGAGTAGCAATTCTTGCAAAGTTTAAACAGTATTGTATCAGTTGAGTATTTGTATCAAGTGTATAAATATTTCACTGAGGTACTAAGCCTGAAAAGAGCGTTGAAGTTATATATAGATACAAGTTATCGTCGTTTTGAAGCCAACTGATGGTAAAGAATCCATAGCTATGCAGGAATATCAGAGTAAAAGCTATGCAGGAGGTGTCTGTAACTAGTCCTAGAGTTTAAGAGTTTTACCCATCCTGCTGCAAGCGAAAGCAAATCACAGCTGTGTAGCCAAAAATGTAAGACTTTGCATTTTCATAGCTAAATACATTCGAATAAATTTTTAAGACAATATAAATGTTGATAGTTACTGAATGTAACCCCATATATAGTTAATTTGTATGCTAGAAATATTTAAAAAAGTCATAATTTTTACATTTCTAATTATTAAACACGCTACTTAGAGGAATTGTAAATGGTTAGTTTTCAGCTTTTTTAAATCTTCCCCACCATTTACGATAAATGGTGTGGACACTTTAAAAGAGCTAAAAACTAACCTCTTATAATTCTAAGTAGGGTTTTCTAAGAAGTGTCAAAGAAAATACTAATTAGTTAATATTAATTAGTTATATTTAGTAACTGAAGAAAAATACTAGTAAAAGTTAAAACCTACAATTATATTCAAAATTTTATTTTTTTACTTGTATGACAATTAGTAAAAACATCTATTTATGTTATATTATATGTAACCTGATGATTGAGAAAAGAGTAGCAACACTTGTAAAATTTAAACACATGAGTATTTGTATCAAATGTATAAATATTTCACTGTGGTACTTTTCTTAAGACTCAAAAGAGCGTTGAATGTTACATATAGGTACCAGATTTTTTCTTTTTGAATCCGACTGATGGTAAGGAATTCATAGCTATGCAGGAATATCAGAATAAAAGCTATGTAGGAGGTGTCTGTAACTAGTTCTAGAGTTGAAAATTTGTATCCATCGGGCTCCAAAAGGAAGCAAATAACACATGTGTAGCCAAAAAGGTAAGTCCTTAAATTTTCGTAGCTAAACGCATTCGAATATTTTTTTAAGATAATATAAATGTTGACAGTTGCTGAATTTAACCCTATATATAGTTAATTTTTATGCTAGAAATATTTAAGAAAATTCATATTTTTTTATATTTCTAATTATTAAACACCCTACTTAGAAAAATTATAAATGGTTAGTTTTCAGCTCTTTTAAAGATTCCACATCATTTATCGTATATATATTTAGTATTGAACCCCCAAAATGGTTTTATTTTACAAGTATAATTTCTGTGAAATAATGCACGTCTATTTGAACTTACACTTATTTTTCTCTTGCCTTAATATTGAAGTTTACTTACTTCTAAATTTTCCAAACCAATTTTTATCTAAGAAATACATTTTAAGCATGACACAAAGAAAGTTCTTAAGCCTCAATCATCGCTGATAGACCATGTATATTTTGGATTCATTTTCCTTTATTTCGAACAGGAAACTACACACTAACAAATAATTCTCAATTTTTTTATATAGAAAAGCAATATTTTTTTTAAATGTCTCTTTGTCACACATAGAACCTGGTCATTCAAGTCTGAAATTCATCACCATATCATAATTTCCAATAACCTGGCCAACTATTCTATTTTTAAGACTTATAAATACTGACAAAACCAAAAAGGATGACAATATCGATCTCCGTGCATGGTATTGGTATACTAGTTTAAGCCATACATAAGGATACCGTACATTAGGTTTGTTGTCACAATGTCTTCCCAAGTTCAGTTTCCATAAGAACTCCTATGTCCAAGTTAAATTTTACCTTTTGTGGTGGCAGGCAAGACAGGGGGGCGTCTTCTGCTTGAAACCGGCTTTCAAATGACGAGGACTCATTTTATGCTATAGAAATAGATTTTTATACTAGCGGTGGATTTAAAAACGAAAAACACAACTCTACGTCTTAAATTGAGTAGCCTGTAGCATTCGAGTTTCGCTCATTCATGCAGCATTAGAAACAACCACAAAAATAATAAAACGACCGAACAAATTTAAATATTAAACAGTATATTCAAATCTAATGAGTTTACAGCGGTCGCTTCCAATGGACTGGTATCAAATCCCAAAGAACTGAACATATGTTAAACTAACCTTCGGCTAAATAAAGGAAGTTCAAATTAACAACTCAGCACATTTAGTATAAAAATACCAAATTTGAAAAAATACTTTGAGAAATGCTAATTTATTTATTAACCCTCCGAGTGGAACACACCGAAGTTTCTAAAAAATACGTTAAATGTTTATTGTGTCAATGGCTAAAGCATTCTATGATTTTTTACTTCACCCTTTGTTGAGTAGAATAGAATAAGGGAAACCCATACTCATTATTGTCCCTTTACTTCCGGTTATAAATAGATATATAAATAGCTATTATAGATTGGTAATTTTTAATACACATAAAGCTCATCAAGTCTCGATTATCATCCCGGAAGAAATAATGGCTTCTAAAAGTACAAATAAAAATATTCTTTAAGAGAATTATTTATATTTTTTTTACGAAAATCTTCCAAGACATCTAAGGGTGCAATTAGAGATACATCTGTTACTGCAAATGAAATACTTTGAAATAGAGATTTACAAAGCCATGAAAAGCTATCAGCGTCTTTGTGTCTCATGGAGTAGAGGTGCATCCCTCAATAAATGTCAGTCAAAGAGGGATGCAGTTACTAAACAATCGACCTGACCCTCCTACCTCAAACACTGGAAGAAATGTACATTACATCCATTTTCGGAACATTTTTTGGAGGTCGAAAATTGTACGTGACAACCGCTTTGAAGACATCATCGATTTGGCGGAATTGTAAGTGCGAACCACTTAGAAAGTTAATGGTATGACAACTGAATTAGAATGTAGCACGCGAGTCTATAGCTGGATGTTAGATGAAACTTTCTGGTGGTTACACTTGCATTGTCTTTCTAAATGAACTCGAAGTAATTCTAAACTCCATTCATAGTATCGGGAGACTTTAGAGGAGTATAAAAATAAAAAACTTATTCAGCATGTACCAGATAATTCTCAGCAAAAAAACAAACCAGTCTTTTTGCCAGCCTCATAGAGTACTTTAAAATTATGGAAAATTAAAAATTTTATTGATCCCGTCATATGACGATTTATAAGCTAGTAATTTAATAATTCTCTGTATTTAAAGGAATCCATTTAAATATCTAAGAATAATAATCTTTTCTGATTCATTCCATTCTTTACAAAAACTATATTATGCTATTATACGGCTTTCAAAGAATTTCCGTAGAGAAATACTATTACTTTGTCAGAATATATCCCCTTTTCTGGCATTATACTTTAAAATACTAAAAGACGCTTCTATTCCATTATGGGCAGTTACATCTCAATACGTTGCTTGAAAGCTATAGAAAATGTTGAAGAAAGAATGGCAAATCTAAAATATCAGATCGAAGCAAATTGATATAAAAAGAGAGAGAGAGACCGAAAACTCTACAAAAATACAAAACCTCAAAAAACTCCCACAACTTTAAATGGAATGACAAATAAGGATGTTTTCAGACAAAACATCACTGCGAAAGCATTCCAAGAAATGTATTTTCCACACGCCTGGAGGAAACGCTGATGAATACTACATACGAAATACACTTTTACTGAAACCCCTCTAGTGACAATCTGCTGGGAGGTGTTTATTTGTTTCTTTTTTTTTATTTATACACGTACTCAATCAAATACGTTTCGTTTTTTTTTCTTATTCTACCGCGAGGTAGCATACACAGTGGAAAATCTCATGAATTTTGCAGAGGTCTAAAAGATTCCGTAACGTTTTTATCCGCACAGTGTTTATTTATCTGAGTCTACACACCATTGTGATGGTTCAGTGAATTCTATACGTGGAAGGCAAGGAACGAGAGACTTCGAAAATAAACAGAATTTTTCCTCTTTGACAGCAGCTATTGAAAGGGAAAAACTCTGGGAGAGATGTATATATTATTCATTCCCGCCTGAAAGAGGGGTGTTAGCAAAGATAATTCCCTTGACTAATACTAGTGAGCCGTACAAATAATGCACGTTAATTCAGAGACTGTATCAAATCAGATCACTAATTGTTCATTGAATTTGATATTTTTGAAACACAAAAATAATGGAAATTAATGTATGGGTAAAAAATATATTTGTGTGTGCGTTTAATATTTAAAAAGTTTAACGTAAAAGCATGTGGATCACTTTTCTCAATTTGATTTATATTTTGTTAGGATGGAATAATCTCAAATGAAGAGCGTAATCTCTCCTATATTACAATCCGGAAAATCCTAACTTGTATTTGTTACTACTTTGTCCGTTTTCAGCCTAAAGGGATACGCAAAAATTCATCCGCAATTAGGATCCTGAGCTGTCATATGGAATTATTTGAAGAACTTACTGGTTGTGTTTCCGAGAGCTCTGGTCTAATTTTTGCAACACGAGGGCTAATGAGACCGGGACCTACTGCTTAAATCCGATTCCGAAAGGCTACGAACATCCATACCGTAGTGGGATTTGAACCCACGAACTCCGGTTCCGAAGGCCAGCACCCTAACCATTCGGCCATCGTTCGGAGAAGAAATGGCTGGATAACAAATTATAGGAAAGATGAAATTGCTAATTTGTCAACGAAAACGCGTCTCTATTGTTTGAGGGAGGTCAAATTTCTATCAGTTTTCTTAGAACCAATTAGGCTGTCAAACATATGCAACAGTGCTGCAGTTTTACGTGATTGGTTTAATTTTGTTTGGAACTTTAAGGATTACACGAGGCTAATGAGACCGTTTGGTTAATGGAATATCTTGATACAAGAAGACATAAGAGACCGGGACCTACTACTTAAAACTGATTCTAAGTGGCCACTAGCCTCATTAGAAGAACCGCGGTAGCCTGGTTGGTAGAGCGTCAGTCTCGTAACCGAAATGTGGCGAGTTCTGTCCTCGTCTCGGCCAAAGATGCAATGTTGCTAATGGCAGTTGGGGCAAGTTAAATATGCAGTGACTGCAAAGTCCTCCAAGTTCCATGAACAAATTATACCTCTGTGGGTACTGAATCGGGGATGAGTCGGTCTCTGATTTGGATCTAAAATCTAACTTTCGGATGGATGAATGAGTTCGACCGGCAACTAAAAAAGATTGTGCCTTCTGTGTTGTAGCAAAATCGTACTGTCACCTTAAAGGTGCTAGTTAACATAGAAAGGAACACACTTCTGTATTAGTTCCAAAGAGCAGTGCTCATTCGGGCTTGGTATAACCAAGTGGCATTAGACCCACCCGCCTCCATCACCCAGCATCATTCGAATTTGCGAAATCAGGTACCGATGAGCAGCGGCTACCATTTGGCCATCATTCGAAAGTTTTGAGTGAAATCATATGGAGTGCTGAAAATAATTAGATTGTTGACTGACTTCTTGGATATGAAGTAGAATAAAGTCGAAATTGGACTGAAACACCCATTGCTTAGAAGGGGGAGAGGACTAGTAATATTTAAAACTTTTCAAGTAATAGGAGATGGCTGCCAAAATTTCGGGTGAGTGCCAGTGATTATTGTCTCAATTAACCTTAATACTGAAGCAAATTAAATATTTGCTTTAATTTACAAACCATATCTTTATAGATATCTGTCATTTTAAAACTTTTAACAAATGATAAAATGTGTTAAGACATCGGAAAGTTTAGAACTAAATTTGACATTATTTGACTTTAGTTTACTTACTTCCAAATTTTCCAAAACTATTTTTTATCTAAGAAGCACATTTTAAACATGGCACAAAGAAAATTCAGCCGCAGTCACCGCTGATGTACCATGTATATTTTGGATTCATTTCCCTTCCTACCTAACCGGAAACTACACACTAACATACAATTCACAATTTCTTATACATAAAAGCAATAAAAAAATTGTCTCTTTGTCAGATACAAAATCTATTCATTCATGCCTGACATTTATTACTATATCATAATTCTCAATATTCTGGTCAACTAATCTCTTTTTAAGAATTAGAAATACAGACAAAACCCAAAAAGGAAGGAAATATTGATCCCCGAGAGTATTATAGGCATACTAGTTAAAACCATACTTAGGGATCCCGTACATTCTACGGGCAAACAGAAATACAGACAAAACCAAGAAAAGGAAGAAAATATCAATCCCCGTGCGTAGTAGTGACATACTAGTTAAAAACCATACATAGGGATCCCGTACATTCTACGGGCAAACAAAAATACAGACAAAACCAAAAAAGGAAGAATATATCCATCCCCGGGCGTACTATCGGCATACTAGTTAAAGCCATACACAGGGATCCCGTACATTCTACGGGCAAACTAACGTAAAATAAGTTCGTAGTCGTAATATCTTCCAAAGTTTTTTCTCAGAGGACATCCAATGTCCAGTTCAAATTTTACCTTTGGAGGTAGCATATAGGGAACCCATAAATGTTATAAGATAAAATATCTCTCAAATAAACATAATAAAATAACAGAGATTAAAAATGATTGTTAGTTTACATTTGATAAATAAATTTATTTTCTAATCTACAATTTTCAAAAATTGTTTAATTTTCTCTTAATATGTGTATTTTCTGTTTTTATATACTGTATTTTTTCATACTGAAAAACTATATATTTTTTACAAAGTGAGACAAATTATGATTATTTAAAATATGTATTTATCTACACAGTGTAGATTATTTTAATTTATATTGGTTAAAAAAAAGACGGTTTTAATGAAGACATTTCAGGTTTATAGGCTTCATGTCTCCTTAAGGATTTTACATAAAAAACTGTAATTCTGTTTTATATATTGTAGTGTTTCATATTTAAAAACTAAATATTTTTTACAAAGTTACTCCTATTAACATGATTTAAAAATATATTTATTCTACACAGTGCAGAATATTTTATTTTATATTTGTTCAAAAATACTGTTTTAATGAAGACATTTCAGGTTTATAGGTCTTATGTCTCCTTAAGGATTTTGCATAAAAAAACTGTAACTCTGTTTTTATATATTGTAGTGTTTCATATTAAAAACTAAATATTTTTTACAAAGTTAGACCCATTATGATGATTTACAAAATATATTTATTCTACACAGTGCAGAATATTTTATTTTATATTTGTTCAAAAATACTGTTTTAATGAAGACATTTCAGGTTTATAGGCCTTATGTCTCCTTAAGTATGTTTACATAAAAAATCTGTAATTCTGTTTTAATATATTGTATTGTTTCATATTAAAAACTAAATAGTTTTACAAAGTTACACCCATTAACATGATTTAAAACATATATTTATTCTACACAGTGCAGATATTTTATTTTATATTTGTTCAAAAATACTGTTTTAATGAAGACATTTCAGGTTTATAGGCCTTATGTCCCCTTAAAGATTTTACATAAATAATCTGTAATTCTGTTTTTATATATTGTATTGTTTCATATTAAAAACTAAATATTTTTCTCAAAGTTACACACATTAATATGTTTTAAAAACTATATCTATTTTACACAGTGCAGAATATTTTATTTTATATTTGTTCAAAAATACTGTTTTAATGAAGACATTTCGGGTATGTAGGATTTATGTCTCCTTAAGGATTTTACATAAAAATCTGTAATTATATTTTTATGTATTGTATTGTTTCATATTAAAAACTAAATATATTTTTACAAAGTTAGACCCATTATGTTGATTTAAAAGATATATTTTCCTACACAGTGCAGAATAATTTATTTTATATTTGTTCAAAAATACTATTTTAATGAAGACATTTCAGCTTTATAGGCCTTATGTCTCCTTAAAGATTTTACATAAATAATCTGTAATTCTGATTTTAGACATTGTAGTGTTTCATATTAGAAACTAAATAGTTTTTTACAAACTTACACCTATTAATATGATTTAAAAAATATACTTATTCTACACAGTGCAGATAAATTTTATTTTATATTGGTTCAAAAATACTGTTTTAATGAAGACATTTTATGTTTATAGGCCTTATATCTCCTTAAAGATTTTGCATAACAAATCTGTAATTCTGTTTTTATATGTTGTATTGTTTCATATTAAAAACTAAATATTTTTTACAAAGTTATATCCATTAACATGATTTAAAAAATATATATATTCTACACAGTGCAGTATATTTTATTTTATATTTGTTCAAAAATACTGTTTTAATGAAGACATTTCGGGTATGTAGGATTTATGTCTCCTTAAGGATTTTACATAAAAATCTGTAATTATATTTTTATGTATTGTATTGTTTCATATTAAAAACTAAATATATTTTTACAAAGTTAGACCCATTATGTTGATTTAAAAGATATATTTTCCTACACAGTGCAGAATAATTTATTTTATATTTGTTCAAAAATACTATTTTAATGAAGACATTTCAGCTTTATAGGCATTAGGTCTCCTTAAGAATGTTTACATAAAAAAATCTGTAATTCTGTTTTTATATATTGTATTGTTTCATATTAAAAACTAAATATTTTTTACAAAGTTACACCCATTAACATGATTTAAAAAATATATTTATTCTACACAGTGCAGAATATTTTATTTTATATTTGTTCAAAAATACTGTTTTAATGAAGACATTTCAGGTTTATAGGCCTTATGTCTCCTTAAGGATGTTTACATAAAAAATCTGTAATTCAGTTTTAATATATTGTACTGTTTCATATTAAAAACTAAATATTTTTCTCAAATTTCCATTCATTAATATGTTTTAAAAAATATATCTATTCTACGCAGTGCAGATATTTCATTTTATATTTGTTCAAAAATACTGTTTTAATGAAGACATTTCAGCTATGTAGGCTTTATGTATCCTTAAGGATTTTACATAAAAAATCTGTAATTCTGTTTTTATATATTGTATTGTTTCATGTTAAAAACTAAATATTTTTTACAAAGTTAAACCTATTATAATGATTTAAATAATTTATTTTTTCTACACAGGGCAGAATAATTTATTTTATATTTGTTCAAAAATACTGTTTTAATGAAGACATTTCAGCTTTAAAGGCATTAGGTCTATTTAAGAATGTTGACACAAAAATTCTGTTTTTATATATTGTAGTGTTTCATATTAAAAACTAAATAGTTTTACAAAGTTACACCCATTAACATGATTTAAAAAATATATTTATTCTACACAGTGCAGAATATTTTATTTTATATTTGTTCAAAAATACTGTTTTAATGAAGATATTTTAGGTTTATAGGCCTTATGTCTCCTTAAGGATATTGCATAAAAAATCTGTAATTCTCTTTTTATATATTGTATTGTTTCATATTAAAAACTAAATATTTTTTACAAAGTTAGACCCATTATGATGATTTACAAAATATATTTATTCTACACAGTGCAGAATATTTTATTTTATATTTGTTCAAAAATACTGTTTTAATGAAGACATTTCAGGTTTATAGGCCTTATGTCTCCTTAAGTATGTTTACATAAAAAATCTGTAATTCTGTTTTAATATATTGTATTGTTTCATATTAAAAACTAAATATTTTTTACAAAGTTACACCCGTTAACATGATTTAAAACATATATTTATTCTACATAGTTCAGAATATTTTATTTTATATTTGTTCAAAAATACTGTTTTAATGAAGACATTTCAGGTTTATAGGCCTTATGTCTCCTATAAAGATTTTACATAAAAAATCTGTAATTCTGTTTTTATATATTGTATTGTTTCATATTAAAAACTAAATATAATTTTACAAAGTTACACCCATTAACATGATTTAAAAAATATATTTATTCTACACAGTGCAGAATATTTTATCTTATATTGGTTCAAAAATACTGTTTTAATGAAGACATTTCAGGTTTATAGGCATTATGTCTCCTTAAGGATGTTTACATAAAAAATCATAAAACTAGATCGTCTAAATTTATCCACATATTCATTACAAAAATATATCTATAAATAACTTATTTATCGCTTCAAAAGTTACCGATGGACATTAAATAGCCGTCTGTTTGCATAATGCTCTCTACCTTATGTTTTACGACTCAGCCATTGTTCCCAATAACGTGAGTTTCTTCGTGTGAGAAATCATTCTGCTACCATTTACAGTTTAGTACAAATTTATAGCAGTCATTTCGGGCCCTTTATTTATCAACACTTAGTAGTCAGCTGTATTACGATAAATTATGCATATTATTCGGAGATTTATCGATACACAGCCGTAACACTGATGGGTGATAGGAACAATTCTCCCAACGCCAGTCAAACTGCATCACCTTTAGACCTGAACTTTTCCGATATATCTTTATTAGAATTTGAATTCTGGATTAGGAAATATAGATAACATGCCGTGCATTTGTGTCTTGTAGGTATGAATCGAATATGATTATGTATGATAAAAGATTTCAAACCAGTAAACATTCTTTAATACGGTTTATTTTTAATTGTTAAAAGTGTTAGAGTACCTTTCGAGCATAAAAGTCTTCATTTGGAACGGTATTTGAATTTTATAAAACTAAAACTGTATTTTCTATTTAAAATAGAATATTACATAGACCAAAATTAATGGTCTAAGTTTATATTAAAATTTTTAAATCATGAGAAGCATAATGTATTATATATGTATTTATATATATATATTGTATATATATATATATATATATATATATATATATATATATATATATATTTTATATATATATTATATATATATATATATATATGCAAAACTGAAAAAATATAAATATGTTTATCTGCAAAATATATTTTTCAAATGGGGAAGAAAGAAACTAACGTTTTATGTCAATAGACGATAATTATCGTTTGTTTTTTATTTTGTGAACTAAAACTATATTAATAATCAAAATAGATTTCAATTTAGAACAGGATAAGTTTTAATATTTTAAAATCATAATTTTCTTAAAAGTTTTTATTTTCAGATATTTAAACATAATATACTTTAAAGTATATTATGTTTAAATATCTGAAAATAAAAACTCTTAAGAAAATTATGATTTTAAAATATTTTTAGTTTGCAGACTGTGTCACACAGTTTACATTATTGTTATATCAAGATTTGTTTCTCATAGTTATTTCAAAATTCATCTTAGATGTAAATAAATTTCACTTATCATTTTGGTGTTTATTTCTTCTGTTATTTTGAAACATATTATATTTAGCATTACAAAATTGAGTAAATATTTTAAAGTTATAACGCTTTTAAAAACTTGTGAAAAATTTATAGTAAAAAATGTAGAACTTCTTGTTTTATGATGAACAAAACAATTCCTGTTAAAATTGTTTTTTTCTAGTAAAAAAAGTATATCACTTTATACGTCACATAAAATGGAAAGCAATTTTAAGTAGAATAGGGTTTTTACTACATAATTGTCATTTAGGCAGAAAGTCAAAATATATACAACTGAATAGCATAAAATTATTTTATTCACCTAAAAGCTTATTAAAATTATAATTATTAATAGTCCTGAAATATATTTCGCATTCATTAAATTCGTTTCTAGACAATCAAAAGTTTTAAAGACCTATTGGACACTTCTTTCAAACATAGTTTAGTTTTACTGGTATAAACTGCAAATAAAAAGCAGAACAACTTTAGGATAGTATGTTTTTGATTATATAATTATCATTAAGTAAAATTGTAAAATTAAATAAAACAAAATTAATTATATTTTTGGAAAAAAATAATCCTTTAAAATATGATTTTAATTTACTTATAAAATTACTGATTAAATTGCATTTTTTCTTATATAAAACGGGTGTACAATGTCTTGATTATGAATCCAAAATAATCAACAAAACTTTTGTGGACATAGTGAAGAAATCGGATCTGACTTACGTATAATAAAAGATATATTATATATTTATACTTAGAATTATGTTTAGCTGATTATGTCTGAATTACCCCTGTATACAAAATGTTTCTTTTAAATTTTTAAAATACATTATTTTATGCTTGTAGAAAAACTATAATATTTTAAAATACAAAAATAGTAGCTTATTGACTAAAATCATATTTTCTACAAAAACATATTCTAATAAATATTCTTAATTATTTCTCTACTAAATTATCTATAAATAATTCATTTGAAATTATTTACCCGTGTCTCTGGATTTGGTTTTATATTTAAGAACTCCAAAAATTTTTTCAGTAAAACTAATGTACATCTAATTAATCCTAGACTGAGACTTAACTATAAAATTTAAAATAAGCATTGATATTTTGTGTGGATTCTGTGAAAACAAACTATCTCAATTTTAGTGCTTGAAGATAGCAACAATAAAAAAAAACACTTTAAAGTTTAGTGTCGGTGTACATTATAAAATATATTATCAGAAAGTTTTTAAAAAATTTTATAGATATCATTGAAATATATTAAAAATATATAATATTAAACATTCAAGTTGAATAAAATTATTTATTATATGAAAGGAATAACAAATACTTTATATATAATAGTTATGGTTACTTTATGCCAATGAATTTTCTTAGAAAATTACCATGAAGAAAGAAGAAAAATAAATTTAAATAAACATTTTTAAATGACGTTTGCAGTAGATTTTATCTCAACATCATAGCTTTTCTGAATTTATTCACATTCGTGAAATAAAACTAGTAATTAATAACTCCCAATCTACAAACAATGATTAGCAGGCAAACTCCAGCTGTCACGAGATAACGGGAGTCTTGTTAAGTCCGCTCTCTAATTTAGTTTGGATTTCGGGAAAAGTCCTCAGCTCTCTTGTTGCTTTCAATAATTTTACATCCAACAAACTATTTCGTAAATGGATGGATAATTTTTGAGAGCCATTCAAGTAGCTGCGTGTATTCATTGGAGGATAAAATTTCACCATCTTGAGCAACAAATTCTCCGCTGTAATGGATGGAGTATCATTATTTAATTAATATTTGCGCAAACCAGCCCTGATGCTAATTCAGCAACGCTGTGCAGAGCCATCGATCAGTATCAATCACGCTCGGGCACCTGACAGAATTTGCTACTTGGCATGGTGAGGAGAAAATGTTTGGACACTCTTCGAACGAATTAAGATGAATACGGTGTAAAGTGGTTACAAGTTCAAACAAAGCGTTAATGTAGCAGCTTATAAATATCTTGAACATTACAAAGCAGTTACAAATACGCACTTCCTAGGGAAAGGGAGAAATAATTCATCTCCAGGTTCAAGTTATTTAATTTTCAGTTAATGAAAATTCTTAACGAGGTTTTCATTGGGAGGTCAGCCAAGTGGAAATGAACGGATTTTCGTTTTTAGTTATTGCAGCTCTTTTTTATAATTACAGATGAGTAATAGGATATTAAACCAGGGGTTCACTCTTTGACGGGTTTAGAGGTTAGTTTTCTAGAGAAGAATTAAGAGTGATGTTTTAAAAGCAAATGTTTTCATCACATATGGGACAAGTATTTTTTAAGCTGAAATGAAAATGTTAAGATATTCTATAAATGTTAAAAATGTTTTGTATGCTTTAGGTTACCTCATTTTACCGAAGCAAAAACCTAGCATTAAATGAGCTGGGTATCTCAAACCAATGGTTGATTGTTACTAATTGCTAGCCCTGAACACTAAAAATAAATATAAAAGAAAAAGCAAAATGCAAATATATATAGAGAGAGACAAATTTAAAACTACTACTTACATCAACTTGCTGATTTTATACATATAATTGCCATTTATAGTGTACATATGTAGTTATCACTTTCTTCACAAGTCTATTTAGCTTTTATTCTTTGTGTTCAATTAGTATTAATACTAAGTAATATTAAAGCATTTAGCTGAATATTTTATCATTTAAGGGTATATTAGCAAATTCCAAACTCCCAATGGAGAAGAACACATTTAGCAAAGATTGATACATATATATAATATATATATATATATATATATATATATATATGTATGTATTAATTTTATCATCATTTTCGAAATCAACGCATTTGAGTGCATATTACGTTAATTAACACTGAATGAGTAACATCAGGGAGATACTCTTTGCTAGATATTTATGTATTTTTAACTACAATTTAAGAATTTAAATAAAATTAACTCCCTCTTAACCGGAATCCCTTTAACTGTATCCCGTAATCCTGACTAATCAGTTCTTAAAGGAGAATATTAATAAACTGAAGAAAGAAAAATTTAAATCAAATAAAAGGGGTTCCTTGATATATATATTATATATATATATAGATATATATATAGAATATATATATATATATATAATATATAATATAATATATATATAATATATATATATATATATATATACATACATACATATATATATACATACATATATATATATATATATATTATATATATATATATATATATATATATAATATATATATATATATATATATATATAGTATTATATATATATATATAATATATATATATAAATATACATATATATATATACATATATATACATATACATATACATATATATTCATGCGCATATGCTTTTTGTCCCTTTAAAAAAATTTAAAACTCTGAAGTACTTAAAAATTAATTAAACTATTATATTTCTTTTATAATATGGGTAAAATTTTAATTGACTTTAAAATGTGTGAAATAATTGGTGACAGATATATTTTAAAAATTTTAAATGTGAAAAGTGTTTTGGTTTAAAAATTAAAATGAAAAGTATGTGAATATTATGTACTTCAATTTTAATAAATGTGCATTCTTTCATTATCATTAATAACTATTTTGCATAATTCTCCCTATTTATTTACATAATTAATTGAAACTTTAATATAGGTCCGTAACACAATTTTGCTACTTCATAACTGCACTGGAACTATCTCAGAAATATTTAAAGTCTCGTTTGGCTTCTAAGTTTTAATTTTAATAGAATGCATGTTTCAGTGAAGTCTACTTTGATAATATTAAGTTAAAACCGAGTATAATTTAATAAAATTTCAGATTCCAAAATATTTCAATTAAACTCATCCAATTACTTCAGTTTCGCTCTCTGTGTGTTAGCTGTTGCCCCCTTGATATATCTTAAACTCTATTTCGTCTTAGATGTTGAACACTTTCCCAAAGTATTTAACAGTGTCAGTTACCGTGTTTCTACAGTCCACTAAAGCATTGCTGGATAATGTAATGATAATGTAATCTTTTAACACTCCGCTCTGAAGATGGCCGGTTCTTTACCCACTAGCTTGAGAAAACTCATTAGTGCAGCCTCATTAACGCTACACGAAATGTTTATAACATGGTTTATCTAATTTCATATACGACAAGAGTTTAACTTGTGTTCAAGGCGTGCTTCAAGCATGCTTATAAAAGTAAAATGAACTCGGAGGGGCTGTTTAAAAGAGGCTTCTTTTAAAACTTGTTCAAACTGTTTTTCCAAACTTTTAATAGAGCTAGTTTCAGTAATCATCAACGATCAATAGTTGTCAGATGCTAATAAATTTTAATTGATTAATAAAATATACATAAAAGAAAAATATATACCTGAGATTTATTTAGGGGAATAAAGTACATTTTTGAAAGGTTTATAATATGGTTTATTTAATTTCATATAATAGTTTAACTTGTGTTCAAAGAGTATTTCAAGAATGCTTATAAAGGTAATATATAATCAGGGGGTTTGTTTAAAAGACCATCTTTTAAAATTTGTTCAAACTGTTTTTTTTAACTTTTAATAGAGCTAGTTTCAGTAATCATAAACGGTCAATAGTTGGCAGATCTAATAAATTTTGAATTCATAAATAATATATACTCTAGTGAAAAAAATAAATCCTGTGATTTTACTTTTTTGTGGAATAAAGGACATTTTTGAAAGGTTTATAATACGGTTTATTTAATTTTATATATAAGAGCTTACCTTCGTCAAGGAGTACTTCAACCATGCTTATAAAAGTGAAATGAACTCAGCGGGGTTGTTTAAAAAGGCTTCTTTTAAAACTTGTTCAAATTGTTTTTCGAAACTTTTAATAGAGCTAGTTTCAGTAATCATCAATGATCAATAGTTGTCAGATGCTAATAAATTTTTAATTGATTAATAAAATATACATAAAATGAAAAATAAATTCCTGAGATTTTACTTTTTTTAGTGGAATAAAGTACATTTTTGAAAGGTTTATAACATGGTTTATCTAATTTCATATAAGAGTTTAACTTGTGTTCAAAGAGTATTTCAAGAATAAAGGTAAGTACAATAAGGGTGTTTATTTAAAAGAAGCTTCTTTTAAAACTTGTTAAAACTGTTTTTCGAAATTTTCAGTAATTATCAACGATCAATAGATGTCAGATGCTAATAAAATTTTAATTGATTAATAAAATATACATAAAAAGAAAAATATATCCCTGAGAATTTACTTTTTTAGTGGAATACTACATTTAATAAATTTAATTTATTACACTTAATACTTTTAATACATTTAATTTTATAAGTATATTTTTGAAAGATTTATAACACTGTATCTAATTTCATATACAACACTATAACTTGTATTCACAGAGTATTTCAAGAATGCTTATAAAGGTAATATACAATCAAGGAGTTTGTTTAAAAGACGCTTCTTTTAAAATGTCTTAAAACTGTTTTTCGAAACTTTTAATAGAGCTTGTGTTAGTAATCATAAACGGTCAATAGTTGTCAGATGCTAATAAATTTTTAATTGATTAATGAAATATACATAAAAAGAAAATATATTCCTGAGATTTTACTTTTTTTAGTGAAATAAAGTGTATTTTTGAAAGGTTTATAACACGGTTTATTTTATTTCATATAAGAATTTAACCTGTGTTCAAAGATTATTTAAAGAATAAAGGTATATACAATCAGGGGGGTTTGTTTAAAAGAAGCTTCTTTTAAAACTTGTTAAAACTCAAACTGTTTTTCCAAATATTTTTTTTTAATAGAGCTGGTTTCAGTAATCATCAGCAATCAATAGTTGTCAGATGCTAATAAATTTTTAATTTATTAATAAAATATACATAAAAAGAAAAATATTCCTGAGATTTTAAATTTTGGAATAAAGATTTTACAGTATAAGGAAAATTTTCAATTATTGTATGTTTTTAGAAAGCCTGATATAAAAAAATGAATAATTAGAGGACTAGCTTACTGTTTAGATATAATATAAATGTTGTAGATGTTCAAAACTATTTATGTGGATTAATAAAACTTATACAAATTACCCATGTGTTTTTGATTCTTATGATCCTAAAGAATTATGATAGGGAAAAGACATAAGTAAAGTTTTATTAACAGTGATCTAAATTATGAAGACACCTTTTGACGTCAACTTATGTAATGAGTCAACCAAACTTTATCGTTTGCGTATTAAACTATACAGCCAATTCATACAAATTTGCAGCGTGTATCTGATGCCTAGAGATATAAATAGTAAAACAGCGAGTAAATAGGGAATAAACAGTAAATATGTACCATATATACGTTAATTGTCTAAGCGATGTTGTTAAAAACACCATACTGAATGTTTGACCCTTTAAAGGTCACCAAAATAAATTCATGGGAATTTAATGCAATTTGTTTATAAATGTTACCTATAAGCCTTGTATATGCAAAATATATAAATTTTCTTTACATTCCTTAGAAGGGTGTGCCTTAGAGAATACCAAATTAGGGTTTAAGAAGTGGTTTAGTTGAATAACCTCTACCCTTGTACAGCATGAACACTATGCCTTTTTAAAAGTTGAACTATACTAAAAGATCAATAAATTATAATTCTTAAACTGGTATAATAAATAAATAGCTTAACAACTTAAAAGTGTTGTTTGTATAGATACTTTTATTTGATGTCATAAGTAAGATAAATTGAATCTGACTTCTCAAGTACAGAAAGTTTAAATACATATATTTCAATAGAAAAAGAAATAAATAAGTTAAACATAGAACTAAAATCTGTTATATATTTAATATTTCAAAAATATAATATGTATAAAATGTATAATATGTATAATATTTATATACATATATACATATACATATATACATATATATATATATATATATATATATATATATATATATATATATATATATATATATATATATATATATATATATATATATATAATATATATATATATATATATATATATATATATATATATACTATTTATATATATATATATATGTATATATATATTTTATATATGTATATATATATATATTTATATATATATATATATATTGTTAAATATATATATATATATTATTTATATATAGATTTTATATATAATAAATATATATATTATATATATATATATATATATATATATATTATATATAATATATATATATATATATATATATATATATACATAATCAAAAACATACCCATGTCTCCAAAAAGTTTTTTTAATTGCAAAAGATCTTGATTCTACATCATTGGCTTCCATATATCACAGATGTATGAGACTAGAGCTGTAAATAATTATAAAAAGATAAAGTAAAGTAATCCAAAAAGTAAAGTTGTAAAAAAAGATGTTTAATAGGTGGTTTTGCTAAGAAACCACTGTCCGTTAAAGGGTTAATGAATGAAATGTTTTGCAGTCAAATATCTTCTAAAGATATCTCGGAAATACTTATTAAGATCAATATAATTTTCTTTTACGCAGTGTACTTTCTTGCTGCTTCTCAATCAAAAATCAAAAAAGAATTCGTTTTTATGTATTAAAGCAAAATTTTTTGTACGTTTTATCGATGGCATTTCAATTATATGCATAAGAGGCAATATCCAATTCAAATGTAGATGTATTAATAATTTATTAGATTCTATTAAGCATTATAATTCTGAGTAAAAAAAAAAATACAGAGCTAAAACATAAAAAAATGCAAGGCATAAAAACTTCCAAATGATTAGCCTTAGATGTCGTTTTACTACTCTGCACATCTTTTGCAATTAAATTAACTCCTAACTGCTTGTCGAAAAGTTGAAATAACTGGAGATACAACTGATTATTTCTTATGGCTTTTTCATTTTATTTTTACCTTATTAACGAACCTTTTCCGACTTAAAGTTCGTTATCGACTAAATAAACGTTGGATGAAAAAGAAATAATTCCTTATTATTCAGGGTATAAAAGAACAGATAAAAATGTTAAATTATATCTTGCTTTCTTTAATTCAAAGGAGGTTTTATTTAGCGTGTACTTCTTTAGATGCAGAGGAACTAAATTAGGACAATGTATATAATTGTACATGGAATTTTGCTCTTTCCCACTAAAGTTTTTTTTAAATATATATGCATCCATATTTCTGATGTTGGTAAAGAAAAGTAAAACTGACTTATAGATTCCAAATATATATATATTTTATTCTTTAATATTCGGACATTGCAGTTTATCTAATTTAATGTACAAGAGTATAACTTGTGTTCAGAGTATTTCAAGGATGCTTATAAAGGGGATATACAATCACGGTTTTTTTTTAAGAGGCTTCTTTTAAAACTTGTTCAAACTGTTTTTCCAAACTTTTGCAGGTTACCTTGTATACAGGTCTATTAGCTGTTGTAACTATGCACGGCAACTATGTACATTACGCTATGCTTGAAAGGTATTACGTAAATAATTTTCTTTTATATTTGGCTTAAATAGTAGATTATATACACATGTAATAATTTTAAATTAAATCTTTGATTATTTTTTGTTGCAATGAAAATTTTAGCATTAACAACAAATTATACCTCCACGTTGGAAATGATAGTTTTATTCCTTTACTTCCATTAATTATTGTGACAAAAATATTGGGAAGATCTCAATGATAATTTCAACGTAGGTAAGAAAACTTTGAATTATCTTTTTAAACTAGAGTATAGCTCGTCATCGGGAGACTTTAGAGGAGTATGAAGATAAATTATTGAGCTTATACCAGTCAGATTTCAGCCAAAAATCAAACTATTTATTTTACCGACTCATAGGGTACTTTACAATTCTGGAAGCCGAACAATGGCTGATTGGTTAGGGTGCTGGCCTTCGGTACCGGAGTTCGTGGGTTCGAATCCCACAGTGGCATGAATGCTCGTAGACATTCGGAATCGACTTTAAACCATAGTTTCCTTTCTAATTAGCCCTCGTGTTGCAGAAAGTAGACCGTAGCACTCCAAACCAAACCAAAACATATCCCCTATATAATAATATCCTAAGCTATCTATCCGTCTGTCCTCTAATTTATTATTAGATCTGGAATGGAAGAGGCATTCATATTGGATACTTGCTGAGTTACGGTTACCAAAATTCAAAGAGAGTAAAGTTTATCTTCTCCTATTGAGCAGATTCTAAATTAAATTGGTATAAATATGCTACATATCACAGCGAAAATTAATGTCGTCTTTAAAACGTTCGAAATCCACCCCTTCAAAAATAACATTTTTTCTAGCATGATGACGCCATTCCTTTAACCATCTCATAAAATCATTTCTTATTTTAAATTATTTAAATATCGTATGCATTATTTTCATATATTTTATCATTTTTCTTAGGTATTACGTAAATAATTTTCTTTTATATTTGGCTTAAATAATAGATTAGGTACACATGTAATAATTTTAAATTAAATCATCGATTACTTTTTTGATGCAATGAAAATTTTAGCACTGGTATTAACAACAAATTATATCTACTTCCACGTTGGAAATGATAGTTTTATTCCTTTACTTCTATTAATTATTGTGACAAAAATATTGTGAAGATCTCAATGATAATTTCTACGTAGCTAAGAAAACTTTGAATTATCTTTTTAAACTAGAGTATAGCCCGTCATCGGGAGACTTTAGAGGAGTATGGAGATAAACAAATTATTGAGCGTATACCAGTAAATTTTCAGCCAAAAATCAAACTATTTATTTTGCCGACTCATAGGGTACTTTGCAATTCTGGAAGCCGAACGATGGCCGATTGGTTAGGGTACTTGCCTTCGGTACCGGAGTTCGTGGGTTCGAATCCCACAGTGGCATGGATGCTCATAGCCGTTCGGAATCGGCTTTAAGCTGTAGGTCCCGGTCTCATTAGCCCTCGTGTTGCAAAAAGTAGACCGCAGCATTCCAAACCAAACCAAAACATATCCCCTATATAATAATATCCTAAGTTATCTTTCCGTCTGTATTGAATTTATTATTAGATCTGGAATGGAAGAGGCATTCATATTGGATACTTGCTGAGTTACGGTTACCAAAATTCAAAGAGAGTAAAGTTTATCTTCTCCTATTGAGCAGATTCTAAAATAAATTGGTATAAATATGCTACATATCACAGCAAAAATTAATGTCGTCTTTAAAACGTTCGAAATCTACCCTTTCAAAAATAACATTTTTTCTAGCATTATGATGCCATTCATTTAACCATCTCATATAATCATTTCTTATTTTAAGTTGTTTAAATATCGTATGCATTATTTTCATACGTCTTATCATTTTACTTAGGTATTACGTAAATAATTTTCTTTTATATTTGGCTTAAATAATAGATTAGGTACACATGTAATAATTTTAAATTAAATCATCGATTACTTTTTTGATGCAATGAAAATTTTAGCACTGGTATTAACAACAAATTATATCTACTTCCACGTTGGAAATGATAGTTTTATTCCTTTACTTCTATTAATTAATGTGCCTAAAATATTGGGAAGATCTCAATGATAATTTCGACGTAGCTGAGAAAACTTTGAATTATCTTTTTAAACTAGCGTGTAGCCCGTCATCGGGAGACTTTAGAGGAGTATGAAGATAAACAAATTATTGAGCGTATACCAGTAAATTTTCAGTCCAAAATCAAACTATTTATTTTACCGACTCATAGGGTACTTTACAATTCTGGAAGCCGAACGATGTCCGATTGGTTAGGGTGCTGGCCTTCGGTACCGGAGTTCGTGGGTTCGAATCCCGCTATGGCATGGATGTTCGTAGCCGTTCGGAATCGGCTTTAAGCTGTAGGTCCCGGTCTCATTAGCCCTCGTGTTGCAAAAAGTAGACCGTAGCACTCCAAACCAAACCAAAACATATCCCCTATATAATAATATCCTAAGCTATCTATCCGTCTGTATTGAATTTATTATTAGATCTGTAATGGAAGAGGCATCCCTATTGGATACTTACTGAGTTACGGTTAGCAAAATTCAAAGCGAGTAAAGTTTATCTTCTCCTATTGATCAGATACTAAAGTAAATTGGATAAATATGCTTCATATCACAGCCGGAACCGGAGTTCGTGGGTTCGAATCCCGCTATGGCATGGATGTTCGTAGCCGTTCGGAATCGGCTTTAAGCTCTAGGTCCCGGTCTCATTAGCCCTCGTGTTGCAAAAAAGTAGACCGTAGCACTCCAAACCAAACCAAACCAATTCTGGAAAATAAGAAATTTTATGGATCCTGTCAGATGACGGACTATTTGCTAGTGATAACAGATTAATTAGGACAATTATTTTAAATATCGATTACAGATTTCCAGTAGTAGGCTTTGGAATGCTATGATTACCCGCTCCACTACAAGAGGGATAACAATGTAAATTACAGATTAAATCTGATTCCGAACGGCTACCAGCATCTAAGACATCAATGGCATTTAAACCCAGGAAATTCGGTATAGAAATACAATGCACTACCCATTTGGATGTCGTTTGGATCTGCAAACAGCCAATGACTCAAAAAAATTGAGGAGCCTTTTCATAACGTGTAAGCATAATTCTATGCAAAACTATTCAAAACGCGATTAAAAATTATATGAATGCAAGTAAGAGTAACGAAAAGTTTCAATTATTACGAAGAAATAACATAGATATTTGATTTGGTTTGGAGTGCTACGGTATACTTTTGCAACACGAGGGCTAATGAGACCGGGACCTACAGTTTAAAGCCGATTCCGAATGGCTACGAACATCCATGCCACTGTGGGATTCAAACCCACGAACTCCGGTACCGAAGGCCAGCACCCTAACCAATCGGACATCGTTCGGCACATAGATATGTGGATAAAAGTCACTGAACATATTAATTGATCATTATTTACTTACACCATTAGTGATACACTTTACATTACAGCTATTATTGCTCATTTATTTGGTATTAGATAGTCAAAGAATTTAAAAAAAAACGCAATACGGAAAATTTTTTAATCAACATGGGTAGTATCATAAAAACTACAGAAAAATGTATCTTGAATATTTTTAATTATAATTAAAGTTTTATAATAGCTCTTTCTCATAACCTGCTTATAAATATTTTCAAATATTTTCAAATATTCTAATTTAAGGTTTACAAAATACGAATATTAAATTATGACTAAAACAGAGACAATAAAGAAAAACTCGTTGTGTTGTCAGTCTATTCAAAATTAATTATAGTAGTTATTTCTAATTCATTCATAATAATAAAAATTAATATCAAAATATTTGCAAGTATTAATTTGTTATATTTTATCGAAGCAAATTATTGACAAATTTAAATAGTTGTAATTTAATTAGTAATGACAATTTTATTTTAATGATATTTTATATAAAAAAATACGCATTTATCCTGAAAATACACATTTTGGAAAATTATTAATATCCACAAATATTTTATTTAATATTATATCTCTCCCGAATTTATAAAAAGTTCACATAAATTACATCTTAATGAAAGTCATTTTAGATAAAAAAAATATAAATATATTTAGACTTTATGCTAATATTTATGCTAATATAATAATTTGATACATGTAGATCTTAATTATAAGATTATAATTAACAAAAAAGATTTTTTGTTAACATCATAATGTCTACTCATTTTTAAAATAATACTATAATTTAATTATTAATAACGCCTATTCATGCGTAAATTATACCTAAAAGTTTTTATGCAATTTTTGCATGAAGTTTCTTTTTCTTATTCCATGTGTAAAAGAAGTTTTTTTTCTAACACCGATATCTATTTCAGATGTTAAATGGTGATAGAACCACAAGAAATATCTATGGCTTGCCATGATGTTGAGAAATTGTTTATATCAATTTCAGTAAAAAGATAACAAAATATTTTTCTAGTTGATACATTTCTTTGCATAAATCTTCTACCAATTTATCGTAAGATATGATATTCATATTAGAATAAAATTTCAGTAACAGCTTCAATAGTTCTCTAACATAACTCGTTATTAAAGAAAATGTTCTCATTCAATGTATAGCTTAATCAAACACAAAATACATACAACAAATAAAACTTTTTACCTATCCAGAATTTATGTATATATTAGAAATAAAATGTTTATGACAAATTTGTACCATGTATATTTTTTTCGTACTTCAAATTACATTAAAACAAGCAAACTATTATATTTTATAGCATAAACTTTTGAATTTTTTCTAATTCTATTTCTCATATATTTCTCATAACACCTCTAAATTTTAAAACTTTAAATACCTGAAAAGTGTCTTTTAAATTTTAGATTTCAAATGAGATTTTTTAAACTATTTTTAAACTTAATCTTACATGTCACTAAAGATTTAGGTATAGAATACAAAATATATTTAGCATTAAACTAATATGAAAATTTCTTTCCTAATATACTAAAGTAAACGCCTCTGTTCAACATCCCCTAGAAGGACAAGGCCAATCTCAATTTACGGGAATGGACCAAGGACCCTGGGGTACGAAGTATATATTCCGGTTAGGTGGTCAATCTTATGCGAAACCCCCAGTGTTTAGTTCCCATGTTTGGTCCTCAGTTCATCTACCCACTGAAGGGCTGA
>CM063506.1:59862444-59867444 GCA_032207245.1 Pardosa pseudoannulata | reverse complement strand
TAAGATAAATAAATGGATGTATATATATATATATATATATATATATATATATATATATATATATATATATATATATATATATATATATATATATATATACAATATCTCCTGTTTGTCCATCATTACATATAATTTGGTTATTATACTTTGTAACACTTTACTAAATAATAAAGTATATTTCTTATAAATGGAATGATAAATATATGATTGTATAAATTATTAAATGTTGTCTAGTATCATTGTAAAATATATTATAAACCGAGAGTTTGGTTTTGCAAATCCTACCCTTTACAGTTGCTGACTTTATTCAATAACAAAATATATAGAATAGCATTGCATTTATAAAAATCAGGATTTATTTGCTATTTCCTCCGAGAAGTTTGCAGAAATATTTCAGGAAAAACATATGTGTTTCTGCATAATTCATGTTACTTTTGCAATGTTTTTCAGCAAATAGTAAGCATACAAAAGAGAAAGTATTTCAAAATATCTAAAGAAATTCAAAAAAATGTTACGTTTCAAATATACATATCTGCAGAAAGTAAATGATTATTTTGCACATGTTTCGTACGGAAAACGTCTACTATGTATACAAAATAAGGTCAGATCTTGAGGTAAGTCCACGTCTTCTATTTGCACTTTCTGATCTCTCTCAAGCGATAAAATAAAATTCTGAAACGGAAGTTAAATGAAAAATACTGTATAGGTAGTTTTGTGCGATTAAACAGGAGTTTTAAATGAAGCTTAAATCTTATTATTTTAGTGAAACGTACGTGTATTTGCATTAAGAAATAAAACAGAAGAAATCATTTAAAGTATCTCAAAAAACAAAAACAATGTTACCGTAAATTTATATGTATCTACAAAAAGAAAATGGTTATTTTGCTTATGTTTTGTTCTCAAAATGTCACAAAAATAGGCCAAGATCACATGGCAAATCAACATGTTCTGTTCACTCAGTTTTAACTTTCACAAATAAGGGAATACAATTACACACAGACACATATATATATATATATATATATATATATATATATATA
This sequence comes from Pardosa pseudoannulata, assembly GCA_032207245.1. NCBI lineage: Eukaryota > Metazoa > Arthropoda > Arachnida > Araneae > Lycosidae > Pardosa > Pardosa pseudoannulata. The sequence continues at coordinate 59,866,404 of CM063506.1, read as the reverse complement.
TATATATATATATATATATATATATATATATATATATATATATATATATATATATATATATATATATATATATATATATATATATATATATATATATATGTGTGTGTGTGTGTGTGTGTGTGTGTGTGTGTGTGTGTATGAAATAAAATGATTATTCTGCATATGTAGAGAATACCATGAATATTATAGGGTATTTGAACATTATTGAGGACCAGTTGAACCCTTACATGGCTTCTGTATTTCCAGCTGGAAATCGTATGTTACAACAGGACAACACACAAGGCTAAAATTGTATTGGAGTGGTTCCAAGAACATGACGCTGAATTTAAGGTAATGTTCTGGCCTCCTAACACATTTGATACAGCAGTTCAGAGTTCAAAGACCACCAATTCGCAATATCTCGGATTTGCGTAACTGTTGCTTAAACATCTGGTACAATATATCTCCTGCCATCTACCAAAGACTTGTGGCATCCATGCCAAGCGTGTTGAAGTTATGTTGCACGCTAAAGTTGGGCCAACTTGTTATTGACAGGTGATCATAATGTTTTGGCTGTTGATTGTATATGCACATCTGCATAAAATAAATAATTATTTTGCACTCGTTTCTTAACCACAGCGTCTAATATTTATCAAAATAAAAAATGATCTAGAATCTCGATTATATTTGCAATTTTTGATCTCTATCAATCCCGATAATAAAAATATAAACTGAAAATTAAATACAAAATATCTAGAAATATTCATCTGTGACTATATTATAAATTTTATTAAATCTGAAGTTTTAAACCACTGCTGTAGTAGCAAGAAAAATGGATGATACCCTAGTGCACCTAATGTCTGTTACATTCGTAATTTGTTTGAGCAAATGGTAAGCAAAAAATGAGAAAGTTCTTCAAAATATCTCAACCATTACAAAACTGTTACTGTGTATATATATGCATATCTGCAGAAAGTAAATAATTATTTTGCACACGTTTCGTATCCAAAACGTCTACTATGTATAAAAATAGAGTGATCTAGAGGATTGTTTAATATTTGCAAATTTTAATGTCTCTTAATCCTGATAATAAAATTCTAAACTGAAAATTAAATGAAAACAATATCTAGAAAATGTCCTATGTTACTATATTACACGTTTAAATAAATCTGAAGTTTAAATCCGCAGCTTCGGTAGCAAGAAAGGGGGATGATACTTTAGTGCACCGAATTTCTGTTACTTTACTAATATGTTTGAGAAAATGGTAAGCAAAATATGAGGAAGTTCTTCAAAATACCTCAATACAAAACGATTATGTGTATATATATGCATATCTGCAGAAAGTAAATAATTATTTTACACACGTTTCGTATCCTAAACGCAAATATGTATACAAAATAGAGAGTGATCTAGAGGCATGTCTTCTATTTGCAATTTTTTATCTCTCTCAATACCGACAATAAAATTCTAAACGGAAAATTAAATGAAAACAATATCTAGAAAACTCCATATGTGACTATATTACACGTTTAAATAAATCTGAAATTTAAATCCACAGCTGCGGTAGCATGAAAAGGGGCTAATACCCCAGTTCACTGTCTATCTGTTACTTTCGTACTGTGTTTGAGCAAATGGTAAGCAAAAAATGAAAATATTTTTTAATATATCTCAACCATTACAAAACTGTTACTGTGTATATATGCATATCTGCAGAAAGTAAATAATTATTTTGCACACGTTTCGCATCCAAAACGTCTACTATGTATACAAAATAGAGTGATCTAGAGGCACGTCTCCTATTTGCACATTTTGATCACTCTCAAGCCAGAAAATAAAATAATTCTAAACTGAAAATTAAGTTTAAAAAAAAAAGTATCTAGAGAGATTTGTATGTGACTAAACTGCTCGTTTAAATGAATCTGAAGTTTAAATCAATGAAGTGGGTGAATATAGAGAAAGTGATTAAATAGTTCTTCAGATTTATGTTATATATTATATTATATATACATATATATATATATTTATATATAAGGTTTTTGCTAGCGTTTCGTATCCAAAACATCTACTTTGGTACAAAGTATGTACAGAACACAAGGCACATCTTCTATTTCCACATTTTGATCTCTCTCAAAGTGTATAACACAATTCTAAATTGAAAATTAAACGAAAAAAGTATCCAGAGAGATTTTTATGTATCTAAACTGTGCTTTTGAATAAATCTGAAATTTATATCAACTGTCGTGGTAGAAATAAACAGGGAGGATACCCTCTTACAACGAATAACTCTTACTTTAGTAATTTATTTGAGCAAATAGTAAGAGAAAAAGGGGAAATTTTTTCTAAATATTCCAACCAATACAAAACGAGTACGGTATATATATGCTTTTCTGCAGAAAATAAATAATTATTTTGCGCTCGTCCAAAACTCCTACTATGTATACAAAATAGAAAATTATCTAGAGTTATGTTTTATATTTGTAAATCTTGATCTTTTTCGATCTAGATAATAAATTTCTAAACTAAAAATTAAATGAAATATGTCTAGAAAAATTCTTATGTGACTATATTACACGTTTAAATCCATAGCAAACAAAAAAATAAAAGGAGCAAAAAAAAAAATAGATCCAAAAAATAACGTTCAAAAAAATCAGAAAATCATTTTTATTATATTTTCTAACGTATCTAAACGTCTGTTTTTTTTTATTATATTTGAGAGAAAAATATATTTTTATTAACCAATACGTATATTATATCTGAAATATTTTGCAATGCATTCTATGTTACAAAATTACCTAGAATCTCTATTTACATTTTGATCACTCTCAAGCCAGAAAATAAAATAATTCTAAACTGAAAATTAATTTAAAAAAAAGTATCTAGAGAGATTTGTATGTGACTAAACTGCTCTAAATGAATCTGAATTTAAATCAAGAAAGAATATAGAACAAGAGATAAATATTCTTATTTATGTTATATATTATATTTATATAATATAAATATATATATATAAATATAATTTATATATTTTTTGTGCGTTTGTATCAAACTCTACTATTCAAATATGAAAACAAAAATATTTTATTTTACATTTTGATCTTTCAACAAACACACTAAATTAAAATTAAAAAAAAATATTAAGAAATGTATCTACTGTGTATAAATTAAAGTTTATAAATTGGTAGAAAAAAATAGATATTTACAAGAATAATTTACTTTAGTAATTTATGAGCAAAAGTAAGAAAAATGAAAATTTTTAAATATTAACCAATACACATATTATATATATGCTTTTCTGCAGAAAATAAATAATTATTTTTGCGTGTCCAAAATTATATGTATACAAAATAGAAAATTATCTATATATATGTTTTAATTATTTGATCATCTAATAGATATAATAATTAAACAAAAAATATAAATAAAATATATATATATAAATTTTATAATATATATATAATTTAAATATATATATAAAAATAATATATAATATATAATATTCTTATTTATAATATTTTATATAATATATAATAATATTTTAAATATATATATATATATATATATATATATATATATATATATAAAATAAATAATTATTTTGCACATATTATATATAATCTATAATGTATACAAAATAATATATCTAGACATATTATTTAATTTTGATATATAAATATAAAATAAAAATATTTACAAAACTATAAATTAATTATTAAAAAAAATAATCTAATATATATATATTATATATAAATATATATTAAATAATATAATAATATATAAATAATATATTATATATAAATAATAATTAAATATTCTTAGATTTATTTATATATATATTATATACATAAAATATATATATATATATATATATATAATATATATATATATATATATAAATAAATATATATTATTTGTATTTTCGTATAAAACATATATGGTACAAATATGTAAAAACATATTTATTTAATTTTGATCTACTATTTT
>CM063506.1:59829944-59849944 GCA_032207245.1 Pardosa pseudoannulata | reverse complement strand
TGAAATTCTAAAGGGACAAGGGGTATTCTAGCTGCACTAAGAGCTAACTTTTGGGGCACACTTGGATTATAAAGAAATCATGAAAACCAATAAGTTATATTACTTAAAAGGAACAGGATTCAATTGCTTGTGTAAAACTTTATAGGTGTTCCAAAGAGAGATAAATTCATTAAGAATAAAACACAAAAATGAGGAACACATAAGGGATCATCTACAAGACTGCATTCTGACAGAGCTACATTCCAAAATAGCAATTTAAAACGTACCAAAAAATTATTATTATTATAACTAACATACAGCCCGTCATATGACGGGATCAGTAAAGTTCTTGTACAGAAATTTCACTTAGCCTCAGATTAATTAGTCCATAAACCTTTCTTTAATCTCTTAAGTAGCCATAACTTTTTTTCTACAGACAGAAAAACATTTCTATGGTAAACCCAATTCAACTCTCTCCCACTGATCCATGAACCAATCTCGATGTTCCCGAGCCCAACGCAGGCGGTGTTGGAGATGACGTTGGTCAGCAAATGCACACGAGAGGGACATTTGCTGCGTAGCCAAATATCCAACACTGTACTAATAACAGTAGATTGCGAACAACCCACGAGTAGCGCAGTTTTGGAAATACTTGTTCCGAGACTTCGAGCCATTACAATCTGCCCTCTATCAAAATAGCTTAGATCCTCAGCTTTTCCCATCACACTCAGAAGTAAGCGAAAGAGTGATTCTTCAGACTCTCCAGCAGCAGTTAAATATCACTTCCACCTGATCACGTGCCTTCCACGTCATCCCGGCGAGTATATTGCAAAATGTAACGGTAGTCATAATGTTTTGGCGTTTGAGTGTATGTACTAAGACATTTGTATATGTGGTAACAAGGAGACTAAATATTATCAATGTGTAGACAAGACATTTGTCTGGTAAACCATAGGGTATAAATGTAAGTATATAGAGTAAAGAATATAAATAAATAGCACAAGTTTCATCCTATCATCTCTGTCGCAGAAGAGGAAGTGATTACACTCTTTGATGTATTTAGAACCGAGAAGAATAATTTAGTTATTTATTACGATATACTTTAATGTGTTACATATGATTTTAATTTATATATCATACGTTTATATACGTGGATAAAGTAAGAGTATGTATTAAGAATGTAACGATAAGACATTTCCTGGTGAAAGATAAGATATAAATTTAATTAGTGTCAAGAATCTAATTTAAAAGCATTTTATTGTCATTTCCTTTTTAGCTAATTTAAATTGCACTATAAATTGCCGATATACGTGAAAAATCTTAAACTAATGTAGAAACACTGATAATAAAACGTTTGAAGATTTATTTTGACAATTATTAAATGAATTATACAATCAGTAAATTAATTAGTACTAAGCATTAGTTTATAGCACTGAATAAGCTTGTGCTTTATTTCCTTTAATTCAATATCGGATTCAAAGAACATAATTAAATAACTCTTCTTCCAAGAAAAGGATACTTAGTAAAAAAATGAAATGTATTCAGAATTGCCTAGTCATCCATTCATCTATCGTCTCAGCCAATCTTCGCTGCTTATAAAGCACATCAAACACACAACAAATGGCAAAAGAAAATTACTACCTTCCATTCGGTACGTTTCTCAAGAGCCCAAAACTCTTGGCGTCCTTTGATTAAAGAGAGCCTACTTAATTGAACTGACTTACTAATGAATCATATTGCTAATCAAGTTAAGCACTTTCGGTAGCATTAGTAAGATAGATTCACTGGAACTTACAAAATAATATATCACTGACACTCACGAATACTTTATGTAAAAATGGATGTGAAGGGATTCATTTATGGAGTGTGGAAACTACGCTGCTAATACACATCTGAAATACGTTAATGATGTTAATAATATTTTACTAAAGGTATTATGCAATCCACGAAGCTGCAATTTCTTTTCATTTGCTTGCAATTGTGTTGGAAGTTAATAAGAAATTTGTACGGATCTTAATATAAAGATAATTTTTAGAGTGATAATTAGTTAGATATCAATTTATCATTGTTGTACCAAAAAAGTGAGGTACGCTACAGTTAATTTGTATTTATGCTATTCATAGTATCAAGAAATAGTCATACATAATTTCAAGTAATAATGCATTTTTATTTATATTGGTTGTTTTCCATTGTTTATAAACAATAGTTTTAGAGACATATACTTTTCTTTCTTTCCGATTATATTAGAAGTTAATAAGAAATTTGTACGGATCTTAATGTAAAGATAATTTTTAGTGATAATTAATAAGATATCAATTTATCATTGTTGTAATAAAAAAATGAGTTAGGTACGCTACAGTTAATTTGAATTTATGCTATTAATAATAATTTTACTACATTATTGTAACAAGAAATAATCATACATTATTTCAAATAATAATACATATTTACTTATATTGGATGCTTACCATTTTAAAACCATTGTTTATAAACAATATTTTTAGAGACATATACTGATATTTTTTTCCAATTGTGTTAGAAGTTAATAAGAAATTTGTACGGATCTTAATATAAAGATAATTTTTAGAGTGATAATTAATAAGATATCAATTTATCATTGTTGTACTAAAAGAATGAATTAGGTACGCTACAGTTAATTTGAATTTACGCTATTAATAATGATTTTACTACATTATTGTATCAAAATATAGTCACACATAATTTCAAGTAATAATGCATTTTATTTATATTGGATGTTTACCATTGTTTATAAACAATATTTTTAGAGACATATACTGATATTTTTTTCCAATTGCGTTAGACGTTAGTAAGAAATCTGTACGTATTTTAATATAATTTTAAGAGTGATAATTAATAAGATATTGATTTATCATTGTTGTGCCAAAAAGTCAGATACGTTACAGTTAATTTGAATTTATGCTATTAATAATAATTTTACTACGTTATTGTATCAAGAAATAATTACACAAAATTTCAAGTAATGATGCATTTTTATTTATATCGTATCCTTACCATTGTTTATAAACAATTATTTTAGAGACATATACCTTTTCGGTTGTGTTAGACGTTAAAAAGAAATTTGTAGGAATCTTAATATAAAGATAATTTTTAGAGTGATAATAGTACATCAAATTATCATTGTTGTACCAAAAAAGTGAGTTAGGTACACTACAATTGATTTGAATTTATGCTATTAATAATAATTTTCCTACGTTATTGTATCAAGAAATAGTCATACATTATTTCAAATAATAATACATATTTACTTATATTGGATGCTTACCATTTTAAAACCATTCTTTATAAACAATGGTTTTAGAGACATTTACTGTTATGTTTTTGCGATTGTGTTAGAAGTTAAAAAGAAATTTGTACGGATCTTAATATAAAGATAATTTTTAGAGTGATAATTAGTTAGATATCAATTTATCATTCTTGTACCAAAAATGGGAGTTAGGTACACTACAGTTAATTTGAATTTACGCTATTAATAATAATTTTACTGCGTTATTTTTATCAAGAAAGAGTCACTCATAATTTAAAGTAATAATGCATTTTTATTTATATTGGATGTTTTCTATTGTTTATAAACAATGATTTTAGAGACATATACTTTTATTTTTTTCCTATTGTGTTAGAAGTTAATAAGAAATTTGTACGAATCTTAATATAAAGATAATTTTAAGAGCGATAATTAATAAAATGTGAATTTATATTTGTTGTACCAAAATTGAGTTAGGTACTCTACAGTTAATTTGAATTTATGCTATTAATAATAATTTTTACAACGTTATTTATCAATAAATAGTCAGATAATTTCAAGCACTAATGCATTTTTATTTATATTGGATTCTTACCATTGTTTATAAACAATGGTTTTAGATACATATACTTTTATTTTACTCTACGATTGTAAATAAAACATAATATTAAAGTGATAAAACTTTTAATCATAAAATAAATTAAATTCGAAATGTTTATTTTGTATAAATGAGTAATATTTTTATTGGAAGTATCTGTACATTTAGTAGTTACTTTATAATTAATTAGTATAAAGAAAAATAGTAGTTGTTTTAAATATCAAATATTTCGATGGGGTATTGGGAAAATATTTTTTCACTATAGAGTTTAAATTAAGGTTACAGTAGTAATTCGCCAAATTAATTGAAGTGTTTAATTCCTCAACTAATGCAAAAATTGTCCCAGGCTTGTGATTACTTACTCATTATTTAATAACTCATTGCTTAATCGATTCCCTTTATCTACTAAGGTTTAACAAAGTAATTATCTAGATGTTCATATTTTTAATTAAAGATATAAAAATGAATTATTACAAAAACAGCGGTATAGTAGTTTTGTATCTTGTTAAATTATATAATTAATTAAATTCAAACATATGTGAAGAAAGGTTTTGTTCCTAGATTTTAATAAAGCTTTAGCCTAAATTTTATATAGAAATAAATTTAAGTGAACTGTTCTTTATGATGCCATGTTATGAGCCATCCAGTCAGTAATTATAAATTAAGTCATAACATTGCTTCAAGTTCTGGTAATTATGCAATATATTGGTCAAATACAATGAAATAAAATCGGGCCAAATATGATAAATAAATTAGTCAAGTACATTTGACTAATTTATTTATCATATTTGTTCTGTAGTCAGAGTACCTTATTATTTCTATACAAAACAAACATATTTACTTTCTAAAATCAAATTCAATTAAATCGTTTTGATCACCAAGTCCTAGATTTTCAACCTGCGATATATACGAAACTCACGCTATCCGTTTTTAACACTCTGGCTGCTCATTCCGCTATATCCATGGGCAACTCAAATGTAACAAAATTTGCTTATCCCGCGATTTTCGCGGACATTTGCTTTTCTTCCTGTTTTGAGAAACGCATCCTACTTTTTCACAGTTTAAACAGTGAAATAAATTATATATAGTATTAAACGTTTAATTATGTAATAAATAGAATTATAGGAGTAGAACTGTAATTATATTAGATAATATAATAATAATATAATATTATATATTATTATTATAATAATATATTTATATAATTAATTATAGATTTATATTATGTATTTATTACATAATATGATTATAATATATAAATATATATTATAATTACATTAATTAAAAAATAGAAATTAACTGTAATTCAACTCAGATTTAATAAAAATATTTTTTCTTATGATAACATCTAAAATTGGTTTTCGATAAAAATCTATATAAAAAATCTTTTCTAGAAAGAAAAAATGCATATTCCAAATCTTCAATATATATAAATTTAAAATGTACAAAAATTAATTGCACAATTTTTTAATTGATTTCGGTTTACAAATTGAGCAGTCAGAGGGTAAAAAGCATCTTAATCAGTTTTATTTTTAGGCATAACCTCACATTAATACATTACATTTTTATCCTTTCACACAATGTATGCTATAGGGACAAACCTTGCAGAAAAACAAATAAATAAATAATGTGATCTCTATATAGGCTTTTGATTTCACAAATCCGAATTTTCTTGTGTATATGTAATGCTTTTCGTCAGTTGAAACCACTTCAAGCTGTAGGTTCCTATCCAATTCGTTCACTTTTAGCAGAAAGTTTTATCTTAACACTTCGTGTGCTGGCAACGTATTTTTACTTTTTTTTTGCAGTCTATCACTAGAGCGCGGGTCACGTAAAAATACGTATTTAGTAGATTTGTGGTGGATACCCGCTAACCACCACAAATATACTAAATACATATAATTATTTGTATCTGTGACATTATATGCGTATTGTTTGCGTTTCTATGCAACACTTTGCATTTTTTCTTTCCACAAGTTATGATTCTCGAATTACTAGATCTTGTGTTGCGTTATTTCGTCTTCAATCGAACGTACAAGTCGTGTTTTGTCAATCTGAAGCTTGGTTTTTTATTGTTGAATACAAAATTGATAAAATGAGCCGTTATGACAAAGATAGTAATGAAATATGCGCTGACAGATTATCGGACTTTAATTTTAAAAATCGTTTATCTTTGTGATTTCGTAACAATATTGTTTTTTTTGTTAATTAATCATACAGTATATATTAAAGTGTAAAATAAAAAAGTTTCGTTCATAAAAACATAGTAGTTTTCGATTTACTGCGATTTTTTCTGAATAACCAAACTTTCTCTTGATTCACGAAAAAACGCCAAGCTGCACGCGTAAGTTGGCGGTGAAGTATACCAGCATACCAATTGTTAATATTCCCATCCAAATAATCAACCAATCTGACCTCATGGTTTTAACTCTAGTACATCTCTCTTTTTATGCAATTTCTTTTTTTATACAGCATTATGATTAGACTGAACCCTTTGATTAGAATAAAACCTTGTGTTCCACTTGCATTTATTTTACATGCTCTCTATTTACACAATGCTTTGTTTTAAAAAAATACTATTGTTTTACGTTCAGCACACATTTATTTATAGACAGTCACTAATGAAGACCCAAATTCAACTCATTCAAAGTTCACTGAACCGTGAATTTAATGAACCATATTTATCACATTCTTCAATTTCATCCATTTCCCCCTTCCGATACCTTTAATACCTGGTACATACAGAAATAGAAAAAAAAAACACTTCCTCTGACAATGAAACTGAAACTTGGCGAAACAGCTCTTTCATTTCCATTTTCATCCCATGCTAAATCAAGCAAAATGACTGAGTGCCCGTGTTTAGTGACAACGCTTGCACGGACATGTGACTACAAATTCGAAAAATATTCTTATTTTTGTACCTTTCCCCTGCCTCCCCCCTCCTGCACACTCTACCCATCCGAAACTTTCGGGGTTCTACCTCTACCTGAACAAACAGAGCGCATGCAGTCAGGATATTCGAAAAGGGGGGTGCTTGGGGCGTTAAAATTGTCTGGCGGCGCACTCGCCCAGATATGTAGGAGAGAACGTTTTCCACTCGAAAGAATTCGTAAAAGCAGGTTCTCCGATTTCAATTCCATCGAATCGCAGCACAAACAGAAGCTAGGAGTAACACTATTTACATAATATTAAACTCCGGACGTCGGAACATCTACCGGGAGAGGTATGGAACGTTGATTTATTGCCTAATGTGACCCGATCCATGATATAAGCGTCTAATGGGAATTTCTTGTACCCCAGCAGTGTCAAAAATATCGACTACACGAGAAAAGACACTGTACTTTCGTAAAAACCAAAGTGGTGTAAGGGAATTTTCGCCATTTTTTTATCATGAGTTTCCTTCCGAATTAATGCCTAGGAAAAACTAGGCTAATTACCGAACGAAATTTTCTTGCGACTCGATATCGATTGCTGCGTACTCAATGAGAAGTACCCCCCTTTTTTTTCGAAGCGGGGCAGAGAGGGGGGTAAGATTTTGTTGCTTCTGTTGTTATTATAATTATTATGATCCCAGGTTCCATATATCGTTAAGTCGTTTTGTTGTCTGGAGCCATTAGTATCCCTTGAAATCGATTACTATCTGAAAACGTTACTTCTTATGAGCAATTGGGGTTTATTATTAATGCCGTGGTTACATAATGATCATGTTCAGGGGCATTCGATAACATTGATCGACAGAGAGAAAAAAATATATAATTTTTCGGCGCTTCTTCTGCCAGAGCTCCTTGGCCTTTCATACAACGGCAAATGTAGCACAAAATTATTAGATTCGCGTTATAGATATTTGGATATTTCCTTACGTCAATGCTGGTCTGTCTAAAAAAATAAATACTTTCTATTACGAATATGACTCAAATAATATGATTGTAAACGAATGAATGCTGAATAATGAGGAGACTGTTGAAGGATACTAATAAATTATCTTAAGAATAGAAATATGTTATTTTATGTTCCATTGTTATTAAATCGGTGTTTTAGGATAATATATCCACATATGTATGTTTGTATATACACATAATTAATACTACGCTATATGTATTCATAATACTGGAATTTTATGTAAGAGTGTCATAAACAATGAATAGAAATAATAATAAATAATATTAGTAATATCGGAGGAAGTTTTGGTAGCACATAAACTGTTTTTTCTTTACAATATGAAAATTTCTGAATGTGAAGTGAATAAAGAGTGAGATTAGGAGCTGCTCACTCTTCAATAACATTTATTAATTTTTTTATATCGCATTGATCGATTGTTTATTCTTGATATGCATTGTGTGGTTTGTGTTTGTAGTTTATTGCATTTTAATCATATTTTATGAGCAATATTATTCTAACTTAAAAGCACTAAATGCCTGTTATTTTTAGCCAGGCTTTTACACACTTTTGAAATTTCAATGATTAATTTATTATTACATTAAATAGACAATAAACTTACAAAACAACTTTTATTCTGTTTTTAATCAATCAACTTAAAAATTTGTTACGTTATTACTAGCGTATATATTCAAATGTTTCTAAAATTGCAACAAAAAATATTTAAAAAAAATTAATTAGTAATCATTTAAAACTCAGTTTTATTAACACATTTTATGCGGGACACGTACTAGTACGTTTACTGACGATTGATACTTGATCGCGGGTTACGTACTAGTATGGGTTAGTGTAACAACATGGTTTGTTTGTGGGTACTAAAATAACGGTATATACAGGAAAACGAAGCCGAATGTTCTTGTCTTTCATTTTTTTATAATGTAAAAATGTTTATATATAACATAATTCGAAAAAATTAAAACTATATGCTACTATTTCTATTTGATTTTTCATATTTACGATACTATTATAAATTTATCCAATAAAAATATATCTTTTGTCTACAAAAATCTTATGGTTGTTATTTATATATTTCTATTTATACATTTGTTTATATATTTTAATAAAAATACGAAAAGTTGGTTAAAAATTAAATAGTTTTTGAACTATTGAGATTTAACTGAATAACTAAATTTACGCTCAAAACTCCCGCTCCCGGTACAATTCCGCTGTGAAATGTACCCGCACACAATGTGTTAACACTGGGTTTACGTGACACGTTATTTGGACGCATTTCGAATTTCGTAGGTAATTTACAAAAACCTTTTGCATTTTTATTTTATGTCTCGTACTGACTTTTATCCATTGAACGAGGTACGTACATATTGAAGTGTATTTTCTTTAATAGTTTTGGAATATTGAAATTTTATATGTGGTATACCTATCTCCAAGGATATGCGTCAATTTGACGGTGATCGTATTGTAATTTTTTTGTAAATTAGTTCTACTTATACAAACGTTACAACAATAATAAATAGGAATGTACAGAGAATTCCGATATTGTTATCTCAGATGAAACAAGCCCTAAGCAACAGTAGAAAGATCGAAACGCAGAATGTCAATTCAAGTTAGAATGTGAAGAGATTTTGAAAGTGTTATTTGATTGGTTTGCGTATTGAAAAATGAAGCACTAGTATATTTTTTTAATTAGTAATATTTTTGTGAGCCTCAATATTATCTCACATATTACGGTTTTTACTTATAGTGCATTATTACGTTGCTTTCTCATACCACTTGGACAAACCAAGCACTATTGAGCCTACAGGCTCTAGTATTAATGCCAAGGGGTGCGCCGTTCGTTTTAACGAGCACCGTTAAGGTGAACGAACGACTTCGCTGAAGTAGGTCTTCGTAATCTTGAAGCAGGGACCAAGCAGAAGACCCACAGACTTGGTCTGCCACCCCCATAGGTATTGACTGAGAACTTGGAGGCCATTGTGACCACGAACCTATTTTATGTGCCCCAGTCACCAATAACGAACATGGCGGATCTTAGACGGGCTTGAACCCACAACCTTTTAGTTACGAGATCGTTGTCTTTGCCGACTGAGCTACAGCGGTTCTCCTGCTGAGTGTTGTTAAATGTATTAGTTCATGCGCCAAATTGACGCGTGTTCGTAGACATAGGTATATAAGAAACGACCGTAAACCTAGTGTTAAAATTTTTTCATGCACATTTTTAAGTATAATATGGTTGTTAGCATTTAAGATTATTTTTAGGATTTCAAAGGATGTTATAGCCTTTAATATAAAATCTAGTTGTGTTTGTAAGCATACACGAAAATAAAAAAAAACATTAGAAACTATGAAATTATTATTTTTTATGGACAAAATATCCCTAAAATTTAATTAATTATATATCTAACAGCTATCATATTTTAAAATGCATTACTTTTAGCAACCTTTTGTTTTAAAGACTAGAAAATAAATGGATGTTTCAAGTATTTATAAGGCAGAAAAAAGTACGAAAATATTTTTTGAATTAACAATATTGTTGTAAACCTAAATATTATCTCATATATTCCTTTTTTTACTTATAGTTTATAGTTACATTGCTTTCTGAGTGTTGTTAAATGTATTGACAAGTGTTCGTAAAGATAGGTAAATAAAAAACGACCTTAAACCTAGTGTTAAATTTGTTTCTTGCGCATTTTTATATGCAATATGGAAGTTATACTTTAAGGTTATTTTTAGAATTTCATAGAATTTCATGGCTTTATTATAAAACCTAGTTTCTTTTGTAAGCATACAGGAAAATAGTGAAAAAAAACATTAGCAACTATGAAATTATTATTTTTTATGGACAAAATATCCCTAAAATTTAATTAATTACACATCTAACAGATATCATGTTTTAAAATGCATCAGTTTTAACTACCTTTTTTTTAAAGGCTAGAAAATAAATGGATGTTTCAAGTATTTATAAGGCAAAAAAAAGTACTAGAATATTTTTTGAATTAGGAATTGTGATCCTCAATATTATCTCATATATTCCTTTTTTATTTATAGTGTATAATTACATTGCTCTCTGAGTGTTGTTAAATGTATTATTTCATACGTCAAATTACGTATCTTTACATATTACGTTCGTAAAGATAGGTATATAAGAAGTGTCTGTAAACCTAGTGTTAAAATTTTTTCATGCATATTTTTATGTATAATACGGCCTTTATCATTTAAGATTATTTTTAGGATTTTCATAGGATTTCATAGCTTTTAATATAAAACCAAGTTGTTTTTGCAAGCATACACGAAAATGTTTAAAAAAAACATTAGCAACTATGAAATTATTAATTTTTTATGTACAAAATGCCCCTAAAATTTGATTATTTACATATCTAACAGATATCTTATTTTAAAATGCATTACTTTTAATGACCTGTTGTCTTAAAGGTTAAAAAATAAATCGATGTTTCAAGTATTTCTGCCGTATGCAGAAAAAAAGTACTAGAATATTTTTTGAATTGATAATATTATTGTGATCCTCAAAATTATCTCATATATTCCTTTTTTACTTATAGTGTATAATTATATTGCTTTCTGAGTGTTGTTAAAGGTATTATTTCATACGTCAAATTGACGTGTGTTCGTAAAGATAGGTATATAAGAAATGTCCGTAAAACTAGTGTTAAAATTTTTTCATGCATATTTTTATGTATAACATAGTCGTTATCATTTAAGATTATTTTTAGGATTTCATAGGATTTCATAGCATTTAATATAAAACCTAGTTATTTTTGTAAGCATGCACTATGAAACTATTATTCTTTATGTACAAAATATCCCTAAAATTTAATTAAATACATAACAGATATCATATTTTAAAATACATCACTTTTAACGACCTTTTATTTTAAAGACTAGAAAACAAATGGATGTTTCAAGTATTTATAAGACAGAAAAAAAAATTGTTTTGAAAAAACATTTATTTTTTATAAAAATTTGTATTCTCTTTTGTGTTAATAATTTCATTCATTATCGAATGCAAGGTATAACAAAACTACTTTTGCTTCTAATATTTAATTATTTATCATAATTGAATAAGATGGAACAATCAAATTCGTAGCCATATTTCGTCCACTTGAAAGTGTACCGTCTCCTTAAGGAAATGAATGCAGAAACATTTGTTATATAACCTTCCCCGTTATTAATACCTTCAATAAAGTAATTGAGAAACTAGACACTAGTCAAATTGGCTTTCTAAAAATGAATATTTCATCAAGTATCGTCACAGCAAATAATTACTGACGGTAGGAAAGTCTACATTCCAAATCAGTTATTGCAAAGTCAATACTATCTGAATTCGCTTAGCTGCTTATAAATAGACGTGTAACATGAGAAATTCCTACGTCATTTCGAAATATCGAAATTATATTTTATAAAACATTTCAGGAAGAGACGGGAAAACATATATGAAAAGAAATGTTGAGAAATGTATCTAAAGATACTTAATACACGTGTAATCAAAGAATCGGTAATATAAAATAGAAACTTATTGCGTACTATGAAAATATCTCTATTGTATTGAGTGTCTCTGATGTTTACCAGATTCTTGATGAAATTCGATGCAGGTTCAAAGGAAAGGTATCAGAATACAGACAAACATTTGTGACTTCGTCAGTTTATCTTGCATGAAATATGATGCTAATGGAAAATGCTGTCTTTTTTTAAATGCATGACTTTAATATTACAACTATTGTTAAATATACAGTACAGGAAGTTACAGTAAAGGAACGTTATTTAATATTGAAGAACTATTGAATTTTCAATAGAGTCAGAATTTTATATCCGTTCTATTCATAGTTTATGCAGTCATAAAGCTGAATAAATATTAGCAAAACTAATACATATTATAATACAAATTGTTCTTTTAAGTAAAGCATATTTATATTTTATTTACTACCGCTGTCAATTTTTTAGTCTGAGTTTTTATTCTATTTAGTCTGTAAACGACTAAAACTAGTATGCATTTTATAAAACTTAGACATTGCAATTTCTACTTCATAGAAGGTAGTTGCTTAATGTTTCTTCTATAAGTAGCATTGAATAAATAACGAACCTATTGACGACTATTGCCTACTATTGAAGACTGCAAACGACTAAAACTAGTATATATTTTATAAAAATTAGAGACTGAAATTAGTTGCTTTATATTTATTTTATGAGTAGAAATGAAGAACTAACAAATCTATTGAGTTGCAAACGACAAAAACTAGTATATAGTTTATAAAAATTAGAGACTGAAATTTCTACTTCGTAGTAGACAGTTGCTTAATGTTTTTTCTATGAATAGCATTGAATAAATAACAAACCTATTGAGTTGCAAACGACTGAAACTAGTATATATTTTATAAAAATTAAAGACTGAAATTTCTACTTCGTAGAAGGTAGTTGCTTAATGTTTCTTCTATGAGTTGAGTCTGAAAACGACTAAAACTAGTATATATTTTATAAAAATTAGAGACTGAAATAAAATTAGAGACTGAAATTTCTACTTCGTTGAAGGTAATTGCTTAATATTTCTTAGTGAGTAGCATTGCATAAATAATAAACCTATTGAGTCTGCAAACGACTAAAACTAGTATGTATTTTATAAAAATTAGAGACTGAAATTTCTACTTCATAGAAAGTAGTTTCTTAATATTTCTCCTACGAGTTGCATTGAATAAATAATGAACCTATTGATTCTGTAAACGACTAAATCTAGTATATATTTTATAAAAATTAGAGACTGAAATTTCTACACCGTAGAAGGTAGTTGCTTAATGTTTCTTCTATGAGTAGCATTGAATAAATAACGAACCTAAACTTGTTACGTCAAATCCGTATTATGAAATTTCAACCTTAAAATATTTAAATTTATAAAATTTTATAAAATTGAAAACAGAAATACATTTTATGCTCACACTTTGAAATAGAAGCCTCAAAAAAAGTAAAACGAGGCATTGTTGTACTAAAGCTATTGTATCTTTAATAAAATTTAGAGACTGAAATTTCTGCTTCGTATGAAGTAGTTGAATACTATTCCTTCTATAAGGAGCATTCAATAACTGAAAACCTAAACCTGTTACGCCAAATCCGTAGAATCAAATTTCAATTGTGAAAAATTTTATAAATTTGTAAGTTTCATTAAAATTTCTATCCGAGATGTATTTTATGTTCAAAAATTGAAATGGAATCCTCAAAAGAGGTACAATGAGGTGGATTGAGATCCGTTACACCAAAGAGGTGTGAAGTAAAGACATTTGTGAATGTCTGATGGCTGAAATTTCAGGGGTAGGTTCTCAACCATACAATTAACTGTCCTAACCTGTCTCAGAGTTTTATGTGTAGTTAACTCAAAATTATTTACATGGAAGATAATTTAGTCATACGATGAAGTACAGTATGAGGTTTGAAATTGGTTCTTCCAGCAACCGAAGATAATGTAGGACATGAAACTTTTTTAACACTAGATTTACGGACCGAGCCAATTTGACTCATTAAAAATTTGTTCACTATATATATATATATATATATATATATATATATATATATATATATATATATATATATATATATATATATATATATATATATATATATATATATATATATATATATATATATATATATATATATATATATATATATATATATATATATATAATATATATATATATATATATATATATATATATATAAATATATATATATATATATATATATATATATATATATATATATATATATATATATATATATATATATATATATATATATATATATATATATATATAACTTTGATATCACTTTTCAAAAACATACGTTGGTTTTTAGTTAAGTAATAAAATATATGTAAACTTTCATTCCTCTTCCCTTCAGACCCCTTGATCTCGCATTATCAAATGTGGAATACCTATTTTCACGGTTGTGAGCCAATTTGACTCATAGAATGTATATGAAACTAAATAAATATAGTAATAAATATAGTATAAAGTAAATATAAAGTTTAAAGTATATAAAGTATAGTATAAATTAAATATAGAGAAGAATTCGAGAACACTTCCATTCCAATGACAAAAATTCATGCTATTGACGCACGGAAGAATTGTCAAGTTCAACAATCATGCAAAAAAACAGATGTAGAAACCATTGTGCTAAATATAATAGAAATGTTTGCAGAAAATGTGTTTCAAAAACAGATTTTATATGTAAAAAATGTTTTCCATGAATTATTTGATAATAAACAATTAATTTAAATTAATTTGGAACTATTTTCTTTGAAAAAACTGCAATTTTCTTATATGAGTCAAATTGGCAAATAAAAATAGGTATATGATCAACATCCGTAAATCTAGTATTAATAACCCGAAATCACTTAACTGTTAAACATTCACCCATACAACGTTATTGGATTTATTGGCTGTTTATTACAAGAGCATCATATTTATGGCCAATTTTATTCCTTAAACAGTAAAAAGAAGCAAAGAAAGTCCTCGTTCTTCAATTAGTTACCAAGAATAAGTTCCTAAAGCTTGGTCTAACCTCCAGAGCTATTCAACGGGGCAGTTTCAACGGGGGACATTTCGACAACGAACCTATTATACGTATTCTAATAATTTAGAAAATAGCCTTCTTAAAAGATTATACTAGAAATGTAAATGACTATCTAGACACATAACTTGCAGTATATTAAATGTAATACTGTCTTCAGTCTTTTTTGAGCTGCAGACATATGGGCAATGGGTTCGGGATACATAGTCAACCAGAATTAACTGAAAATTTGTATGACTTTCCATGTCACTAGATGGCGCCACATACTCAAATTCAAATCAAAAGTATATAGATCTTAGCCGAAAAATAAGTAAGGTTTTTGAATCGTATTCCAGGTGGGATAATGGAAAGAAAGAGATTGTTTATAACAGAATAAAAGAAGGTTTTAATGGTTTCGATTTTATTCTATTCAGCACATAGGAACGTCAGCATTATTTCGTTAAAAGCATTAAAAGCATTTATATTTTTTTGTGAATAAAGCTTCTGAACGTGTACTTAAAACAAATACGCCTTTCCCTAAAAATAAAACCGGACGCTTAAGAATACTTTAAAACTACAAATCCCTAGCTGGAGACAGCTTGGATTTCCCTTGAGGACCGAGAAAAATCCAAATCCGAATGTTTATAAGCATAACAGGGGAACTGAAAATGGTAAAAGAGGTATTGCATCGGACTTCAGAGAAGAAATCTGGAAAACAAAGTTTTTCTTTCTTTTTGTCTCTCCCGCTCTTTCTCTCTTTCAAGAAGAAACATTCTCCCAGTGGACAATGTTTTCACCGAAGCACGGCAAGTTTCAAAAAAGAAAGAAAAAATGAATGTCAGAAATCCATGAGAATTTTTCATTTTTTTTCTTCTTCCTTTCATACACACTGTTATTATTACGATTGTTACTAAAATTTTATATATATATATATTTTCTCTTTTTGTGCGTGTTAGAGTCTTTCTTTTCCCTGAAGGCCTTGCAGAAGTTTCGAAGAATTATCTTTCAGTACCTTAAGAGCTTTTTAAGCCGATTTTCCTCAGATTTGGCTGATGGGAAGCGAAAGAAGGTTTATCGCCTTCAAATGGTCAGAAAATCTTAAAGCAGGTAGCAACGTCCTTCCACCCATTAACTTAAAATGTACTTCGATTATTGAAAAATCACATTCTGTAGAAGATTAGTAAATCCCAATCGAACAAAAAAGTTTCTTTCATATAGAGAACATATACCTGTGTTCTCCAAGATGGAACCTAAACTATTTTAACTATAGCTGAAATTTAAGGTTAAATTTCCTCCATATTGAAGAGTATTATCTCTTCATGTACATTTCAATACGTTTCTTTTTTGTCATAAAGAGGTTTCAATAGTATTTTTATCATTTATTCACGTGTTCATTTTTATTATTAATCAATCTATACTAAAACTTTACATGTATTTCTTCTCATCTACATCTCAGCTCTGTGTGAACAGAATTGTGTCAGAAGAAGGCCAACTAGGTTAGACACTGGGGTTTGTAAAATTACGTTCTTGGTTCAAGTTTTATTCGAAACCAGACAGTCTGTGTGAACAGAGTTGTTTCAGGAAAAGACTTACTAAGTTGGACACTGGGGTTTGTAAAAGTAAGTTCTTGGTTAAATTTTATTCTAAAACAAACAGTCTGTGTGAATAGAGTCAGGTGAAGACCAACTACGTTGGACACTGGGGTTTGTAAAAGTACGTTCTTGGTTCAAATTTTATTCTAAAACAGATAGTCTATGTGAACAGAGTTGTGTCAGAGGATCAACTAAACTGGACACTAGGGTTTGTAAAAGTACGTTCTTGGCTCAAATTTTATTCTAAAACAGACAGTCTGTGTGAACAGAGTTGTGTCAGAAGACCAACTAGGTTGGACACTGGGGTTTGTAAACAACGTTCTTGGCTCAAATTTTATTCTAAAACAGAGAGTCTGTGTGAACAGAGTTGTGTCAGGAGAAGACCAACTAGGTTGGACTCTGGGGGCCACAAAACTATGTTCTTGGCTCAAATTTTATTTTAGAAACGAGGGTTAGTGTCAGCTGATTTGTGTCAGAAGAAAAACCAACTAGGTTGAGCAGTAAATATTTAAAAATCTATCATCAGTTTTAAATCTATATAATTGGTACTACGTGTCGAATGTGTCTATGTGTGTGTTCTTAAATTTCTATTTACCTAACCTAAACATATACAATACACCTCAATATAACTAGTGCAAATGTTAGATAGATTTTTCAGAAAACTTTCATTATCACTCACAACACATTTAGCCAATTGCCAATCATGGTTTTGAACAAAGTATGGAAAATGTATACTCATATATATTAGTTACATATAATACTGGAAATATACACATTGTATTACATATAATTCACATATTTTGTTCATAGAATACGAGTGTGAAAAAATCATATCTTTCCCCTCATAAGTGATCCCTAAATTGCAAGATTTTCGTTGCAATATAGATAATAATATTAAAAACTGAGGTTTGTCAGAAGTGGCTATTGCCAGTTTGGGTTTATAACACTACTACTATAAATTTTACTATACAACGCCTAATAAAACTGGAGACAAATATTTTAAAGCCGATTCCAAATAACTATAAAAACTCATATTAACTGAGGAATTCAAAAGCTAGATATCTGGTGAGAAAGATGAATTTCTGCGGTTGAATACCACAGAATCTTTAAAAGAACAATAATGTATTTACTTGTAAAGCTTACTGTAACTCTCGCTAACTAGAAAAGGTGAGGAAGTGATTTTTCTTTGATATACCAGATCTTTGCATTTAAGAATTGATAAAATGATTGTGTATAAAATTTTGAAATCTCGGCAAAATAAAATAGGCTACTTCTACTTTTTAATTCTTTCTAAGGAGAAAACTTATAATTTTCTAACTTAATTCTCTAGGTCTTTATATTGAAGCCGGGCATCAATCAAGACTCTTTAGTACAGATTTTAATGCCACTTCTCAGCTAGCACAAAAGTAATTGAAATATTTGAAAACACATCTTTACAGTGTATACTTTATTAATGCATCTTTTTTATTCATGTGTTGATATAAAACCTCTTTTTAGATCACCCATGTTTAAAAAAAAAAAAAAAAAACGTTTTCATAGTGCTGCGATGATGACTTGAGTTTTATAAACTGGAATAATACATGATGAGTTATTTTGAGTCGCGATGTTTTCTAGGAATATTTAAAAAATATATGTCTTTTAAAGAACAGCTAATCATATATTGTACATTTATTCGTTTTTAGCTTTTAAATTAAGCATTGTTCATACAAATGTAAATTTTATTTTTCCAATGAACTAGACTATCCTGTCTTTATAAAAGTTCTCTTACTGAAGAATGTCACAAAAGCCATTAAATCAACAATTATTAAATTAAAAATTAGTCATTAATTCTGCAATAAATTTTTTATTTGCACTGCTTGATGCTCCACGTATTACATAATCCCCGGTCTCTCGAGAAAGTGGAGCGACATGCAATAATACATATGCAATGCCTTTTGATATGCAATGTTCTTGAATATTACATTTTAGTATGGATGAAATGTTTATACATAAAGCTTTGAAATCTCAGCAAAATAAAGTAGACTTCTTCCTTTTTTTCATGCATTCATAGGAAACATTTCTTTCTTACTTAATACTCTAGTTTTTTAAAAATTTGCAGCTGCATATCAATCACGGCACTTTGATACACCTTTTAACGTCGCTTGTCAGCTAGCCCAAACGTAATTGAAATTTCTGAAAACATCTCTTTACAATGTATACAGCATTAATGCATTTTTCATCCTGTTCCAGAGTAAAATTCCTTTTCAGCTCATCCATGTTAAAAAGGAATGTTTTTACACCATTGCTTACGGGGATTAATAAACTGGAATTATACATGAAGAGTCATTCTGACTCGTGGTGTTTTCAAGGAATATTTTAAAGATTTCGTATCTTCGATGCAGGTTAAGTTACACATTTTATATTTATTCGTTATAAATTTTTGAGTGAAACAATGTGGATAAAGTTTATGCTAAATTGAAAATTTCTTTCATACTATAAAATAGAATGAGCTATTCTTTTTATAAAATTTATCGCATATTTTACAGTACGTTACCATGTCAAAGTCTTTAAAGGTACAATAAAATAGTCACGTGCAAGTATGCATTTTCTGCATCTAAATTCTTGTTATTTGGTAAGTAGGGTAGGTGTGGGAATTTGATATGCAACAATCTAGAGCAAGGGTTACCGACTTGTAAGGTATAGACTGTTGGATGAGAATTGTTAAAGATCAACAGCAACTCCATAAAACGGCAATATATCGCCAAATCTATCAATGCTTTTAATCCTTCTCTCTGTAGAGTTTTTTCTGTATATTATTTTTTTCAGATGTAGTTTTTCTCTGTCCCGTGCTAATAGCTTTTTTATGTCATGTAACTTTCGTTTTCTAATTAAATATTTTTTATATAACATAATATATATATATATATATATATATATATATGTATATATAAATTATATATATATATATATATATATATATAGATATATAGATATATAAATGTATATATAGATAGATAGATAGATAGATAGATAGATATAATATATTATATATACATAGATATTTACATATATATACATATATAGATATATATTCACAAACACAAATATATATATTATATAT
>CM063506.1:59804944-59819944 GCA_032207245.1 Pardosa pseudoannulata | reverse complement strand
ACTTTTCCCGGGCGCAGTAAGAATTTACTTTTTATTAACTCAGTTTCTTTTGTATCCGATCTCCGACAAAAACTCGGGTAGCCTTTGAATTTGGAAATATGTTCCTTCCAGTATTTGATTCTCATTTCTAATGGGTTGTTTCTATGCTAGTAATGACCTACCATCTCCGAGATAACGTTATACAGATGGGTTTTACTGAGAAGGAAAAAAAAATAAATTTTCTCCGTTAAGAGATCCCATTGAAATTTTATCTCCGAAAACGCTAAATTACAGTAACGTTTTTGTCATCAATACAGATGTTGTATCTTTTGCGATTGAAAAGTAATTTTCAATTCATTTTTACCCCCATAATGATAACCCAAGTAGTGGTTGATGTATTGTATATAACTTGTGATATAGTTAGAGTAGTTAAATGCGTGTTTGGATTTGATTTAAGGAAGTTTCCAGTATTTTCATCTTTTATTTATCGTCTTTCTGTGAAACTGGGGAGTTACATTTAAAAAATTCCAGTGTAGTTCAAGGAACGATTTTTGTAGTATTTTTCCTGTTTATAACAGAATTTTTTTCCCGGTTACGATCACAAGTTAGGGTACTGGGAAGAAAAAAGAAAGAATGAAATCTATTTATTATATTTTTGTAACTTTGTTATCGTTTTATTGTGTGTTTAGCAAAGAAGTTTATTTTAACCTTAAAAATCTAATGATTGTCCCAACAAATCTGAGAAAGTTTTAGTGCTTAGACGGTTTTGGGGATTCGCTTGAAAATTCTGAATTACAGTACCATTTGTGTCTTCAATACAGATGTTTATACAGATGTTTATCGTCTTTCAGCGAAACTGGGGAGTTACCTTTAAAAAATCACAGTGTAGTTCAAAGAAAGATTTTGTAGTATTTTTCTTGTTTATAACAGAATGTTTTCCCCGATTAAGATCACAAGTTTTAATGCTGTTAAAAAGAAGAAATTGCCGAACGATGGCCGATTGGTTAGAGCGCTGACCGTCGGTACCGGAGTTCGTGGGTTCGAATCCCACTTTGGCATGGATGTTCGTAGCCGTTCGGAATCGGCTTTAAGCAGTAGGTCCCGGTCTCATTAGCCCTCGTGTGCAAAACAGTAGACCGTAGCGCTCCAAACCAAACCAAATGAAGAAATTAATGAAATTTATTTATTATGTTACCTGTATTTTTGTTATTTATTTACTGTGTGCTTAGCAAAGAAATTTATTTTAACCTTAAAAATGTAACGATTGTCCCGGCAAATCTGATATAGTTTTTGTACTTAGACGGTTTTGGGGATTCATTTGACAATCCTTAATTACAATAATATTTGTGATCGGTAATATTTGTTTTTCGGAAATTTCCTTTACTACACTCTTTATAACTGCATATAAATGAAATTTTAATGAATAAATACATTTTGATAGTAACAGCATGGTCATAGTATGGCGTTTAAAAGTTGAAAATAGTACTACTTTGGCTAATTAGAAGTAAGAATTTACTTTTTATTAATTTAGTTTCTTTTGTATCCGATCTCCACAAAAACTCGGGTAGCCTTTGAATTTGGAAATATGTTTCTATGCTAGTAATCACCTACCATCTCCGAGATAACGTTATACAGATGGGTTTTACTGAGAAGGAAAAAAATAAATTTTCTCCGTTAAGAGATCCCATTGAAATTTTATCTCCGAAAACGCTAAATTACAGTAACGTTTTTGTCATCAATACAGATGTTGTATCTTTTGCGATTGAAAAGTAATTTTCAATTCATTTTTACCCCCATAGTGATAACCCAAGTAGTGGTTGATGTATTGTATATAACTTGCGATATAGTTAGAGTAGTTAAATGCGTGTTTGGATTTGATTTAAGGAAGTTTTTTTCGTATTTTCATCTTTTATTTATCGTCTTTCAGCGAAACTGGGGAGTTACCTTTAAAAAATCCCAATGTAGTTCAAGGAAAGATTTTGTAGTATTTTTCCTGTTTATAACAGGATGTTCAGATCACAAGTTATGATGATGGGAAAAAGAAGAAATTAATGAAGTTTATTTATTTTGTTATCTGTATTTTTGTTATTTATTTACAGTATATTAGCAAAGAAGTTTATTTTTACCTTAAAAAAAGGTAACGATTCACCCAGCAAATCTGATAAAGTTTTTGTACTTTTGTACTTTTGGACGGTTTTAGGGATTCGTTTGAAAATTCTGAATTACAATAACATATGTGTCTTCAATGCAGATGTTGTATCCGTTACAGATGTGTATACAGATGTTTATCGTCTTTCAGCGAAACTGGAGAGTTACCTTAAAAAAATCCCAGTGTAGTTCAAGGAAAGATTTTGTAGTATTTTTCCAGTTTATAACAATGTTTTCCCCGGTTAAGATCACAAAATACGACGCTGGGAAATTGAAGAAATTTATGGAATTTATGTATTATTTTATCTGAATTTTTGTTATTTATTTATTGTGTGCTTAGCAAAGAAGTTTATTTTAACCATAAAAACATACTGATTATCCCAGCAAATCTGATAAAGTGTTTGTACTTAGAGCGTTTTGGGGATTCCTTTGAAAATCCTGAATTGCAATAATATTTGTTATCGTTAATATTTGTTTTCCGTAACTCTTTATAACTGCATATAAATGAAATTTTAAGGAATAAATGCATTTTGGTAGTAATAGCATGGCCATAATATAGCGTTTAAAAGTTTAAAATATTACTTAAGTGGAAAAAGACTATTAGACTTATCTACCATTATTTTATATACAATGTATTTACAGCATGTACATTAGCGGCAGGAAAACGGCCTAACCATTTGTAACAGCACCACTACTAGTAGTTGGTTGTGGGCATTTATACCCGTCCTGAAAGTCCCTAGCGTCTTCTTTGCTCCGGAAATTTCCATTTCCCATATGGTAAATTTTGCATAACACAGAGCAGAATATGCAACCATGGTGAAAGTGTTTTACATTGAAGAATGACGCCACAGTGCCACTTGGGGCCAATTAGAAGTACCTGAGCTTTACTCATTGTTGAACTACTATATATTATTTTTTATATAATTTTAATTATTATTGAATTTATACTGTAAAAATTCTTGAAATTCTTAAAACACAATACTTCAGCCATTGTAACTGTCTACCATGTTAAAGAGTTGAGAATCTTTATACACATATATTCTTCTACAATATACAAATAATATACAAAATAAAATAATCTTAAATAAAATGCAGCTAAAATGTGTATAATTTAATAGGCGTAAAAGGAAGTCATTGAATGTCAAACGTTTTTTAACACAAAACTTTTTTTCATACGTTAAGGCTACTAAATCTTGTTGTCAATTAAAGTTAGACTATAAGCCATTTTACAAGATTACTATCGAGTATTTGCAAAAATACATTCCAATATTCTCTAAACAATGATATCTAGGACTATTTTTATTACAGATTTTGTAATGATATAGACACAAGGATGCAAGAAACAAAATATTTTAAATCTAAATTTTAAAGAAGCACTTGTTATTATTGACAAAATATAGCGCGAATGAGAAATATAAAAGATGACGTTATCTAAAATGATTTAATTCTTTGAACACCATGTTCAAACACTCAAATTATTTTACATATTGAAAAATTCTTGCAGTTAAAAAACTGGTCAATTCTTAATTTTAATTAGCAGACATATTTATTGGTAAACCCTAACATATAATATAGTAGAACGAATCAACCAAGTGCAAAGCTTTATAAACTTTCACTTCTTTCTATGCAGTTATTTATGAGAATTGTATATAAATGCTTACAAATAGCAGTTCTCAGTAGTACACATAAATACCTTAGTAATGTAACACTTAATATAATTAATTTTGAATGTACATTATATTGTCTAACGACGAAATCACCTATATTATTATAACATGTAACTATCATCATCTACAAGTAGAAATAAAATTAGATTCTAATTGTTAAATTAACTTGTTAGTTGTCAGTCATTATCACTGTAAGAGGAAATTTACATTCAGGAACTCTATCTTCCAAATTAACACAAAGTATCATATTGATCCAATTACCTTTACCTCTACATGCGAATAAAGTTACAAATGACCCACGGATAAAACTATAAAGCTGTCAAGTCTACGCTAGCAAATGTGGATTCACGAGAGGCACAAGATGTAGTTGTGAGACTAAGTCTCTATTTATACACTTACCGAAGGTGTATTTAGAGATCTTAACTTTTAGGTAAAATATTTATAATAAATTAATTCTTGCACATCGGTTTCATCTATTTGAACATTTACAATTTTAGAAAGAACTATAAAATCATATAGAAAATTTAAAGGCACCCTATTGATATGAAAAAATTCTCATAGTGAAGAAAAACGGGTGAAAAATACAAAATAGCCTGTCGAATATATTATATGGACGTATTGAAGAGAAGCTCAAGAAAAAAGAACTATAAAAGTATATAAAAAATTTAAAGGCACCCTGTTGATATGCCAAAATTCGCATAGTGAAGGAAAACTGGTGAAAAATACAAAATAAAATGTCGAATATATTATATTGACACAATGAATAGAAGCGCAAGAAAAAAGAACTATAAAAGTATATAAAAAATTTAAAGGCACCCTATTGATATGCAAAAATTTGCATACTGAAGGAAAGAGGTGAAAAATACAAAATAGCCTGACGAATATATGATATTGACCCATTGAAGGGAAACGATACAAAAAAGAACTATAAAAGTATATAGAAAATTCAAAGGCATACTATTAATATGGAAAAATTTGCATAGTGGAAGGAAACAGGTGATAAACACAAAATAGCGTCTTGACTATGTTATATTGACCCATTGAAGAGAAGCGTTAGAAAAAATAACTATAAAAGTATATAGAAAATTTAAAGGCACCTTATGGATATGCATAAATTCGCATAATGAAGGAAAATAGGAGAAAAATACAAAATAGCCTGTCGAATATATTATATTGACCCATTGAAGTGAAGCGCTAGAAAAAAGAACTATAAAAGGATAGAGAAAATTTAAAGGCACCTTATTGATATGCAAAAAAATCGCATTGTGAAGGAAAACAGGTGAAAAATACAAAATAGCCTGTCGAATATATTATACTGATACAATGAAGAGAAGCTCAAGGAAAACTAACTATAAAAACATATAAAAATTTAAAAGCACACTACAGATATGCAAAAATTCGCATAGTGATGGAAAACAGGTGAAAAATACAAAATAAATTGTCGAATATATTATATTGACCGATTGAAGGGAAGTGCTAGAAAAAAAGAACTATAAAAGTATATAGAAATTTTAAAGGCACCCTATTGATATGCCAAAATTCGCATAATGAAGGAAAACAGGTGAAAAGTACAAAATATCCTGTCGAATATATTATATTGACCCAGTGGAAAGAAGCGCTAGAAATAAGAAGTATGAAGTATATAAAAAGTTTAAAGGAACCCTATTAATATGCAAAAATTCGCAAAGTGAAGGAAAACAGATGAAAAATACAAAATAACCTGTCGAAGGTATTACATTAACCCATTAAAGGGAAACGCTAGAAAAAAGAACTATAAAAGTATATAGAAAATTTAAAGGCACCCTATTGATATGCCAAAATTCGCATAGTGAAGGAAAACAGGTGATAAACACAAAATAGCCTGTCGAATATATTATATTGACCCATTGAAGTGAAGCGCTAGAAAAAAGAACTATAAAAGGATAGAGAAAATTTAAAGGCACCCTATTGATATGCCAAAATTCGTATAGTGAAGGAAAGATTTGAAAAATACAAAATAGTCTGTCGAATATATTATATTGACTGATTGAAGGGAAGCGATAGAAAAAAGAAATATGAAAGTAAATAGAAAATTGAAAGGCACCCTATTGATACTGAAAAATTTGCATACTGAAGGGAAACAGGTGAAAAATACAAAATAGCCTGTCGGATATTGACCGACTGAAGGGAAGCGCTAGAAAAAAAAGCTATAAAAGTATATAAAAATTTAACAGCACCCTACTGATATGCAAAAATTCACATAGTGATAGAAAACAAGTGAAAAATACAAAATAAACTGTCGAATATATTATATTGGCCCAGTGAAAAGAAGCGCTAGAAAAAAGAAGTATAAAGTATATAAAAATTTTAAAGGAAACCTATTGATATGCAAAAATTCGCAAAGTGAAGGAAAACAGATGAAAAATACAAAATAACCTGTCGAAGGTATTACATTAACCCATTGAAGGGAAACGCTAGAAAAAAGAACTATAAAAGTATATAGAAAATTTAAAGGCACCCTATTGATATCCCAAAATTCGTATAGTGAAGGAAAACAGGGGAAAAGTAAAAAAAAAAAAAAACCTGTGGAATATATTATATTGACGCATTGCAGGGAAGCGTTAGAGTCTTCCCAGCTGAACAGTCAATACACTAGTCCAGCAATCAAGAGGTCTTCAGTTCGAACTCCGGTGTCGACCATAGGTTTTAAAATCTGTGTAAATATTTATTTAATTCCTTTATTTATGTTCTACTTTATTTCGTGTTCCAGAGGATTGTGAACCTTTCTTTTGTTTGCCAGAAAAGTATTCTGGAATATTCGTCATTTCTCTGTGCTGTGCAGTAAAACTTTCATCTCCTTCCAAACAGATTTCTGGAACTTTCCCTGCTATAAAAGCCAAAGATCTCTCAGTCACAAGGGGCTTTGAGTTCAGAGTTGTGCACAGCTTGCAATTGTACTTCGCTCTTTGAGTTGAGTTAATAAATTACATTAGCTGATCTTCCTGTGTGTGTTACTGTGTTCTACATTAACCCCTTAATAGAGAGATTTAAAAAAAAAAGCCGGACTTTTTACACTGAAAAAATATTGTATTATGGTTTATTCTTCTATATTTCTTTTGCAATAGAAAATTTTAAGTTTTTGCTAAATTTAAGTTTAAGTGTTAACCATGTAAAACTGCTTAAATTCTGATTATGTATTGTTTTATTTATACTTTAATAAATGAATTTATATGATCTCAACTTATTATAGGATTAATATAGATACAATAAGGGGAGTTAAATTATTAAACTACGTTAAATATACCGTCAAACTTACAACGTCAAGTCTATTTTAAAGTAATATTTAATATCAAACATGCATTGTGAAAGTTATCAAAAAAAGCTGTACAAATGCTTACAGTTATTGAAATTTCTATTACTTTATCCATTATCAATTGTTTCTTGTATAGCCTGTCTTATCTTACTTTGTCAATGGCTGTAGATAAAAAAAGTAAAAAAAAGAAAGAAATACATTTATCCACGTGATCAAATACCGGTATTAGACAAACTGGTTTTATAGAGACATAATGCAATTACTATGAAAAGCATAATCCCCAGTATTCAATACATCATCCAATAAACTTGCTTTTCTGTAACTCTGATATATACTCCACTATCTTCCAATTAAAATCTCCAAGGCAAGCTCTTTCTTGCTAAGACCTTACACAACAACTCTATTTTGCCCACCAAACACACCACCTAGTAGTCATCTCTTACCTACAAAGAATATATATATATATATATATATATATATATATATATATATATATATATATATATATATATATATATATATATATACATATATACATATATATATATATATATATATATATATATATATATATATATATATATATATATATATATATATATATATATATATATATATGTATATACATATATATACATATATATGCATATATACATATATATATATATATATATGTATATATATATGTATATATATATATGTATATATATATATATATATGTATATATATATATATATATATATATATATGTATATATATATATATGTATGTATATATATATATATATATATATATATATATATATATATATATATATATATATATATATATATATATATATATATATATATATATATATATATATATATATATATATATATATATATATATATATATATATATATATATATATATATATATATTTATGTTTAAGTTTTAATCATGGTGACGTGTTTAAAATTCTGATCACGTATTGTTTTACTCATTCTTTAATAAAGGAATATATTTGATTTTAATTTATTAAAAAGTGAATATAGGTACAATAAGGGTAGTTAAGTTATTAAACTACGATAATTATACCGTCAAACATAAAATTTCTGTTTTAAAGTAATATTTAATATCAACGAATCATTAATTATTTACCAAAAAAAATCTGTATAAATGCTTAGAGTTATTGAAATTTCTATTACTTTTTCCGTTATCAATTGTTTCTTGTATAGCCTGTCTTATCTTACTTTGTCAATGGCTGTAGATAAAAGAAGTAAAAAAAGAAATAAGTACATTTATCCACGTGATCAAACACCGGTATAAGACAAACTGGTTTTATAGAGACATAATACAATTACTATGAAAAGCATAATCCCCAGTATTCCCTACATCATCCAATAAACTTGCTTTTCTGTAACTCTGATATATACTCCTACTATCTTCCAATTAAAATCTCCAAGGCACGCTCTTTCTTGCTAAGACCTTACACAACAACTCTATTTTGCCCCCCAAAACACTCCACCGAGTAGTCATCTCTTACCTACAAAGAATAAAAGACAAAATAATAATAAAGAAAAAAAGAAGCGGGCAAGCAAAGCCCGGCAACACAGAACATGAAGGGCTTACAAAGATATTACCACCAATCAAAAAAACTGGAGGAAAAAACATAACAAGAAATCTCCCCTCTGAAAAATCGATACAACTTGCCGCTAACAAACTTCCTATCCTCAATCAACTTCTGTTCATCCCTGCGCCGAATTGAAGGGGCTTTCACCCCCTTTTTACCTGCTGCAACCCTCCCTCCTTCCCCCTTTTGCTGAAGTGCAGAGGGAAATAGGTTGCGAGGGAGGAAAAAGGGGAAGAGAGGGGGGGGGCTTTCCTAGAAAATGCTATTAAGTCTCCGGCCATCAATAAAGCAGGAATTGTTGTTCTTGAATAATAAACATGACGAATGTATTCTACAGTGTAATGCAGAGGAATGGCTCGCCCGGTCCCCTTTATTGTCTTGGAGCGTGATTGATTACAGTATCTGAAAAGGTAGATTTGGTATTTTTATTTACAGGTTTACCCCGAGATGGATGTTTTGCTTTGTTCTCCGTATAGTTATTTAGTAAGGGTTCGATTTTTCTGTATTATGTGGTGCGCGTGCAACTTCGAAATGCGAATTTCTATTCTGGTAGAAAACCCGGGAATAGTTATGGAAAAGGGAAGGTAAAAAAAAAATGTCTGGTAGAGTTTCGAAAGAGTTGTTTTGTGTGTTTATTTTTGTAATAAGATTCTTGGTCGAGAGAAGAATATTGATAATTTTCATCTAGCATCAGTTGGAATACGACAGATTTAAATCAGGCGCGGTTATATTTCGAAGAGTAAAAAGTAAGAAAAGTAATGATGAAAATACTATTGGTCCAAGAATAAATCTGTAATGTCTTCTAATTTAGTATTATGACAAATGAGAAGATAAAAGACAACACACACACGCACACACACTTATATATAAATAAATACATACATACATATATATATATATATATATATATATATATATATATATATATATATATATATATATATATATATATATATGTATATATGTATGTATATATATATATATGTATATACATATATATATATATATATATATATATATATATATATATATATATATATATATATATATATATATATATATATATATATATATATATATATGTATATATATATATATATATATATATATATATATATATATATATATATATATATATATATATATATATATATATATATATATATATATATATATATATATATATATGTATATATATATATATATATATATATATATATATGTATATATATATGCATATATACACATATATATATATATATATATATATATATATATATATATATATATATATATCAAATATATAAATCATATATATATAAATGGCATTCATATATATATATGAATGCCTTTGTATGGAAATTTTTTCCTGTATCTTGTATTATGAATACATAAATGAATTATTCATTTCTTTTGTCGGTTATTAATACACATTCTTAAATTTACTGATCTTTGATTCCTTAACCCCTTTCTTGTCAAGAAAACATTACAAAACGGAGTAAATATACGACAAACTATTCGGAAATCTAACGGGAAAACGGAGGAGACTACTTGTAGTTCAAATCCACTTTTGCATTATTTATAAATTGACATTTGTTCATTTTAACACAGACCTTAAAAGGAAACTCGACAAGCAGAGCCCCCAAAAAGGCAAAAGTACGCTCCTTGGAAACAATAATTCACCGCATTTCAACTTCTCGGATACCTCAAGGAATTCATTTCCCGAGCAGTAACATTTGTTCCCAAATCCGTCCCTTACATGCGTCTGCAAACAAAATCAGATGCCGAAACATCTATATATCGGAGCGGGATAACATACCAGAAAATCCTGCGTGCTAGTCTCACGCCTCATTAAAAATTCACTTTTACCTCTCTGACGCTTGATCTACGCTATTTGTCATTGAATCTTTCCTTCCCCAAAATGTTGGGGCTTCCTCTCCCCTCCACCTCCTTACCCCTCCTACCACTCGAAAACAAAGCAGCGGGAAAAGCGATGGAACATAAAGCCCTTTTAAAATAGGCCCAAGGGATCAGTTACCATTGAACGGAATACAATAAAGATTCCTGCATCCACGGAGCCCACCCTTGGGACTGTTTGCCTTGCACTTGTGGGCCCATAGCCAAGGATTTCACTTTTATGGCGTTTTAAAGTTTTGAGTATTTTTCATAGAGAGCAGTTTTTTTCCCTTTTTTTCCCCCGTTCTCCCTCTTTTCTATTGCGTGACGGTCGATTATGGGCTTTTATTTTCAGCAATATTGTCCAGTGCTTTTCCAGGGGAAAAACGCCGGTAATGGGAAAACGCTGCAATGAAACACGAATTTAAATATTCTCACCCCATTGAAGCTTTGATCATATCGAGCGTTTATACGTCCGGAAATGTTATTTTTCATATGAGACATCTTTAGTGATATCCCTGCCGAGCATCAAACAGCGATATGTGACGTCCTATGATAAATGTTATTTATATACAAGGAGGAGTTTTACGGCAGAGACGTCATTTTATGGATAAGGAGTACTGTTGTTAAAGCAAGCAGTACTAACACTTCAGGTGAAATAATTGATGTCAGTTCATATATACATAGAGAGAAAGATATATATATAAAGAGAGAGAGAAAGAGCTACGGCTTAACCTTTATTGTCTCAAAATCCCCGAATTTAATTTTTTTTTAAATATTAGAAGCTAATATTTCTAAAATCTAAAAAAAAATAGTTAAAAGAATTAAAAAACTTAAAATTGAGCAACCTTCCCTCGATTTTTTCGAATACTTATAAAATAGGAAAGTAACGATTTTCGATAGTCATACTTTTGTTCTTACTTTTATTAACCCTTTAAAGGTCACCAAAATAAATTCATGGGAATTTAATGTATTTTTTTATAAATGTTATCTATAAGCCTTGTACATGTAAAATATATAATTTTTTTTTTACATTCCTTAGAAGGGTTTGCCTTGGAGGATAACAAATTAAGGTTTGAAAAGTGGTTTAACTGACTAACCCCTACCCTTGTACAGCTTGAACATTATGCCTTTTTAAAAGTTTAACTAAACTGGAAGAACAATAAATGATAATCCTTAAACTGGTATAATAAATAAATAGCTTAACAACTTAAAAGTGTTGTTTGTACAGATACTTTTATTTGAGGTCATAAGTAAGATAAATTGAATCTGACTTCTCAAGTACAGAAAGTTTAAATACATATATCTCAGTAGAAAAAGAAATAAATAAATTAAACGTAGAACTATCATCTGTTATATATTTAAAATATCAAAATTATTATATTTATAATATGTATATATATATATATATATATATATATATATATATATATATATATATATATATATATATATATATATAATCGAAAACTCATCCATGTCTCCAAAAAGTGTTTTTTTAATTGCAAAAGTTCTTGATTCTACATCATTAGCTTCCATATATCACACATGTATGAGATTGGAACCGTATATAATTATAAAAAGATAAAGTAAAGTAATCCAAAAAGTAAAGTTAAAAAAAAAGATGTTTAATAGGTGGTTTTGCTACGAAACCATTGTCCGTTAAAGGGTTAACACACGAACATTATACCCTAAAAAAATTCTTTTAGTTTTAAAACACTTTGATTTTATGAATTTCAATAACAGTTCCAGAAACCGGATAGACACCCAAAAGATGATAGAAAACTAAAATTTTGTTATATTGCACTTATTCAAATTTT
Source organism: Pardosa pseudoannulata (assembly GCA_032207245.1). Taxonomy (NCBI): domain Eukaryota; kingdom Metazoa; phylum Arthropoda; class Arachnida; order Araneae; family Lycosidae; genus Pardosa; species Pardosa pseudoannulata. The sequence goes on along the minus strand of CM063506.1, from coordinate 59,807,526 downwards.
TTTTATTAGTTAAAAGGTACTGATTAATAATATGTTCACACACAGACCGACAAGTATACTCACATAGATATAAATCCAAAAATTGACATTTTCGGACTCGGAAAAGTTCAAAACGGGATGGCTGAATGGTGACTCAATGGATATAACACTTCTTTTTAGTATAGGAGTTCATGAATTTGAATTCCACTACATGTTCGTAGCAGTTTGGAACTATATTAGAAGTTTAGTGGACACCAAAGATTGCCCAGGCAACCTAGTTATTTTTTACATATCACACAGAGACTCATTTTCAATAAGGACCACTAACGGTCCTTATTGCCATGATCTATCAAATTCTGTTGCTCTTCTATATCTGCTTGTTGCTGAGAGACACAATAGCTCAGACTTCAAAGGCATCAATCTAAGAACCGCAGGGTTGTAGAGTCAAGGCTTGAGTTCTCCAATGATCCGCCATGTTTATCAATGACAGGTGAGGTACGTAAAATAAATTCCTGGTGGGAGATTAATGTTACTTTGATTTAGTGTTTGAGAAAGAAGTAACTAAAAGTCATTAATAAAACACACCTTGACTAATATATCTTGATTAAATGATTTTATACAATATATGCCTAAGGAATACAACTTATAGCTTGTAGATGTGGAAGACTCCTCTGGACTAGGCGTCAGTCTCGCAAAAATTGTGTCGTTTTTCCTTTGTCTCTTGTAGCTCCAAATATATATCCCTCAAGCAGCTGATGGTAGCAGCGTCCACCCTCTTCTTTCCTCTGGTAACAACCTCATACTGAAAAAATCAGCCTGACCAGCGGAGAAAAAGCAGGGGTCAACTCGAGAACGGCGGGATCAAATCCCGCTAAACCAACTGACCCCTCTATTGGTTGGGAGAAGTCAGAAGTATCTCCCTAGCCATGACAGCTCCTATTATGTTTGCTTTTGGTGACGGCTTATGAGAAGAGGTAAAAAAAGGTTTAAGCACTGAATAGAACCATGTCCTCCAAGTTTCCAGACTCTACCTCTGGACTTGGCTGCCAATCTTGTGAATATTTTGTTTCTTTCTTGTTTTTAAATTAGAGAATTCACTTCAATTAAGTCTTTTTTTAACCCCAGTAGTTCTCTTACAAACGAGAGGTACTTCCCTTTACCTTATTTCGTGTACCCTCTGCCTGGCATGCTTGAATTTCTAAAATCTCATTAGCAACAACAACCCAATTGTTGCTTATTTCAAAGTGACATTGTTGATAATTTTCTGTAGATAAATCTCTCTCTCTTTCTCTCTCTCTCTCTCTCTCTCTCTCTCTCTCTCTCTCTCTCTCTCTCTCTCTCTCTATATATATATATATATATATATATATATATATATATATATATATATATATATATATATATATATATATGTATATATATGTATATATATATATACATATGTATATGTATATATATATATGTATATATATATATATATATATATATATATATATATATATATATATGTGTGTATGTATATACATATATATATATATACATGTATATATATATATATATATATATATATATATATATATATACATGTATATATATACATATATATATATATATATATATATATATATATATATATATATATGTATATATGTTCTCTCGAGTTATATATTTCGGTACGATAATTTGTAGAAGAAACATTTTTTTAGTTTATTACTCCAATTTCATATAATACTTATGTAAGGCCAAGTAATTTTATTTAGAACTTTCCGAGACTGCAAACAGAAAGTCGTAAAAATAATATTCTAGAAAGTTTCGATTCTTGTAAATTATATAATCTAAGGAAATATTTGCCTTTCTGATATTACGGTGAATTCATAAATGCAAAATGTATTTTAAAGGAGATTCTTTGAAGCGTTTGAATTAAGTCCTAAGTCAACAAGTAAAAAGAAAATTTTACAAGGTAAAAAAAAACGAGAGACAAAAACTAAATGTTTACCTTTTATTTAGTAGGAGAGAAAGTAATTTAATTCTTAATGTAATAAGCTTAAAAAATATCACAACTTTAGAATTAAAAGAAACACGCAGACTTAAGAGCATAAAAAATAACATCCGCATACATCTTTAAAACCTTCATTTCGAGAATCTTCCAAAGGATTTTAAACTTTCTGCACTTTCTGAATTCTTTGGCAAACATTAATTATGATCAAATGCATCGTTCCGTCTATATCTACAGTAATTACACTACTGTTCTGATAGAATATTTTTTCATGATATATTCCATAATAGTAAGGGAAGAAATATTTCTTGTAATTGCAGAAAGATTTAAATCGCAATATTAAAATAAAGAATACTTGCAAGAAAAATGTAAACAATGTTCCCTAGTTTTAGTATATAAATCGCAATATCAAAATAAAGAATACTTGCAAGAAAAATGTAAAAAATGTTCCCTAGTTTTAGTATATAAATCGCAATATCAAAATAAAGAATACTTACAAGAAAAGTGTAAAAAATACTTCCTAGTTTTGTTGAAAATTTTATAAGTCAGTAGGAAGTCAGTGTAATATATATAAATATATATATTTCATTCACAGAATTGTAAAGAG
>CM063506.1:59784944-59799944 GCA_032207245.1 Pardosa pseudoannulata | reverse complement strand
TATGATGTTCATAATATATTAGCTAAATGACCAAGCTATTGATAAACTGACTTTATAATAGACCAAGAACCACAAAACTTGGTCTATTATAAACTGATCATTTATAATAGACCAAGTTTTGTGAGAGTCCAAAAAATTCAGCTTAAATTCTGAAAGTGATCGTCGATAGAATAAGCACATCCATGTTTGGACTAAATATATTTGTTTATATTGCCAGTTGTCACTGTGAAAAAAACATTCTGCCAAATGATAACTGAAAACCATTTTGTTTACTCTATAAAATAATTACCATTTTTTATTTCCTTTACGTTTTAACCCTCTGACTGCTCATCCCGCGATTTCCACGGGCAATCCAAAAGTAGCAAAATTTGCTCATCCCGCGATTTTCGCGGGCATGTGTTTTTCTTCCTTTATTAAGAAGCACATTCCGCCTTTTCACTGTTTAACCAGTGGAATAAATTATACACAGTATTAGACATTTAATAAGGTAAATAGAATTATATGACTAGAACTATTATAATTATATTAAATAACAGAATGATAGATAGTATGTTATAAATAGAAACTAACTATGTTAAAGTTGAAATTTATTATAAAATAAATGTTTTATGTGATAACATCTGAAATTAGTTTTTCTGAAAGCTTATTTTCTCATGATAAAAGTCAATATAAAAAATCTTTTCTAGAAAAGAATTAGTATTTCAATTCTCCAATATATATATATATATATATATATATATATATATATATATATATATATATATATATATATATATATATATATATATATATATATATATATATATATATATATATATATATATATATATTATATATATATATATATATATATATATATATATATATATATATATATATATATATATATATATATATATATATATATATATATATATATACATATATGTGTATATATATACATATACATACTATATATATACATATATGCATATATATACATATATATACATATATATATATACATATATATAAACAATATATATATACATATATATATAAACATATATATATATATACATATACATATATACATATACATATACACATATACATATACATATGCATATACACATATACATATACATATATACATACACATACACATATATACATACACACACACACACACACACACACACACACATATATATATATATATATATATATATATATATATATATATATATATATATATATATATATATATATATATATACTTAAACTATGCAAAAATAATACGCAATTTTTAAAGAGATCTTGGTTTACAAATTGTGCAGTCAGAGGGTTAATACTATAAAAGAACCTCAATTATCAGAAGTAATTGGGACAGAACCTACTTCAGATAATTGAGAATTCATCAATAATCATCAAGTACAATATGTAGTGTCGTCATTGGTACAATAGCATTCCACAGTTCTGGCACACGGAAGTATGACTTTCCAAATTTCGAAACGGGGTCTGATTTGATTAGAACAGGGATATTTGAAAGTGAAGAAGAGTACACTCATACCGATTATTGTGCTTGCGAGAAATAATTCTAAAATAGGGAATTTCAAAATATTTATCTGCACGCTTTGTTCGGAAAGGACTGCTTGCATACAAAAAGTATGTGGGGAAGAAAACTTTAAAAATACATGTTTGTAAAGAGAAAATGTTGGATGATAGTAGAGAGGGAAATAAAAGTGAAGAAGAAACAGACTTCGGTTAATGGAGAGTTTCGGTTAATCGAGGTTCTACTGTATAACTTTCCCTAAAAAAATTTAGTAAATTTCTGAAATGACGCCACTTATCGTTAAATACAAAAACTTAAGCGGCTTTCTTGACTCTTTTCGTAGCAAACTATTCCTGGATGGATCAAATCGTTTCCTGTACAGATATTAATAGTTAGTTGTGTAATTCATGAGAAAGTACCATGTTTTCATTCTTAATATGGGTGGGAGAAGGAGAAATCCATAAATCTTTTCTAAGCTTGTCCTTGAACTGTGTTCAATAAAAGTAGTTGTAAATAGTACATGACATTATTTTATTTCTATTCTTTCTATGGTAACAAAACATCATACTATAAGAGAAAACATATTAGTGTTGGTTTTATTTTTGTTGACGTTTTACTGACCTAAATCCTATATTTCAGAATAAATCGTTAGTAGAATAAATTAAAAAGAACTGATTTTTTTTTTTTTAGATTCATTAAACCCCCATACTGCTGTAGATCTTTATGGTTTATTCCCATTAAAAATTCCATTTTACCTATAATGATAAATGCAGATACTTAAACTGCTGTTTAGTACAAGAAATGATAGTAAAATAGATTATGTTTAGTTCAAAAAATTCTGTCGTATCGTATTAATAAATCTTATTGTCATGTACTTAAATAGTATAAAAATACTTATTTATACTATTTTAAAAATATTAGTGCTTTTTTACAACAAATGATAGTAAAATAGAGTATGGTTAGTTTAGAAATTCTATCGTATAGTATTCCGAAAACTTTTTCTCATGTACTTAAATAGTATAAAATTATTTATGTACAATAATTTAAAAATATTAGTGTTTTTTTTTTTACAACAAATGATAGTAAATAAAGTATGTTTAGTTTAAAAATTCTATCGTATCATATTCAAAAATCTTATTTTGATGTACTTAAATAGATAAAAATATTTAATTATTCCGATTTAAAAATATTGGTGTTTCTTTACAATTGATAGTAAAATAGAGTATGGTTAGTTTAGAAATTCTATCGTATAGTATTCCAAAAACTTTTTCTCATATACTTAAATAGTATAAAAATATTTATTTATACCAATTTAAAAATATTAGTGTTTTCTTACAATAAATGATAGTAATATGGAATATGTTTAGTTTAAAACATTCTATCGTATCGTATTCAAAAAACTTATTTTGATGTACTTAAATAGATAAAAATATTTATTTATACCGATTTAAAAATATTAGTGTTTTTTACAACAAATGATAGAAAATTAGAGTATGTTTAGTTTCAAAATTCTATCGTATCGTATTCAAAAAAACTTATACTCATGTACTTAAATAGTCTAAAAATATTTATTTATACTAATTTAAAAATATTAGTGTTTTTTTAGTATAAATGATAGTAAATTAGAGTATGTTTAGTTTAAAATTTCTATCGTATCGTATTAAAAAAAACTTATTTTCATGTACTTAAATAGCATAAAAATATTTATTTATACTAATTTAAAAATATTAGTGTTTTTTACATCAAGTGATAGTAAAATAGTGTATGTTTAATTTAAAAATTCTATGGTATCGTATTCAGAAAACTTATTCTGATGCACTTAAATAGATAAAAATATTTATTTATTCCGATTTAAAAATATTAGTGTTTTTTACAACAAATGATAGAAAATTAGAGTATGTTTAGTTTCAAAATTCTATCGTATCGTATTCAAAAACTTTATTCTCATGTACCTTAAGGTCTACAAGGTTGTAGGCCAACTGTGTTTTCTGGGCCGAGAGCTCCAATCCAGATATTTCTTCCAGTAAGCAGAGAAATTGATACGAGCAGAGAATGCTTAAACAATATAAAAATATTTATTTATACCAATTTAAAAATATTAGTGTTTTTTACAACAAATGTTAGAAAAAATAGATTATTTTTAGTTTAAAAATTCTATCGTATCGTATTAAAAAAAAACTTATTCTCATGTACTTGAATGGTATAAAATTATTTATTTATACCAATTTAAAAATATTAGTGTTTTCTTAAAATAAATGATAGTAATATAGAGTATGTTTAGTTTAAAAATTTCTATCATATCGTATTCAAAAATCTTATTTTGATGTACTTAAATAGATAAAAATATTTATTTATTCCGATTTAAAAATATTAGTGTTTTTTACAACAAATGATAGAAAATTAGAGTATGTTTAGTTTCAAAATTATATCGTATCATATTCAAAAAACTTATTCTCATGTATCTTAAGATCTACAGGGTTGTAGACCAACTGCGTTTCCTGGGCCGAGAGCTCCAATCCAGATATTTCTTCCAGTAAGCAGAGAAATTAATGCGAGCAGAGAATACTTAAACAGTATAAAAATATTTATTTATACCAATTTAAAAATATTTTGTGTTTTTTTTACAACAAATGATAGAAAAATAGAGTATTTATAGTTTAAAAATTCTATCGTATCTTATTTAAAAAAAACTTTTTCTCATGTACTTCAAAGGCATCAAAGGTGATGACGCAACTGGACTCTATGGGCCTAGCCCGTTAATCCAGAGGCTTCTATCAGTAAGCACAAAAATGACAACGAGCGAAAAGTAAACACATAAAAGAGCAAAGAGATAGAAGGGTGGATTCGTGAGTTCATAACACAAAACTAGAGAGTAGAAAGTTTAAGGATAGTAAAAACATAAATATTTTTTTGGCCAGTGACATCCGTACAAAATAAGCCGAAAAAATTTGAAAAATAATGTCTCATGTACTTGAATGGTATAAAATTATTTAATTATACTAATTTAAAAATATTAGTGTTTTTTTTTACTACAATGAAAAAAGCATCAACGTAAACTCTTATTATATTTACATCTTTATAATTTTTTATTTAATATCTCCTCTAAGTGAAACCATTTTCAAAACAACTTTTTATAACTACAGAAAAGCGTTTAGTTGTTATAAAAACATATCTTTTCCGCATATCCGTAAAACCTCTTTAATGGATATTTTATTGGGATGATAATTATACAAAAAATATTCTAGTAACTTTCAATAATAATGGGAGCGAGAAGTGAATTTGTTTCAGCGTTTCGTTTTCGAAACCAAAAAATAACTAGAAATATTTTCCACGCTCGCCGTAAAATAAAGAAACTACATAAAATCGCTTCTTTTCCATGCCGGACCCATGGGAACTGTAACCGTAGAATGCAATAAGATAAAGATCCCGCTCTGCTTTTGCAAGAGATATCTCGAAAATGGTTTTACCGTCACTCAATCTTTTATATAGCTTTAGCTTTTTATTCCCAACTTTTTTTATACCCTCTTTCCGGTTTTGCCCCTCCCCCTTTTTTTCACTAGATCACTCCCTTCCCTTATTTTCCGTGAATAATGAACTAATCTAATACGTTGAAAGAGTTTCAGTTAAATGTACTGTAACTATCAAAACAATTTTTATATTTTCAGAAGGCAGAAAAAGAGCCTTTAGACGGGCTTAAATAAAAATGCCTTATTCCCTTCATTATTAGCTTTTCTACTCTTGATTATGTGCAGTTTATAAACAATACAATTATATTTGAAACTCTAAAAAGTTTCTTAATTTGTCTGTAAAAATATTTTAATTTTATTATAAAAGAAAAGGGACTTAAAAGAGTTTTTATCATTTCTCAGTGTTTTTTTTTATATATATAATTTAAATTTTTAATTCCAAATATTTTTATACGCTTTCCTCTTTTGCCCCTCCCCCTTTCTTTCATAAATCACTCCCTTCCCTTATTTTCCGTAAATAATGACCTAATAATGACTCCAAAAATGTTCTTAATTTCACTGTAAATTTATGTTTTCATTTATTACCAAAAAAAAAAAATATCTTTCAAATGGTTTTACCATTGCACCGTTTTTTTTTATATAACTTTAATTTTTAATTTCATATATTTTATATCCTCTTTCCTGTTTTGCCCCTCCCCTTCTTTTATCACTAGATCACTCCTGCCCTTATTTTCCGTGAATGATGAACTAATCTAATACGTTTAATCAGTTCCAGTTAAATGTTCTGTAACTATCAAAACAACTTTTATATTTTGATAAGGCAAAAAAGAGATTTTAGATGGGGTTGAATAAAAATGTCTTCTTATATCCCCTTCATTATAGCTTTTCTACTCTTTATTATAAGCAGTTAATACACAATACAAATATAATTGAAACCCTAAAATTTTTATTAATTTGTCTCTAAAAATATTTTTTTATTACCAAAGAAATGTCTTTTAATCGCTTTTACCATTGCTCAGTTTTTTTATATAACTTTAATATTAATTTTAAATATTTCATGACCTCTTTCCGGTTTTCCCCCTCCCCCTTTCTTTGCACTAGATCACTCCCTTCCCTTATTTTCCGTGAATAATGAACTAATCTAATATGTTGAAAGAGTTTCAGTTAAATGTACTGTAACTATCAAAACAACTTTTATATTTTGAGAAGGCGCAAAATGATACTTTAAATGGGGTTAAATAAAAATGTCTTGTTCCCTTCATTATTAGCTTTTCCACTCTTGATTATATGCAGTTTATAAACAATACAAATATATTTAAAACACTAAAATGTTTCTTAATTTGTCTGTAAAAATATTTAAATTTTATTTCCAAAGAAATATGTTTCAAAAGGTGTTACCATCTCACAGCATTTTTATAGAACTTTTATTTTTAATTTCAAATACTTTATACCCTCTTTCCAGTTTTGCCCCTCCCCCTTTTAATTCAATAGATAACTCCCCTTATTTTTCGTGAATAATGATCTAATCTAATACGTTGAAAGTGTTTCAGTTAAATCTACTGTAACTATCAAAACAACTTTGATATTTTGAGAAGGCACAAAAAGAGACTTTAGATAGGGTTAGATAAAAATCTCTTATTCCCTTCATTATTAGATTTTCAACTCTTGATTATATTCAGTTTATAAACAATACAATTATATTTGAAACTCTAAAAATTTTCTTAATTTGTCTGTAAAAATATTTTAATTTTATTATTAAAGGAAAGGGACTTCAAACAGTTTTACCATTGCTCAGTGTTTTATATATATATATATATATATATATATATATATATATATATATATATATATATATATATATATATATATATATATATATATATATATATATATATATATATATATATATATATATATATATATAATTTAAATTTTTAATTCCAAATATTTTATACGCTTTCCTCTTTTGCCCCTTCCACTTTCTTTCGTAAATCACTCCCTTCCCTTATTTTCCGTAAATAATGACCTAATAATGACTCTACAAATGTTCTTAATTTCACTGTAAATTTCATATATTTTATATCCTCTTTCCCCCTTTTTTTTCATTAGATCACGCTTGCCCTTATTTTCCGTGAATGATGAACTAATCTAATACGTTGAATCAGTTCCTGTTAAATGTTCTGTAACTATCAAAACAACTCTTATATTTTGATAAGGCAAAAATGAGACTTTAGATTGGGTTGAATAAAAATGTCTTCTTCTATCCCCTTCATTATATCTTTTCTACTCTTTATTATAAGCAGTTTATAAACAATACAAATATAATTGAAACCCTAAAATTTTTATTAATTTGTCTCTAAAAATATTTTTTTTTTATTACCAAAGAGATATCTTTTAATCGCTTTCACCATTGCTCATTTTTTTATATAACTTTAATATTAATTTTAGACATTTCATAACCACTTTCCGGTTTTCCCTTTCCCCCTTTCTTTGCACTTGATCACTCCCTTACCTTATTTTCCGTGAATAATGAACTAATCTAATACTTTGATAGTGTTTCAGTTAAATGTACTGTAACTATCAAAACAATTTTTATATTTTGAGAAGGCAGAAAAAGAGCCTTTAGACGGGTTAAATAAAAATGTTATATTACCTTCATTATCAGATTTTCTACTCTTGATTATATGCAGTTTATAAACAATACAATTATATTTGAAACTCTAAAAATTTTTTTAATTTGTCTGTAAAATATTTTAATTTTATTACCAAAGAAAAGAGACTTCAAACAGTTTTACCATTGCTCAGTGTTTTTTTTTTTATATAATTTAAATTTTTAATTTCAAATATTTTATACACACTGTCAGCTTTTGCCCCTCCCCCTTTTTTCCTAAATCACTTTCTTCCCTTATTTTCCGTAAATAATGACCTAATTATGACTCTAAATATCTTCTTAATTTTACTGTAAAATTATGTTTTCATTTATTACCAAAGAAATATCTTTCAAACGGTTTTACCAATCCACAGTTTTTTTTATATAACCTTACTTTTTAATTTTAAATACTTTATACCCTCTTTCCGGTTTTGCCCCTCTCCTTTTTTTTCACTAGATCACTCCTGCCCTTATTTTTGGTGAATAATGAACTAATCTAATACGTTTAATCAGTTCCAGTTAAATGTTCTGTAACTATCAAAACAACTTTTATATTTTGATAAGGCAAAAAAGAGATTTTAGACGGGGTTGAATAAAAATGTCTTCTTATATCCCCTTCATTATAGTTTTTCAACTCTTTATTATAAGCAGATTATAAACAATACAAATGTAATTGAAACCCTAAAATTTTTATTAATAGGTCTGTAAAAATATTTTTTATTACCAAAGAAATATCTTTTAATCTCTTTTACCATAGCTCAGTTTTTTATATAACTTTAATATTAATTTTAAATATTTCATAATATCTTTCCGTTTTCCCCCCTCCCCCTTTCTTTGCACTAGATCACTCCCTTCCCTTATTTTCCGTGAATAATGAACTAATCTAATACGTTGAAAGAGTTTCAGTTAAATGTACTGTAACTATCAAACAATTTTTATATTTTGAGAAGGCAGAAAAAGAGCCTTCAGACGGGGTTAAATAAAAATGCCTTATTCCCTTCATTATTAGCTTTTCTACTCTTGATTATATGCAGTTTATAAACAATACAATTATATTTGAAACTCTAAAAATTTTCTTAAATTGTCTGTAAAATATTTTAATTTTATTACCAAAGAAAAGGTCTTTCAAACAATTTTACCACTGCTCAGTGTTTTTTTTTATATAATTTAAGTTTTTAATTTCAAATATTTTATACTCTCCTTGAGCTTTTGCTCGTCCCCCTTTTTTTTCATAAATCACTCCCTTCCCTTATTTTCTGTAAATAATGACCTAATAATGACTCTAAAAATGTTCTTAATTTCACTGTAAAATTATGTTTTCATTTATTACCAAAGAAATATCTTTCAAACGGTTTTACCATCGCACCGTTTTTTTATATAAATTTAATTTTTAATTTCAAATATTTTATACCCTCTTTCCAGTTTCCATCTTAGGTAAAGACCTATCTTAAATTCTATTTGCTGACGATTGTCTCTTCCCGTCTTTGGATTGCCTCCTAGTTTCTAGGTTTCAATCCTCCCTCACTGATAGTGTTTTCTACCCCCATCTCTAGTTCTCACTGCCATCTCCGGCTGCAGCAGCGTTAACTTGGGCTCCTACTTTGGAGGGTGTAAATCTTAAGACTTCCATTGGACGTTCTTCAAAAGAATTCTACTGGTTGAATTCCTATATGAATTTTGGATCCTACCTGTGGCCCTGTTACAGTTTTTAGGAACCTGCCCACCTTACAGTTTCTAGCTGTTTATAAAAAAAAAAAGTTTTTAGATTGTCTCTCATCCCTTAACATGATTTGATCTGAGAACCATGATGCATTTTAGCACTTGTGTCTCTATATTTGCCATTATTATGCTTATTAGTTTTCGTCTAAACTCAAGCAATTTCTCACACGTTTCTTTCCCCACTCACATAATTTTCTTTTTAATGTTATTGCCAACAAAGTACTCATAGATTGAAGCATTACCATTGACAGCAAACCCAGTACTGTTGCCAATTCGTCCTATGTGGCTACTATGTGGCCTCTTTCCAATTTTGTCCCTCCCCGTTTTAATTCACTAGATCACTCCCTTCCCTTATTTTCCGAGAATAACAACCTAATCTAATATATTTAAAGATTTTCAGTTAAATGTACTGTAACTATCAAAACAATTTTTATATTTTGAGAAGGCAGAAAAAGAGCCTTTAGACGGGGTTAAATAAAAATGCCTTATTCCCTTCATTATTAGCTTTTCTACTCTTTATTATTATCTCTCATCCTATACCCTTAACTTGATTTGATCTGAGAACCATGTTGCATTATAGCACTTGTGTCTCTCTATTTGCCATTCACCTTATGCTTATTAATTTTATTCTAAACTCAAGCAGTTTCTCACGCTTTTCTTTCCCCACTCACATAATTTTCTTTTTAATGTTATTGCCAACAAAGTACTCATAGATTGAAGCATTACCATTGACAGCAAACCCAGTACTAGAGGGCTTGGCCCAGGGAGTACTGTTGCCAATTCGTCCTATGTGGCTCCTATGTGGCCTCTTTCTAGTTTTGCCCCTCCCCGTTTTAATTCACTAGAATACTCCCTTCCCTTATTTTCCGTGAATAATGAACTAATCTAATATCATGAAAGAGTTTCAGATAAATGTACTGTAACTATCAAAACAACTTTTATATTTTGAAAAGTCAGAAAAAGAAACTTTAGATGGGTTAAAATGCCTTATTCCCTTCATTATTAGCTTTTCTACTCTTGATAATGTGCAGTTTATAAACAGTACAAATGTATTTGAAACATTAAAATTTTTATTAATTTGTCTGTAAAAATATATTTTTTAATACCAAAGAAATATATATCGAACGGTTTTACTATCGCACAGTTTTTTATATAACTTTAATTTTTAATTTCAAATATTTTATAAACTCTTTCCGGTTTTGTCCCTCCCATTTTTTCACTAGATCAATCCTTTCCCTTATTTTCTTTGAATAATGAACTAATCTAATACGTTGAAAGAGTTTCAGTTAAATGTATTGTATCTATCAAAAACAACTTTTATGTTTTGAAAAGGCAGAAAAAGAGGCTTTAGATAGGGTTAAATAAAAAAAAATATTACCTTCATTATTAGCTTTTCCACTCTTGATTATATGCAGTTTATAAAAAATACAAATATATTTTAAATATATTCACTAACAAATTACACAAAAAATTTCTTAATTGATCTGTACAAATATATTTATATTTTATTATAAAAGAAATGTCTTCTAAACGGTTTTATAATCGCACAAATATTTTATATAATTTTAATTTATAATTTCAGATATTCTTTACTCTCATTCCAGTTTTGCCCCTCCCCTTTTTTCCACTAGATCACTCCCTTCCCTTATTTTCCGAGAATAACAACCTAATCTAATATATTTAAAGATTTTCAGTTAAATGTACTGTAACTATCAAAACAATTTTTATATTTTGAGAAGGCAGAAAAAGAGCCTTTTCATGGGGTTAAATTAAAATATCTTATACCTTTAATTATTAGTTTTTCTACTCTTGATTATATGCAGTTTATAAACAATACAAATATATTTGAAACACCAAAAGATTTCCTAATTTTCTGTAAAAATACATTTTCTTTTTTTACCAAAGAAATGTAGTCCAAAGGTTTTACTAACGCACAGTTTTATATAACTTTAATTTTTATATTTTAATTTTTTATTTTAATTCAAATAGTTTATACTCTTACCAGTTTTGCCCTTCCCCCTTTTATTCATTACATCACTCACTCCCCTTATTTTCCGTTAATAATGAACTAATCTAATAAGTTGAAATCAATTTCAATTAAATGTTCTGTAACTAACAAAACAACTTTTATATTTTGAAAAGTCAGGAAAAAGAAACTTTAGATGGGATTGTATAAAAAATGTCTGATTATATCCTCTTCATTATTAGCTTTTCTACTCTTTATTATAGGCAGTTTATAAGCAATACAAATATATTTGAAACACTAACAGTTTTCCTAATTTGTCTGTAAAACTAGATTTTCTTTTTTATCAAAGAAATGTTTTTCAAACAGTTTTACCATTACTCAGTTTTTTTATATAACTTTAATTTTTAAATTCAAATAGTTTATACTCTTTCCAGTTTTGCCCCTCCCAATTTTAATTCACTACATCAATCACTCCCCTTATTTTTCGTCAATAATGAACTAATCTAATACGTTGAATCAATTTCAATTAAATGTACTGTAACTATCAAAACAACTTTTATATTTTCAGACGGCAGAATAAGAGACTTTATATATATTTATATATATATAATATTATATTATATATATATATATATATATATATATATATATATATATATATATATATATATATATATATATATTATATATATATATATATATATATATATATATATATATATATATATATATATATATATATATATATATATATATATATATATATATATATATATATATATATATATATATATATATATTTATATATATACATATATATATATATATACATATATATATATATATATATATATATATATATATATATATATATATATATATATATATATATATATATATATATATATATATATATATATATATATATATATATATATATATATATATATATATATATATATATATATATATATATATGTGTGTGTGTGTGTGTGTGTGTGTGTGTATGTGTGTACTACAGGTATGAGTAAAGTAGCATTCCAAACTGTCTCCTCAAAGGGAAACGTTGAGAAAAATCGAATAAAGATTTTCAAGATAAATATCATATGGAAACAAGACTACGAAAGAACATTCTATTTTTTAAATAAAAAATTTGGAATGTACAAATGTTTTATTTTAACAGACATATATCTTTTTAGACGAATAGTGCATTTTATATTCAGATGCAGGGTACATATGAGTAAACATTTTGAGAAACATAGTTGTATTATTTGTTGGGGGTTTTTTCTGTAATGATAACATGTTATTTCTTCTCATCTGATACTATAGATTTTATCGGAAATATTAGGAAATTTTCTAATTATTGAACTATCAATTTTCACAAATATAGTGCAATATATAAAAATTTATATCGACTATATCGAATGAAATCTACTATATAAATTTACATAAATTGCTATATACATAGTATTTGCTTTGAAGAACCCCTAGGGATCTCGTAACAGAAGCAGACCACTCATAAGATGGCAGAATGATGTTAAAAATGATTTCAGAATTTTAGGAATTAAAGAGTGGCAGAGAGTTGTGCTGGACAGTGTCAGTTGAAGGGAGAGTGCTGTTGAGGCAGCTAAGACCTGCTATATGTTGTCACTCTGTTAAAGAAGAAGCTGTGTGTGTGTGTGTGTGTGTGTGTGTGTGTGTGTGTGTGTAGTGTAGTGTCTGGTTAAGGCAAAAGTACACACTTCATTTTTAAACTCAGTTTATCATTTCTTTTTCAATCATATCCAACATGTCGGACACTCTTTTGGCTCTAAACCCCAGACAATACTTATATCGCTGTCACCTCCGCTGTGGGTACATCAGCTCTATAATTCTAGACGTTCTGTCGCCATTCGCGTGATCATAAGTCTTTTATTATCTGCCTTATCACACATCTATCCGCTTTATCAAATAGTTCCCCATTAAGATTACAAAATAATCTCCTAAAAATCTAACTAATTTTAAAAGTGAAACATATATATACCTACATATATATGTGATATAGGAAGGGAATAATATTGTAATGTGGGAATACAGTAATATTGGAATAACAAATCTAGGAATAAGCTCCCCGGAAACAAAAACAAATATGTTAAAAAAAAACCACAAAGACCCTAAATGTGGAAACAAACAAGACCTCCAGCAAATACACAGAAGTGAACCACCTGTGGGCTACGAAGACGCAATTTTAATCCCCTTTTGACGTTACAGAAGTCGTAAAATCAAACGAGTAAATCCCAGTGACACTATAGAGTCACATAACTTGTGGGAGTTAATCCCCTGCGCCAGCCACCTGCCATCCACTATCTGTTCGGCTAGACTGAAATCAAAAATAAAAAGTGTAAGAGCCAATGAAGAGGTCCAAGAACGCCCCAAAAGGCCCTCGCAAATTCTAAATGTTCAGCCACAAAAACACCCCTCAAAACCCCATAGTATAAGATCTTATATTTCCGATAAAGAGTTTATATTCTGTATCCAGCCGTCAGTTAGAAAAAGAGACATTCCCTAACCTCCCGCTATCTGGTTAGTATATTCTCTTTCCAGCCGTCAGCTCGTCAGTTAGTATGTTCTCGTTCCAGCTGTATAATCTATACATATGTGTGTGTATAACCAGGGAAATTATCTTTCACCTATTAGAAATTAATTCATTCCCTATTATTTGGATTGTCTTCGATTCCTGGATGATAAAAATTCCTAAATTATTTAAGGTCTTACAGCCGTTAAAGAAAGCGAAGTCCAGCTATGTGGAACATTAAATATATTTAGGGTAAAAACAGGATGGTCTTTACACGGTAAGAGTTTTGCAACGAATGCCACAATAAACATTACATCTTTTAATTTGCCGCATACAAGAGCGAGAGATCACGTGGATTTTACTGAAAAGACTTGAGATTTTTTTAGTAGTTTTGGGGCATTAAGAGTGATTTTTGATACTTTAAATTAGACCGAAAATTCTACAGGTATCAGTTTAGTTTTTAGAGCATTGAAACACTTTTTTGTTTTTGGACAGCTGAAAAATGTGGTTAGTGGACAGACAGTTAGCGTTTATTCTAGCGTTAGTTTTGGGAGACGGTTAAAAATAATTTCAGAACAATCTTTAAATCTGACATTTTATAGTATGGGAAATTATTTATTAAAATTCGATAAGAACATGAAGAAATATTTTAGATAGACATTTTATGATTATTAATTTTGATATGTTGAATGTATATAATTTCACACATTCCGTAATTTAAGATAAATAAAGGCTAATAAAAGGTTTTAATGCTACTTTCCATTTATAGTTCTACATAATATGATCGAGTGTTTTTGTACGATATTCTTACTCCGTTGTCCGTCCTATAGCAGGATATATACGGATAAACGAAAAAAAGCCCACGATCTTCTATCACAGATCTCTAGCTCTTTTCATTTTCACATTTCCTTCCTACTTGCGACGCACTTTCTTCCAGGTGCTTGAAAAGTAAAGATATGCGATCCTGAATCCTAGCAGTGCTACGAAATGTTGCTTATGAAAAAAAGACTGGAAATAAGGAATCATGCCAGGAAAGGACGAATGTTCTAGAAATCATTCTAAGAGTGTATAAACAAGATTCAGTGAAAATGCTGTCTCCCGTTTGCTTCA
>CM063506.1:59749944-59772444 GCA_032207245.1 Pardosa pseudoannulata | reverse complement strand
ATTATATTTTAAGCATAGTTGATTTTATATGGATATACATATACATACATATATACATATATATATATATATATATATATATATATATATATATATATATATATATATATATATATATATATATATATATATATATATATATATATATATATATATATATATATATATATATATATATATATATATATATATATATATATATATATATATATATATATATATATATATATATATATATATATATATATATATATATATATATATATATATATATATATATATATATATATATATATATATATATATATATATATATATATATATATATATATATATATATATATATATATATATATATATATATATATATATATAACTATCAGGTCTAAAAAGAGGATAGTTGGAAATTACTTGAATTAAAAACGATTTTAAAAGGTAACTTCTTTATAATAATAAAATAAATAAAAAAAAACCGTGGTAGCGTAACCTTTTGGAGTAATGCGGTCAAGCGCACAGATATTCCGCACTAAGTTGATGACTAATCAAACGAGAAGTAATAGTTAGCGAGTGGACATGGAGCTGTCAACACATTCCACTCTTAGCTCCGCGACGAAAAAGGAAAATGGAGCAAGCGACGCCTGAAACGGAAACTCCATATTAAACAAAGAAGTGTTTTTACTAAGAAGGAGTAATTATACCATTCGCCTTAAAACTGGAACACGATATATATATATATATATATATATATATATATATATATATATATATATATATATATATATATATATATATATATATATCGAGTCATATTTCGAGTAGATGCTCATAGCTTTAGGATGAATATATAATAATTCGAGGTTATAGAAATTTTGATATAAAATTGTTGGCTAATGAAAAAAAAAATTTTTTTGAAAGTAGATAAGTTATTCATTAAACAATTTTTATTTTTTGTTTCTTCTTGCTAGTTTTAATACTGGTTTAAGAATAAATATATTTACTGGAGATTATTGAATTTCAGTATTTAAATTCAATTTATTAAAATTATATTTTCACGATAAATGTACTAAATATTATTCTACATTTACTATTTGAAATGATTAACATATTTGTTTTTTTACTAGGTAGAGTTACAAATCATAAGTAGCTCTGAAAAGTAAAGCTAAAACTTTATTATAAACATATTAGATTTTATACTAGAAACAGATAAAAATCATAAATCATCAAATAAAAAGAACCCTAAAGATTCATTATAAACATATTAGAGTTTGTTTTAGAAAGAGATACAAATCCTAAGTAATTCTGAATATGAGTATTAAAACTGTATTTTGAACATATTATATTTTGATAAATATTGTAAGTAATTCTTAATAAGAATGTTAAAACTGTATTATAAACATATACTTTATAAAACAAAGAGATACAAATCTTAATATTATGAAAAAGAATGCTAAAACTATATTATAAATATATTACATTTTATAAGAGAAAAAATATAAAACCTAAGTCATTAATGAAAAAGAATCCTAAAGATACAGTATAAACATATTACATTTTGTTCTAGAAAGGGATACAAGTAGTAAGTAAATCTGTATAAGAATGTTATCACTGTATTACAAACGAATATTTTATAAAAGAAAGAGATACAAATCCTAAATATTCGGAAAAAGAATGCTAAAACTATATTATAAACATATTAGATTTTATATTAGAAATAAATATAAATTCTAAATCACTAATGAAAAAGAATTTTAGAAATACTTTATGATCAATTTAGATTTTATTCTCGAAAGAGATACAAATTTTAAGTAATTCTGAAAATGAATGCTAAAACTATATTATGAACATATTAGGTTTTATACTAGAAAGGGATAAAAATTCTAAGAAATTCTGAAAAAAAAATGGTAAAATATTATAAATATTAAAAATTTATATTAAAAAGAGATAAAACTCCTAATGAATTTTGAAATAAAATGCCAAAATTATATTACAAACCTGTTTGATTTTACTGGATAGAAATAAAATTTCTAAAGTAATTCTAGAAAAGAATGACAAAGATATTTTATAAAAATATTTAACATTTTAAAATGATTAAAATACCATATTTAGATTTATAATGAAATTTAGACGTAAATAAAAATTATTTATCCCGCTACTTCAATAATATCAAAAAAGTCTTTTATTTACAGTTCAGTCCGCACAGAATAACAAAGTTCAGGAAAATAACATGTATATCTATATAACATTTTTCTTTGTTAGCTTAGCCTGTTCTTGAGAATATTCTTTGAAAAAGTTTGCTTTCACAGCCACTGCTCTCTTATCAGACTCCGAGCATCTGGTAGAGATACCGCAAAAGGGTTTTAAAGGTTGCATTCCACCAAATTGAGCCAAAGGTATGTTGACTTTCGAAGTATTTCGAAAGGAAAATCTTGAATGATAATTCGGAAGAAATATACTGGAAGCTTTGCAGATTCTCCAAATTTTGTGAAGTGTGCGTTTCAGAGAAGTAAGTAATTGGAATTTCAAAGGATTTCTACTTCTCTTTCATCAGGCATGTGGCATCATACCGAGAGTCATATTTCGAGTAAAGGCTCATAGCTGTAGGATGAATATATAATAACTCGAGGTTATAGAAATTTTGACATAAAATTGCTGGCTAATGAAATAAAATATGTTTTTGAAAGTAGATATGCTATGCATTAAACAATTTTTTTTTCTAGTTTCTTTTCGCTTGTTTTAATACTGGTTTAAGAATAAATACATTTACTTGAGATTTTATGAATTTCAGTGTTCAAATTATAGTTATTAAAGTTACTTATATTTTCACGATAAATGTACTAAATATTAGATTATTTTACTTTTTTTCTGTTTGAATTATTTGAATAAAATATGTTTTTGAAAATAGGTATGCTGTGCTTTAAACAATTTTGTTTTCTAATTTCTTTTTGTTTGTTTTGATACTAGTTTAAGAATAAATATATGTACTGGAGATTTTATGAATTTCAGTGTTCAAATTATAGTTATTAAATTTACTTATATTTTCACGATAAATATACTAAATGTAAGATTATTTTACTTTTTTTTCTATTTGAATAATTTGAAATTAGGTATGCTGTGCATTAAACAATTTTGTTTTCTAATTTCTTCTCGCTAGTTTTAATACTGGTTTAATAATAAATATATTTACTGGAGATTTTATGAATTTCAGTGTTCAAATTATAGTTATTAAACTTACTTATATTTTCACGAAAAATGTACTAAATATTAGATTATTTTACTTTTTTTTCCATTTGAATTATTTGATATTATTTGATTTTATGCTAGGTAGAGTTACAAATCTTAAGTAGTTCTGAAAAATAATGCTGAAACTATATTATAAACAGATTAGATTTTATGCTAGAAAGAAAAATAAATCCTAAATCATTAATGAAAAATAATTCTAAAGATACATTATAAACATATAAAATTTTGTTCTAGAATAAGATACAAATCCTAAGTAATTCTGAATATGAATGTTAAAACTGTATTATAAACATATTATATTTTATAAAAGAAAGAGATAAAAATTCTAAGTACTCGAAAAAAGAATGCTAAAACTTTATTATAAACATATTAGATTTTGTACTAGAAAGAAATATAAATCCTAAATCATTAATGAAAAATAATCCTAAAAATACATTATAATTATATTACATTTTATTCTAGAAAGTGAT
Organism: Pardosa pseudoannulata; assembly: GCA_032207245.1. Taxonomy (NCBI): domain Eukaryota; kingdom Metazoa; phylum Arthropoda; class Arachnida; order Araneae; family Lycosidae; genus Pardosa; species Pardosa pseudoannulata. The sequence continues at coordinate 59,768,734 of CM063506.1, read as the reverse complement.
ACAAATCCTAAGTATTCTGAAAAAGAATGGTAAAACTATATTATAATATATTATATTTTATTCTAGAAATAGATTTGAATAATAAGTAGTTCTGAAAAAGAATGTTAAAACTATACTATAAACATATTTGAGTTTATACGGAATAAAAATATAAACATAAAGAAATTCAATTCAACCCAAAAGGAATTCAATTATTATTTATTTTATAATTCGCTTTTAAATCTATTGAATTTCTGTGAAGTTTACACTTTTTATGTTTATCTGTTTACAACTTCTGGAGCTAAAGTACTTATAGTACTTTTCATCAGTTTTGCAACTTAGTGCATAGTTATAATTATATTGTTAAAGACTGTAAATTTTTTGTGCAAATTTTTATGTTCAGAGAAATTTTTTTTCACTTTGTATATAATATATTGTATTAATTTCAGGCAATGTTCAGTATTTTAGTGGCATGATCTAATTTTTCAAGTAACGAAAGATAGTGTGTGCGTGTGAAGGCAAGTGGCAAAGCTTGCATTTTTTCTTTTTTTTTTTCTCTGTCTCAGTTTTGATCATCTAAGATGGTTTTTCATTCCTACTTTCACTTCTAATTTTTATACTGACCTCAGAAAAAGTATCCCTAAATATGTTGATTAGAATTTTTTTTAACTTTTTGTGTTTGTTAACTTTTTGTTATTTTGCATTTTTTTTGTAATATTTTTAGATTATGCTAATTTTATTGTATGTAATGTTTCATTTGAGCTTTATATTTTATGTGTTTTAATAAATAATAGATTACCGGTATAAATAAAGTAAAACAAAATGTCTAACTGTCATTATTAACCCTAATGACGAGTCTAGCTCGTCATTAGTTTTTCATTCCATACCGCACAATGACGAGCTACACTCGTCATGCGATTAAAGTTACTGTTAAATATGATAATTAATTTAGTTTAAAATTTCTAGTGTACTGAATTTGGCAACACTTTTATCACTTGTGAAAATCACAAGTCACTATTGCATATTGTTTACTTGGTACAAGTCATTGCCAAATTAATGAGTCAGAATAAAAGAAAACCAACTAAGAAATGCCGTGTGTGTTACAAGAATCAAATTAAAAGCGAGAATACTTGGCAGTGTAAACAATTAAGAATTCCTTTGCACTTTGTTTTGAAAAGTACCACAATCTTGAAGACTATTATCTGTATACCTTATTAATGTTTTGCTTTGATATTTTCTTAATTTTACAGTTTCTGATATTATTTAACTCTATGTAAAAAGTGGATTTTAATTAAGAATATGTAAGAATTGTAAAATGAAACAAGTTTTTTAAATAAAAATTAAATGGTTATTTCATGCACAGTTTTTCATTGTTAAATCATACCGGAAGGGGTTAACAATAGAAATTTGTTTACTTTCTAGTTAACTATTTATTGCCATCGAGAATTTCTTTATTAATCTGTTCAACTTGTTTATTTATTAAAAATTTCGACTTCCTTGATCCTAGATTATTTAGGCGTGTTAATTATTTAACGAATTAATTTCATTTTATTAATTCAAGTATATCACTTATATCTGTAACTTTCATTAATAATTATGATTTTAATTATTTAATTTTTTTACAAACGAGTGTATTATCTTAATTTATAAATAAGTAAAAAATTTCTATAAATATCTTTAATGTTAAAGGATGATTTAAATTGTATATTTTCAGGCCCAACATATCAGTACAAAATATTTAATAACTTTAATAACTTTGAACTTATAACTACAAATTTAACAAAATAACGCCTATATTATACGGTATATATAATTAAACTTCAAACATTCTTTTTACTTTCTATTTGTATGAATTTTTAAAATATTTATGTTATCTTATTACTTTTATTCCTCCCCTACCTCTTTTATTTATTATTTCTTTTATAAGCCAAGCAGCCTTCAACATAAAGTCATTTATTTTGAGCATCATTTATAACGGGAGGTAGTATAATTAGATGGTATTATGTGCTTACACACAGTTACCGCACAGTTATTAGCTATACATTAAAAAGTTTCTTTTTTCTGTCGAAACGATTAAAATCTGATTAGAGAAAAGTGTAGGATTCTTTGGCAATGTAAGTTTTAATGAAAAACTAAAGAAATATCTTAAAAACTCTTCAAACTAAAATAGTAGACAATACTAGTAAAGCTGCCAAAAAAAAATTATAATTTGCCTGCCCTAACTTCATGTAGACAAAACTGAAGAACTTTTAATAAAAACTAAACACTTTTAACCTGTATTTAGAACCACAATTTTCCACACCTCAATCGGTGAATGGGACATATTACCCCTTGAGCTGAAAAGGTTTCAGCACGGCAGCCTATTTTTGTTTCAATTTAAAATAAAATGCTCTACTCTGTTTAGAATAAAATTTTCTCTTAATCTAAAATATAAGAGATAAATTGGTAAAATGTAAGTGATGGATTAAAGTTAGTTCTTAAAAAAACTTGCTTTTAATTTATTATACAAAATTAGCATATAGCCCGTCATATGACGGGATTAGTAAAATTTTTGATTTTCCAGAATTGTAAAGTACCCTACGAGGCAGGTAAAAAATGGTTTGTTTTTTGGCTGAGAATTATCTGGTACACTCTCAATAATTTGTTTATCTTGATACTCCCGTAAGTTTCCCGATACTGTGAATGCAGTTTAGAATAACTTTGAATTCATTTAGTCAAACCGTATGGGTATGTATAAAAAAACTTACAAACGAACTAACTTTTTATTTTTCAAATATATATAACTTAAAAGCTAGATATTTATTAGTCCATGAAATAGACTCCTAGACTTTTATGAAAAAAATTTGTTGTTAATACCGGTGATAAAATTTTCATTGCAACAAAAAAAAAATTCATGATTAGATTTAAAATTATCACATATGTACTTAATATTTAGGCCAAATATAAAAGAAAATTATTTGCGTAATATCTAAGTTCAGTGATAAAACGTATCAAAATAATGCAGACGATATTCAAATAATTTAAAATAAGAAATGATTAAATAAGATGGTTAAAGAAATGAAGCCATAATGCTAGAAAAAATGTTTTTTATACCTATTTATTATGTGATAATCTTAATCGCCTACTCTTAACCGGGAAAATTATGGCTTGATATAATGGCATTAAACGCCCGAAAAGGGGTTAAGGGGTGGATTTCGAACGTTTTAAAGGCTTGGTTTCAAGTTTGCTAACCCTAACACATCAAGAATCTAATATGGATGCTCCTATCCATTCCAGTTCCAACAGAGTCATAATTTGGAGGACAGAAGGAGAGATAACAAAGGCTATTATCATATAGGTGATATTCAACAATGATGTATTCCTTAATAATCAAAAGGCACATAGGTTTATTTTCTTAATAAATATATTCTGTATTTTGGAAAAAACGTTATCTTCTATCTACAAAGAAGTGTACATGTGAACACGAATATGTCTAAGAACGAAACATATTTTTACGTGAGTACTGTTATATATGAATATATTTTTATATATAAATATATATTTTTATATATATATTTATATATATATATATAATTTATATATATATATATATATATATATATATTTATATATTTATATATATATATATATATATTTATATATATTTATATATATATATATTTTTATAAAATATATATATATTTATATTATATATATATTTCTATATATATATAATATATATATATATATACATATATATATATATATATAATATATTTACAATATATATACATATATTATATATATATATATATATATATATATATATATATATATATATATATAGATATATATATATTTATATATATATATATATTTATATATATTATATATATATATATAGTATATATATATATTTATATATATATATTTATATTTATTTATATATTTAATTTATATAAATAAATGTGTGTGTGTGTGTGTGTGTGTGTGTGTGTGTGTAATGATCGGTTTTAGATTCTATTTCTCCAGTAATTATTTTCAAGAAACCCTAAGAAATATTCTCGAATGCTTGATAGAAGAAATCCTTTCGATTTCATATCTAAAAATAAAGTTCTAACGAGTGGGTTTCATCTCCTACGTGACTTCAAGTAATAGCTGATTGGTTGGCACAAATGACTCTTTAAGCAAATGTCTCGAATTTCATAACGGGTTTTTTTTTCATAAAATGTTTCGACAGAGTTCCATCACAGTTTCAGCAAACCAATATAGAATTAAGTGTTCGGCAATATCAATATATCGATGAATAAACGAAGTTAGATTGATTTTTCCAGTGTCTTAATTCTCTTCTTATCTCGATGTTCCATGAGTGCAGGGCGGTTATAATAGCCCGGAACCCAACTTAATAATGGGGCAAAAGACCTATTACTCACATATCTATGCATATATATGTGTATATGTCATATTTGTTTAATCATATACTTTGAATTACTTCCAAATTATGCAAAATTGAAACAAATAGATGTAATCTATTTAAAATAAATAGTAGGAGATAATTGAAATTACAGTTTAATTAATTAGTTAAAAGTTTCAATTTAATTAAATATTCGACTAGTCAGGGAACCAGCAAAATAAACTTTAAAAAAGAAGAAAAATGCTAAAAAATGACCTAAATACTTTGGAAGAAGATAACAGTTATTGTGTTCTTAAAACGTAAATTGTAAATAATTTACACATTCATGATATGATAATACAAATTTAGGTTTTAAAAGAAATTCTAATCCCAAGTCCTAAAGTTTTATAAATAAATGTATATATTTTATCCATTTTAAACTTACATAAAATCTCGCACTGTAGAATGTCTATTGCAAAATCTATATACGAATTTTAAAAGTTATGAAAATTAGCACTCAGAATGGTTTAATTAAGGAGAGAACAGTGAGCCTTTTTGCAATTTGGCAAAATTAATGGTAATTAATGGTAACTGAAGAACACAGAAAAATAGGGAGTACATTTACTGAATACAGTTTCATTGTCTGTTAAACTGATCAAATGCGAGGAGAATTAATCGCGATCATCAAATGTCGCATTTGTATAAGGTCTGGGAGCAGAGATTTAATTAAAAAGTTAGTTCTCCACTGGAATAATACCAACTAACACTGCATTTAATGAATCAATTCAAAAAGATGTAGGAAATATTTTTACTCAGCTTGTAAATAGGGTAAGCGGATACGGTTCTTATTGTAGTATAGCTTCAGGTTGCAAAGAATGAGCGTTAGCCTTAATTTTTCTCATAAATTTTGGCAAGTTCTTTAATTTCTTCGGGTGGTCTTTCGATACAAAAGAGGTATTTAGGATTTTGAAAGAGTTACACAATATCCAAATCATAGTTAGGATGTCTGCGGTAGAGAGAATTGGGAAAATTTTATTTTATGTCTCTTAATGAAACAATGAATAGTCACCTTTATTATGGAAAATAGTTACATCTAATTCTGATTTATACAATACACTCTTCAGATATTTCCATAGCAAACTTTTGTTTCTGAATATTCTATTATATATGCATTTTGAAGCAATTATTTTATAATTTGCAATTTGGAAATACCATTAACCTACTTTTAATGCTTTTGCAAAACTGGGAAACTACTTTTAGTTATAAGGCATTCATTCTATAAAATAGACAAATTAGAAACTAGAATTTTATTAGTTGATTTAAAGAGCAGTTTATTCAAATATTTCTGAATTTTTTAGTATACAAGAAATCATATAGGCATTATATATATGGGGAAAATGTTGATTTGATAACAAAAGTAAATTTTCTTACCTGAAAAACACATTCCTATACAACTTTTAAATGCAGTTTGAAATTTTCTTTATCTTAAAGATAGTGAATAATTGAAAAGTTTCACACAAAGATAGATAGATATTATTATGTATTGGCAATAGAGATTTCATTTAAGAGAACTGGCTAATTCGAAACACAATTTATAAGATTCATAAAAGAAAACATTGTAGAGAGAATTCGAGAATTGGGAAAACTTTATTTTATGTCTCTTAATGAAACAATGAATTAGTCACGTTCATTATGGAAATCGTTAGATCTAATTCTGATGTATACAATAAACTCTTCAGATATTTCCTTCGCAAAATTTTGTTTGTGAATATTCTATTATATATGCATTTTGAAACAATTATTTTATAATTTACAAGTTGGAATTACCATTAATCTACTTTTAATGGTTTTGCAAAAATGGGAAACTACATTTAATTATCAGGCATTCATTCGATGAAATAGATAATTTATAAACTAGAATTTTATTAGTCGATTTAAAGAGTAGTTTATTAAAATGTTTCTGAATGTTTTCGTGGTACAAGAAATCATCCTCGGAGCAACATCCCCTAGGAGGCCAGGGCCTAAGGTACCAATCTCTCTTAAGAGACCAAGTGCCCTGGGGTGATGTTACGGTTAGTTGGTCAACCTTAAGCGGAACCCCCAATGTTTAGTTCTCAAGTTCCTCAGTTCATCTACCCACTGAAGGGATGAAAGGCTGAGTTAACCTTGTCCATCCCTGGGATCGAATCCCTGACCTGTGTACACATAAAATATAAATAAAAAGTATTGTGTTATGAATAATAATAAGATTAATAGCAAAAATTTTAAGCTTCTTCTCGATACTGGAGACATATCTTTAACAGAAGCCACTAGAGGTTTTAGAAACAGCTGACGAAAATTCAACCACATTGGTTACTTTTTAAATTTTTAAATAAACAAGTATTCTTAAGAGACTGTTTAACACCTTAACGATCTTAACAGTAAAGAACAGTTAAGAACAGTAAAAGCGTTCTGGGGATGGGGTGATATCCCATTTTTTGACATGATTCACCTTCGTTTTCCTTTTGTGAAGTCAACTGAAAAACAAAAAATGTCTACTACGTCTATATACAAACTGGAAAAGTTACACCCGCTATATATACGAAAAATTTGATGTATACAGAGACAAACAATCAAACAGACAAGAACAGTCTTACAGAATGTCTCTTTTTTTGTGTTTTGTTACGAGTGAACATAACACAAAACAAATGTGTGCTAGTAATTTTGTGTTATTAATAATAGTAAGATCAATAGTAAAGGTTTCAAGTTTTTCCTCTATCCTCAACACATATCTTTATCAGAAGCCATTACTGATTTTAGGAACAGCAGACCAAAATCTAACCACACTGGTTTCTTTTTTAATTTTTAAACCAATTAAAAATGAGTATTTTTGAGAGAGTGTTTAACTCCTTCGCCCCTTATATGACACCTCCATAGGTCCCTCCAATCTTTCTGAAAGGTGGGGTGAGATCACATTCTTTGACATGATTCACCTTCGTTTCACTTTTGTTTGAAGCCAACTGAAAAACAAAAAAAATCTACTACGTGTTTATTCAAATCGGAAAAAACTACACACGCTGTATAAAAGAAAGATTTGATAACAGACGTCCATGGTCCCTTTCAGACTTATTAAAACTTATTGCAAAATGCAGTCACAAAATTATTATTTATTGTTAATACAAAAAGGATTTTGAAAACCTACCTGTTTCAATATTTATTAAGTCTAATGTTAGATTATAATAATCTGCTAGAGATATATTTTACTTTTTTCTGGTCGGGGAATTCTTAAATTTATGACTGTGATCTGCAAATTTTTTTTTTAAATTTCAGACGTCTTTTACCTTTTATACGATGCAGAATTTTATTAGTAAAGTAAATATAAAACATGCATATTTCTTGTTTTAAAAACATATTTTTATACAAACTGGAAAAGTTACACCCGCTATATATACGAAAAATTTGATGTATACAGAGACAAACAATCAAACAGACAAGAACAGTTTTACAGAATGTCTCTTTTTTTGTGTTTTGTTACGAGTGAACATAACACAAAACAAATGTGTGCCAGTAATTTTGTGTTATGAATAATAGTAAGATCAATAGTAAAGGTTTCAAGTTTTTCCTCTATCCTCAACACATATCTTTATCAGAAGCCATTACTGATTTTAGGAACAGCAGACCAAAATCTAACCACACTGGTTTCTTTTTTAATTTTTAAATCAATAAATGAATGAGTATTTTTGAGAGAGTGTTTAACTCCTTCGCCCCTTATATGACACCTCCATGGATCAGTCCAATCATTCTGAAAGGTGGGATGACATCACGTTCTTTGACATGATTCACCTTCATTTCCCTTTTGAGTGAAGTCAACTGAAAAACAAAAAATGTCTACTACATCTATATCCAAACCGGAAAAACAACACACGCTCTATAAAAGAAATATTTGATAACTCACTATCATAGTCCTTTTCAGACTTGTTAAAACTTGTTGGAAATGCAGTCACAAAATTATTATTTATCCTGTTAATACAAAAAGGATTTTGAAACATACCTGTTTCAATATTTATTAAGTCTAATATTAGATTATAATAATCTGCTAGAGATATATTTTCCCTTTTTTTCTGGTCGGGGAATTCTTAAATTTATGACTGTGATCTGCAAAATTTTTTTTTAATTTTCAGACGTCTTTTACCTTTTATACGATGCAGAATTTTATTAGTAAAGTAAATATAAAACATGCATGTTTCTTCTTTAAAAAACATCACATATTTATAACTGTAAATTTTTTTAAAACTGAAAGCTTTCTTTGTGTTATGTACTTTAAGCTAATAAAATACGAAAGAGATTCGTTTTTATTCAAAAATTTATAATCTTCCTTGTTTAACATTCATTCTTTATAATCTTTAACTCCCATGCTCTGAAAAAAGCAAACAAATTCTTGTAAATAAAAGCAGCATTAAAAATTGAATAATAAATAATATCAGGAAAAACAAATGAAAATAAAACTTAAAAAGAATAATAATAAACATTTATTTAAAATATAGAAATATCATGATATTAGGAAACATATAAAACAAAATATAAATAAAACCTTGTAATGCACATAAAATATAAATAGATTTTCTATGTAAGCATGCATAAGTGTATGTCATGTATTAAAATTAGAAGCACATAAATTGTATTCTGTAAGTAATTTATGGCATCATATATGATACCATTTGCAACGTTATCTCTTTATAGCATTGGGTATGTCCATTTTTGCAAAAAAAAAAGATGCATTGTAGTGGTGTTACAGTACTAATGTGATATAGTTAAGAAATTAAAAAAATATTTGTACAAAGAGTACAGTGACAGACAGACTTAAATTATTTTTATGTGTTATGTTACACTCAAACATAACACAAAACAATTTAACATTTTTCTTGTGTTATGAATAACTTAAGATTAATAGTAAAGTGAAAAAAATCTTTTCCTCAATCCTTGACACATATTATTATCAAAAGTCACTAGTGGATTTAGAAACAACAGATTAAAATCCAACCACTTAGTTTTTTTTTTAATTTTTAAGTAAATGAATAAATAAACAATAGCAATTCTGACCGACCCTTCAACGCCGTCGGCCCTCTATGTGATACGTCTATGGATCAGTCCAATCATGTTCTGAGCAATAGGGTGACATCACGTGCATTGACGTGATTGGCCTTCGTTTCCCCCTTGGGAAGTTAACAAGAACTAATCTCCATTACTCTTTTCTCCAAACTATCATCAATTATATCAGTATAACTTCATGTCACGCTAACTCAGTATCAATATTTTATGTATACAACTAACAGTAAATCCTAAGCCAGAGGGCTTAACCCCAGGAAGTTTAGGTGCCAACTCCTCCCGTGAGATCCCGTGAGGTCAAAACCGAAAAATTTACGCGGTATAAAACAAAGGTTTGTTAAGTCACCCTCTTGATCCTTTCCGGCAAGGCTAAAACTTGCTGCAAATTCATTCACAAAATTATTTATCCCAATAGTACAAAAATGTTTTTCACTCATACCATTTTTCAGTATTTATTAGGTCTAATAACACAATACATATCAATCTGTTAGAGATTTTATTCCCTTTTATTTCTAGGCAAGGGAACTCTTAAATTTATGTCAGTGCTCTACAAAAATTTTTAGTTTCCAGGTATCTTTACCGCTTATAGCGATGCAGAATTTTATTGTAAAATAAATACAAAACATACATACTTTCTATTTTAAAATTTGAATTTTTTCTACTGTAAGTTTTTTTAACCGGAAATCTTTGACTGTATTATGTACTTTAAACTAATATATCATGAAAGAGATTCTTTTATTCAAAAATTTATAATCTTCCTTGTTTAAAAATTCACATTCATCGTTTAAAATCTTTAACTTCCATGCTCTGAAAAAAGTAAACAAGATATTGTAAATAAAAGCAGAATTTAACATTAAATAATAAACAAAAACTTATCAAATAAATAAGTAATAAAATCAGAAAATAATAATAATATTTTTAAATAGAAAATACCTAATATTACGAATCATACAAAACAAAATATAAATAAAACCTTGTAATGCACATAAACTATAAATAAAGAGAATTTCTATGTTAGCATAAGAGTATGTCATGTATTAAAATCAGAAGCACATAAATTGTATTCTTTAAGGAATCTATGGCATCGTATATGATGTCATTTGCAACTTTATCACTTTATAGCATTGGGTATGTCCATTTATACAAAAGGAGAAAGAAAGATGCATTGTAGAGGTGTTACAGTTCTAATGTGATATATAAAATTAATAAAAATATATAATAGTACATCACTTACAGTTACAAACAATGAGACTTTAATATTTTCATGTATTATGTTACACTTGAACATAACACAAAATAATTTATCATTTTTCTTGTGTTATGAATAATACTAAGATTAATAGTAAAGTTAGTAAAAGCTTTTCCTCAGTGCTTGACACATATTATTATCAAAAGACACTAGTGGTTTTAGAAACAGCAGACCAGAATTCAACTGCTTAGGTTTTTTTTTAATTTTTAAGTCAATGAATGAATAAACAACAGCCTTTCTGACGAAGTGTTCAACTCCTTCACCCCTTTATATGACATCTCTATCTGCCAGTAAAATCATGCTCTAAGCAATGGGGTGACGTCACGTCCTTTCACGTGATTAGCCTTCGTTTCCTCCCTGCTGTGGGAAGTTATCTAAAAATAATGTGCAGTACGTCTTTCTCTAAACAGTCATCAATTTTATCAGTCTAACGTCATGTCATGCCAACTCATTATCAATATTTTATGTCTACAAGTAACAGTAAAACCTGAAGTGGAATGCTTGGAGCAAGGAGATTCAGGTGCCAATTCTTCCCGTGAGATCCCGCGAGGTCAAAACTGAAAAATTTAAGCGGTATAAAACAAACATTTGATAACTCAAGTTCATAATCCATTTCGTCCACTTTGTAACATGCTGCAAATTCATTCAGAAAATTATTCCTTCCAATGGTACAAAAATGGTTTTCACACATACCATTTTTCAGTATTTATTGAGTCTAATAACACATTATATATTAATCTGCAAGAGATTTTATTCCCTTTTCTTTCTAGGCAGGGGAACTCTTAAATTTATTTGTGTGATCTATGAAAATTCTTTAGTTTCCAGATGTCTTGACAACTTATGCGATGCAGAATTTGATTGAATTAAGCACAATTATATATACTTTCTGTTTAAGAACATTGCATTTTTTCTACTGTAAATTTTTTAACCGAAAAGCTTTGATTGTGTTCTTAAACTAATATAACACAAGAGATTCTTTTTATTCAAAAAATTATAATCTCCTTGTTTAGCAAATTTACATTCATTCTTTAAAATCTTTACCTTTCATGCTCTGAAAAATGTAAACAAAATAATGTAAATAAAAGCAGAATTAAAAATTGAATAATAAACAAAAACTCATCATATAAATAAACATAAAAACAAAAAATAAGATTTCTTAGATAGAAAATTCCTAATATTACGAAACATGAAAAACAAAATATAAATAAAACCTTGTGAGGCATATTAATTATAAATAAGCATAAATATAAATATGATTTTATAAATATATAATATTATAAATAATTTTCTATGTATGCATGCATTAGTGTATGTGCATGATTGAAATTCAGAGGCACTTATATTCTTTTCCAACATGAAATTATAGCATCGTTTCTGATACCATATACATTTTTATAACTTTATAGCATTGAATTTGAGCAATTATGTAAAAATAAATAAAGATGCATTGTAGTGACTAAAATCAGTGTAAAAAGCAAAATACAATAACAAAAAATTGGCAAAACAAATTAATAAAATTATGAAAATAGAAAAACATACAGAATTAAACTAATATTTTGAAATAAAATATTATTAAAAAAAATATTATAGATTAATATCGAATGAATGTATGTTTATTTTTTTATTTCTGTCTCTGTTTTGAAAGAACTGAAGTAGACATTTTTTGGGAAGGTGCGAGGAATACAAAGTGATGGTACAATTGAATTGCCTGGGCCAAACCCTCTAATCCAGAGATTTTTAACAGTAAGCAGAAAAGAATGACAATGAGTAAAATATAAAACAGCTAAAAGATGAAAGAAGTGGATAGGAGGTGGTTTCGTGAGTTTATAACACCAAAACTAGAGAGTAGAAAGCTTAGGGATTGAAAAACACAAACATCTTTGAGGACAGGGACATCCGTACACTGAGATTGCCGAAGATGAGGTGAGTAGTTTTGTCATTTTGGGGCGATTCAAATGGCCATGTTAGCTCTCGTGTTGCAAAAAGTAGACCGTATCACTCCAAACCAAACCAAACCAATGAAATGGCCAAGAGAGAACCAATAGAATTGCAGAATTTCGTCCAATCAAATTTCATGCATTTTCGATGTTAGTTTGTAAAAGCAAAATAGTTACTTTCAATATTACATTTTCTTGTTTTAATATCTTACTGGTGACAACTAAAATTCGTATTAATCCCTTCGCGACCAACGTCTCGTACAAGTGAGATAGCGATTTCACTCTTATCAGTCTAGCATCGCCTCCACGCGATGGTCTCCGGTTGATACTGAGAGACTAGCGTCGCTTATTCTTAATAGGCAATCTGAACTTTTTATTTTAATTGTTAAATGCTATATTTAATTAGTAGATGACGTAAAATGATAACTGTTTTAGCAATGGTCTACTCGTAGAGCATTTACGTGCTGGTCCTTAATTATTTAAAGGAAGTGTCTCATAAGTAGAAATGATCACATCATATTACACATTAACCTTTTGACATCGGTCCAAACCGTGCTAGTTTGAACAGTGGAAATTTGGATTGAAAATGTACCAAATCCTTCATTTTCCTACTGTCCTACTTTCAAACGTCATGCAGGGCAGGTAACAGACATAATCTGCAATCACTTCTGTTACCCGTTGTTTCCTAAGGATACTTTTCAACTGACTTTGAAATTACCCATTATTTTTCCAATCAGAATATTGCTGCACAACTTGTCAATATCCAAGAAATTGCTCATATGGGCAGAAGTATAAACCAAACTAAGGCTGAAAATTCAGGAATATTGAACCTTCACCCCTACCTCAGAAAGGATAAATATATTTAGTGAAGGGTCTTTAAAAATAACTAGTAACATTTAAAGCAATATTTTAACTGAACATTTTAATACTTTTACTTAAGTATATTTGTAATAACATAGTAAATTTTCAACAAACCTAAGTGCAAATAAAATAAAACGATTGGCAAAATAAAATGTTTTAAAATTGCACTGCAATCTCAACAGCTAAACCACCTAATCAGATAATTCCCTCATCACGTACAGATCATTTAAAGTTTAAGAAACTTTTAATCATTTAATTTTAAATTGTTTTAAAGTCAGAATTTATGTTAAAATGCCTACAAAAAATCTGTCTAAAACTGATAATTGATATATTTTTTGAGTTATGTTTAAGAATGTATAGCGTTTTACAGTGTTCAATATAACATCTTTTTATAATATTTTGGCTTCGCTATTTTTAGTCTTGAAAACATTTCTAATGTGTGCTATTAATTTGTAATAACATAATAAATTTTCAATAAAACGAAGTGCATATAAAATAAAATGATTGGAAAAAATAAAATGTTTTAAAATTGCACTGCAATCTCAACAGTTAAATTCCCTTATCACGTACAGCTCTATTTAAAGTTTAAGAAACTTTTAATCATTTCCTTTTAAATTGCTTTAAAGTCAGAATTTATGTTAAAATGCCTACAAAAAATCTATCTGAGACTGATAATTGATATATTTTTGAGTTATGTTTAAGAATGTATAGCGTTTTACAGTGTTCAATATATCATATTTTTTATAATATTTTGGCTTCGTAATTTTCAGTTTTGAAAACATTTAAAATGTGCGCTATTTATTTGTAGTAACATAATAAAGTTTCAATAAAACTAAGTGCATATGAAATAAAATGATTAGAAAAATAAAATATTTTAAAATTGCACTGCAATCTCAACAGTTAAATTCCCTTATCACGTACAACTCTATTTAAAGTTTAAGAAACTTTTAATCATTTCCTTTTAAACTGCTTTAAAGTCATAATTTATGTTAAAATGCCTACAAAAAATCTATCTAAAACTGATAATTGATATATTTTTTGAGTTATGTTTAAGAATGTATAGCGTTTTACAGTGTTCAATACGTTTTACAGTGTTCATCTTTTTATAATATTTTGGTTTCGCTATTTTCAGTCTTGAAAACATTTCTAATGTGCGCTATTTATTTGTAATAACATAATAAATTTTCAATAAAACTAAGTGCATATAAAATAAAATGATTGGAAAAAATTAAATGTTTTAAAATTGCACTGCAATCTCAACAGCTAAACCACCTAATCAGATAATTTCCTCATCACGTACAGCTCTTTTAAATTAAAAAAAAACTTTTAATCATTTCCTTTCATATTGTTTTAAAGTCAGAATTTATGTTAAAATGCCTACAAAAAATCTATCTGAAAATGATAATTGATATAATTTAGAGTTTTGTTTAAGAATGTGTAGCGTTTTACAGTGTTCAGTATTACTTCATTTTATAATACTTTGGCTTCGCTATTGTCAGTCTTGAAAACATTTCTAATGTGCGCTATTTATTCGTAATAACATAATAAAATTTCACTAAAACTAAGTGCATGTAAGATAAAATGATTGGAAAAATAAAATGTTTTAAAATTGCACTGCAATCTCAACAGTTAAATTTCCTTATCACGTACAGCTCTATTTAAAGTTTAAGAAACTTTTAACCATTTCCTTTTAAATTGCTTTAAAATCAGAATTTATGTTGAAATGCCTACAAAAAATCTATCTGAGACTGATAATTGATATATTTTTGAGTTTTGTATAAGAATGTATAGCCTTTTACAGTTATCATTAGAAAATCTTTTTTTAAATATTTTGGCTTCGCTATTTGCAGTCTTTAAAACATTTCTAATATACGCTATTTATAAAAATTTAAAGGTAAGTACCTTTTACGTGTATCATTAATTTTATTTTCCGTCGGTGATTAATTTCAAACATGATCCTAAAGTATTTATCTGGCATTAAGAAAATCACTGTTTTAAATCATAAGTATAATTCAGGATTTGTAAACTCTAAATATTTTAAGAAATAATCATTTTTTATATAAATCTTTATACCCTCTTGGCAATTTTCCAGATATTGATGTCTGTTTGTGTCATTTCTAGAATAATTAAAACCGTGCCTTTACAAGCACCCAAAGCAAGTACGAAAAAAATGGCAAAGTTTAAGAAGTATGCCGATAGATTATCTCCTGAAAGAAAAATTATCCACGACATCGAATCGAAAATTCGCTTAAAGAGATTAGATTTAATTCTCGAACAGCTTGTTTGCAAGTCATATCAGATTTTTATAAAAGAAAAAATAAATTTGGGATGTAATCCGATAGTATTAAGCTAGAAATACTTGGTGAAAATCTGTGAAGTTTTTCGTAAAGTTAAAAACAAGAAAAACACTTGCAATGAATATTATTTGATTAAAAGACTTTTCAAAAGATCCTCGCTTCTAAGGTGTTTTAAAGATCCACAGCTGAAGTTTAAAAGGTACTCAAATTGTTTTAAAAGAACTTTCCCTAATTGGTAGTTGATAATTTGATGGCTTACGTGCTTTTATTTCCTATTTGGCAGATTTAGATTCACTCTTAAAAGCAAATATTCTTTACTAAACGCATTTAATAGTGCAATTATTTTTATCTTTTACTAATGACTTTTAGTCAGTATTGGGATAGAACAGTAATTTTTAAAACACTTATTAGTTGAACTTAAGAAATATAAGAAGTACCCATAAAGTATTTAAAATGAAAACTGCTCTTGAAGAAACATTTAGATATTTTTTGGGTAAGAATTGGTTTTTGTTAATGATGAGGTAATTACTCCACTTTTTACAAAATGAAACATGTTAAAAAATGTTTTCACATTCTAGCTTATATATTATACTTCAATCATAAAGTACTGAAATTATAAATATAAGAAGTACACATAAAGTATTTAAAATGAATACTGCTTTTGAAAAAACCGTTAAATATTTTTGGTAAGAATTGTTTTTCGATAATGATGAGGTAATTACTCCATTCATTAGAAAATGATAGATGTTAAAGAATATTTTCACATTCCAACTTATATATTACACTTCAATCATAAAGTACCGAAATTTTAAATATAAGAAGTACCTATAAAGTATTTAAAATGAAAACTGCTTTTAACAATACACTTAGATTTTTTTAAGAATTGTTTTTGATAATGATAACGTAATTACTCCATTCATTACAAAATGATACATGTTAAAAATATTTTCAGTTTCTCGTTTATATATTACACTTCAATAATAAAGTACTGAAATTTTAAATATAAGAAGTACCCATAAAGTATTTAAAATGAAAACTGCTTTTGAAAAAACCGTTAAATGTTTTTGGTAAGAATTGTTTTTCGATAATGATGAGGTAATTACTCGATTCATTGCAAAATGATAGATGTTAAAAAAATTTTTCATATTCTAACTTATATATTACTTTTCAATCCTAAAGTACTGAAATTTTAAATATAAGAAGTACCCACAAGCTATTTAAAATGATAACTGCTTTTGAAAAAATATTTAGATTTATTTTTGATAAGAATTGTTTTTTGATAATGATGAGGTAATTACTCCATTCATTACAAAATGATACATGTTAAAAAATATTTTTACATTCTAGCTTATATATTATACTTCAATCGTAAAGTACTGAAATTATAAATATAAGAGGTACCCATAAAGTATTTGAAACGAGAAAACTGCTTTCGAAAAAACATTTGGATATTTTTTTGAGGGGTAAGAATTGTTTTTGATAATGATGATGTAATTACTCCATTCATTAGAAAATTATAGGTGTTAAAAATATTTTCTCATTCTAACTTATATATTACACTTCAATCATAAAGTACTGAAATTTTAAATATAAGAAGTACCCATAAAGTATTTAAAATGAAAACTGCTTTCAAAAAAACATTTAAATGTTTTTGGTAAGAATAGTTTTTTTGATAATGATGAGGTAATTACTCCATTCATTACAAAATAGTAGACGTTAATAAATATTTTCACTTTCTCACTTATATATTACACCTCAGTCATAAAATACTAAAATTTTATTCACATTTTGTGCAGATAACCGCTTACTGTCGTCCCAATTTTGATTAAATTTTAAAAACTAAATACAGATAAATAAATTTCATCAGTAGTGCATAAAATGATTCTATTCAAACTAATATAGAAAGAAATGTAATTGTTCTTTGTAAAAAATTATTGTGTATTTGAGTAATTCATGCTACGAATATGATTCTAATGCTAAAAGTTCAGCATAGTCTACTTGTATAAGAAATTAAGAGAAATATCTAAATCTTCATGAACAATACATAAAAAATTGCAAATACGAATTTGATTCTAATGATAAAAGTTGACCATTGTCTACTTGTATAAGAATAGGTTATAGTAACTTGTAGCTTTTGATCTAAAAACCTGTTTCACGGTACAGTTTAGTCAGCTTTATATTCTTTTAAATTTTTTAAAATGATCGATAAAACACATAATGAACTTTTAGATTTATGGGCATTATGAAAAGTAAACAGAGGACTAAGGATATCATTCACTGTGAAATTATTGTTATTAAGATGCGATTAATTTTTATTTCTGCTTAAATAAGAGTATAAATTAAACGGGAATTTGTATGACAAAATTTGAAAACATTCTTAACATAATCAGTATCTAGCTGTAAACGTTATCAAACTTCTAGATAAGTTTGCCTACTGGATTTAAATAAGATAACCTCAATTCTGGTGCCTGACATTGCTGGACTAAACAATATTTAGTATTTCTGAGCCTTTTCAGATTGAATGGTCCTATATTCCCTTAAATAAGCTCTAACCAAGGAATTCATTCTGAAAAGGAAACATTTTGCTTCGATTATCTTGTGATATAGAAGTACTGTTAAGGACTGGTCTCACCAAAGTCTTTAACAGCTAACAGCGATTAACCCATGGCTCCAACCAATGGTGAGACTGAATTCTCCGTTTAAACAGAGATTAATCACAGTTAGAAGTTAAACGACTTTGATACTACATGACCTTAATCAAGTTTTTAAGAATAATGTAATTTAAATGTGATACATTTAACAACCTAATTGATTATCTATCCATAAAACCTGTCCAAAGACTTCCACATACACTTGTTTACTCGATATACATAAGATAACACTGATTCTTAATTTTAAAAATAATTGTATAAAACAATACTTATAATTCATGGATGTGTAAATGTTGAAAATATGATTAACCAACCCACTCTCAGTACAATAAGTGGACACTTGTAAATATAAACTCAAA
>CM063506.1:59739944-59744944 GCA_032207245.1 Pardosa pseudoannulata | reverse complement strand
AAAAATTTTGCTAGAGTATATCTACCTAAACTGAAATTTTGAAGGACTTTACTTGAGGTATAACAACTATACAAGGGATGTAAAATGGTTACACGTCTACCTGGGGCATTTAAAATTAACGAATCATCAAAATCAACCAATTCTTAGGATTCTAAACAGTATATAGAATAGGAAGACGTTTTAAATTAGATAAAGTTTTTCATAATTTTGTAATTTGCAATTATTTATGTTTAAAATTCCATAAATACATTGTGTATTGAAGTTGTATTAGAGATACATCAAAACGATATTTTTTGCATAATGATATTTTTTACATTGTATAAAGATTTAGACAGTTCTCTTAATTTCCTATGTAATTAGGCAATAGTCAACTGTTAGCAACCGAATCAATAGTATAACTATAACACAAATGTACGATAACTTAGGGACAATACAATTTCAATTTTCAGAATGCTCGGTGCCTTCTAAAACAGAATTTACAATTTTATTCAGTTTAGAAATAACTGAATTTGAAAAAAAAACTCAATTGTCTTAAAATACCAATTGAAATACAGGTAACTATTGGTATTATAGCTTCTTTATATTTTACATTGTTCGTTTTAGTAAGAAAATTTGAACTTAGGTACAATACAATTTCAATTTTCAGAATGCTCGGTGCTTTCTAAAACAGAATTTACTTTTTTATTCCATTTAAAAATAACTGACTTTGGAAAAAACTCAATTGTCTTAAAATACCAATTGAAATAAAGCAACCTTTTGGTATTCTTGTTTCTTCAAACTTTGCATTGTTCATTTTAATTATATAAGAAAAGCGAACTTAGGGACAATACAATTTCAATTTTCAGAATGTTCGGTGCCTTCTCAAACGCAATTTACCATTTTATTCCATCTAATAATAACTGAATTTGAAAAAAAAAACATTCAATTGTCTTAAAATAATTTTTGAAATAAAGAAACCTTTTGGTATTCTTGTTTCTTCAAATTTTGCATTGTTAGTTTCAATTATATATGAAAACCAATCAACTAACCATAACAGGTAAACTGAATATTTTACACCAATTATAAAATATTTGCAATTAATATTGCATTTCAATGCAAAATAATCATGCTTCATTGACGACTTTACATTTAATAAGTAGTTTGATGATTCACACACTAGACTTTTGTGTTTTAAGGACATACGGAAGAATACAATTCCTAATTTAATTTTATCATGGAAATTAAATTGGGAATAATTTTATCGTTAAATAACATATCATTAATTTTAAATAATTTCAATTCTATAATTAAAGAATGATTATCACTCCCAAATATATATTTAATTAAGTCTTAACATTCAATCATGTTATTCACAACCATTTTTTTTTCGGGGGCATATTTTTTATTCAGCTCAATATTTTTAAACCAGAAGTAAACCTGGCAGTGGTATTTTTACTCTTGAAACTTTACCAATGACTATCAAAAAAAGTTAAAACTTTTAAGAGAGGAATACATTTTAAATGAACAAATGACTAGACACTAGACTTTTGTGTTTTAGGGAAATACGGAAGAATACAATTCGTAATTTAATTTTATCATGAAAATTAAATTGGAAATAATTTTATCGTGAAATAATATATCATTAATTTTAATTAATTTCAATTCTGTAATTAAAGAATGATTATCACTCCCAAATATATATTTAATTAAGTCTTAACATTCAATCATGTTATTCACAACCATTTTTTTTCGGTGGCATATTTTTTATTCCGTTCAATATTTTTAAACCAGAAGTAAACTTGGCAGTGGTATTTTTACTCTTGAAACTTTACCAATGAATATAAAAAAAAAGTTAAAACTTTTAAAAGAGGAATACATTTTAAATGAACAAATGACTAGACACTAGACTTTTGTGTTTTAGGTAAATACGGAAGAATACAATTCGTAATTTAATTTTATCATGGAAGTTAAATTGGGAATAATTTTATCGTGAAATAATATATCATTAATTTTAATTAATTTCAATTCTGTAATTAAAGAATGATTATCACTCCCAAATATATATTTAATTAAGTCTTAACATTCAATCATGTTATTCACAACCATTTTTTTTCGGTGGCATATTTTTTATTCAGCTCAATATTTTTAAACCAGAAGTAAACCTGGCAGTGGTATTTTTACTCTTGAAACTTTACCAATGACTATCAAAAAAAGTTAAAACTTTTAAGAGAGGAATACATTTTAAATGAACAAATGACTAGACACTAGACTTTTGTGTTTTAGGGAAATACGGAAGAATACAATTCGTAATTTAATTTTATCATGAAAATTAAATTGGAAATAATTTTATCGTGAAATAATATATCATTAATTTTAATTAATTTCAATTCTGTAATTAAAGAATGATTATCACTCCCAAATATATATTTAATTAAGTCCTAACATTCAATCATGTTATTCACAACCATTTTTTTTCGGTGGCATATTTTTTATTCAGTTCAATATTTTTAAACCAGAAGTAAACCTGGCAGTGGTGTTTTTACTCTTGAAACTTTACCAATGACTTCCAAAAAAAAGTTAAAACTTTTAAGAGAAGATATTTTTTTAAATGAACAAATCACTATGCAAATTTTAATTTAAAAATCATTAATCTCAACGTAATGGTATCGGAAAAAGGAATCATTAAAAATTGCCATTTCTGATTAATATTTTACCCTCGTTCAAAAATGAGCGAATAAATTATTGGTTAACTTTAATAGCTGGAGTACGGAAAGCTATTTTAGTAATTAATCGGAAGAATAATCAATTAGAAAATTGGGTATAAAAATAAATTTAGATCATTTTAGAATAGTTTTAAATTATCCTATACAAATAAATTTGTTCTGCATGTTAAAAAATAACTTCTAGACGTTGTCGAGACATGTTCTTATACGTAAGTGTTTACAATTTATAATAAATATATTTTGTCTGAAATTTTAGAACTAAAAAATAAAAATATAATTATCTGTTTAAGACGTAGTACAAATCAAAAACGATTGCTTCACTGGGAAGAAATGAATAAAATTGATAAATCATTTATAAATATTTTTGTAATTTATTGGATTGCATCGATATTCCATGAATTTAAGTATTTCAAATTGAAAACTCTTATTTAGGGTAAATCTATAGATTTCATGTTGAGTGTATTTAGAGATAATAAATATACATAATCCAGGAAAAATCGAATTAACAAAATAAAACATTAATTTTTCAATAAATTCCCACAATTTATTGAATATGATTCCCACAAAGTACGGAAGTTAATTATTCATTTCTAATTTTGTTCCCTATTATCTAATGCAAATTTATTGGCTAAAACTAAAAAAAAATATGTTTTTGTTACGAATAATATAAAGCCATCTCATTTCTTCCACAATTTTTTCACCCAGGTTTTCGGAGAGAAGGCCAAAAATCTCAGAATAAACGTTTTACAACTTTAGCGTTTTTGCTTTTTTAAGTATTTTATGATTTAGAATATATATTGTCTGAAATTCTAAAACTATAAAGTAAAAACCTAATTATCTGTTTCAGAAACTGTACAAGTCGATAAAAATCGCTTCATTGTGAAGAAATGAATAAGTATTGATAAATTGTTTTTAAACTTTTTGGTAATTTATCGGATCAGATCTATCTTTCTTGAATTACAGAATTTAAAAATGAAAGCTTTTATTTAAGTTTAATCTATAGTTTTCAAATGTAATGAAGTATATGAATGAATATTAGATACTCATAATACATAAAATATTGAATTAAATAAAATATTATGTTTTCAATAAATTCCGATTACTGCAAATTACAAAAGTTAATTATTTCTTTCTCCTTCACATTATCCAATGTAAATTTATTGGATAAAATAGAAAAATCTGCATAGCATTATAAATAACACTTTCTTAAATCTTTCATAATTTTCCTCCCTGATTTGACGAGTGAAAACCAAAAAGCCACGGAATTCTCGCGTTTTTACTAAAGTAATGAAATAATAAATAATAAAGTAATAATATAAAAAATAAATTTGTTTTAGAATTTAGAATATATATTGTCTGACATTCTAAAATGTCTTAACTAAAGTAATAAATAATTAAATAAAAAAAGTAATAATAATAAAGTAATAAAATTAATAATAAATTAGAAATAATAAAGTAATAATATAAATAATAAGACTGTTTTAAAATATACAGTATATATATATATATATATATATATATATATATATATATATATATATATATATATATATATATATATATATATATATATATATATATATATATATATATATATATATATATATATATTGTCTGATATTCTTAAACTAGTAAGCAAATATATAATTATCTCTTTAAAACGTTGTACAAATGAACAAAAATAGCTTCTTTGTGAAGAAACAAAAAAGTTTACAACAAATAAGTTTAGACTTTTTGGGAATTTAATAGATCTTTCTTCAATTTAAGAATTTCAAACTGAAAACTCTTATTTACGTTAAATCTAATGTCTTTACTAAAGTAATAAATAAATAAATAATAAAAGCAATAATAATGAAGTAATACTATTATAAATAAGTTAGTCATAACAAAGTAATAATGATAATATAAATAATAAAAAATAATATAATATAAATAATAAATCAAATTAGTTTAGAATTTATATTTATATATATATATATATATATATATATATATATATATATATATATATTTTTTTTTTGAAATTCTAAAACTATTAAGCAAAAATATTATTATCTGTTTAGACTTTTCGGGAATTTATCGGATTAAATCGATCTTTCTTGAATTTAAGAATTTCAAACTAAAAATTTCTATTTACGTTTAATCCATAGATCTCAAATTAAATCAAGTATATGCATGAATATTAAATATACATAACCCATAAAAAATTGAATTAACGAAATAAAATATTAATTTTTCAATAAATTTCGATTCTCGGAAATTACGAAAGTTAATTATTTCTTTCTCATTTTCCTTCAC
>CM063506.1:59732444-59734944 GCA_032207245.1 Pardosa pseudoannulata | reverse complement strand
TTCAAATAGGTCTTGCCCCGTCATGTCCCCGAACACCAACGGGGACCTGAACCGAATGTAACTTATTGTTACAGCCCCATAACCAAAGTCAAGGAGGATGGAACTATATAAGATCTGTACAATATGTGACCAGTAATTTAAATCAATATTATCTTCTTGAATCTCCGAATAATCGTAAAATATTTTATAAAGATAGATAAAAGAAACAGCAATAGAACAAACTCTATTAAACATCTGTCAAAGTCATGAGAAAATTTCAACCACTGACATGCAGTAAGGCTACAAATAATTGAAAATAATGCTGTTGTTGTTTATTATGTCTTCTGGACAAGCCAGGGACTTAAGCCATAGGCTGCAAGAATTAAGCCAAGGGGTAAGCCTTTCATCTTTTGAGAAGATCTGCTATAGGGTGAAAAAACGACGTTGCTTAAAGTGGTTCCTCTTAATTTAGATGCATGTATCTAGGAGAAGACACCCAAGTTTGGCTGCCACTCCAAGAGGTATCGATTGAAAACTTGGAGGATATTGTGACCAAGTACAAAAATTATGTGCCTCAGTCACAATTAAAGAAAACCGCAGATCTTAGACCTAATTGAGCCTTGAATTTGCAACCCTCTAGTTACATATCTATGCCTTTGCTGACTGAGTGATAGTGGATTCAAAATAACAAGAGAAGGTTAAGACAACAGTGGACCTTTAGAGCAAAGTTATTTTTCTTTAAATGAATTTCCTTGAAGATTGACTATGTTATTAGTACTATTGATATATAAATATTTTAAAAATTTGAAGGCAAAATGTTAATTAGTTTTGGAGTTATTAATTATTAATTGTTTCATAATTAGCTTAATTGAAAATGCTCCAAGCGCATTAATTTTGCATAAAATATTATAAAAAAATGTATGTATACCTTATAGACTTTACAAAAAATTTAGTTGTTTCCATAAACATTCATAGAAAATAATTAGAGAAAAAATAATTATAATGATGATACCCATATTTTGCAGAATAAACAGCTATAACAGTTAATTAAAATGCATAACTAACATATTATAGGCTTTAAAACATACCCGTTTCAACTAGACTTTATTTTATAAACTCTTACTTAAACGTATGTATACCTTATAGACTTTACAAAAATAAAAATTAAATTTATGTATACCTTATAGACTTTACAAAAAATTTAGTTGTTTCCATAAACATTCATAGAAAATATAAAGAGAAAAAAATAATTATGCTGATGATACGCATATTTTGTAGAATGAACAGCTAGAGCGCTTAATTAAAATGCATAACTAACATATTATATGCTTCAAAACATACTCGTTTCAACTAGACTTTATTTTATAAACTCTAACGTAAATTATACTGGAATTTCAGAGACAATAATCTATTTTCAATGCGCCTGGAGTACTTTAAATATTTGGAATACATGAAAATTTTACTTCTGAGTAAACAGCATTTGAAGTTATTATTGCTATACCCATAAGTAATGATAAGCTTATTATACCCATAAGTAATGATAAAATAATGGGAATAAAAAAACTTATTTTGCTCCTATTCCTAATGATATATTCTTGCACTTTTCACCAATATCGAAAATTCGAATTTTCTGTCGATTTTAGCCAATTTGAAAGTCCACCATCGACTTAATATTCAGCAAGCATAAGATAATTATTACAACATACAGCTTTATTAATGTTTCCTATACATAGCTATATTGAAATTTTAATCGACAGGAGAATAACACTCAGAAGCTTGCAATTGAAACTTTTTTTCTACACCATAATGATCAAGCTCGTCAATATTTAACACTTGGAATGCGGGTATAATTTTTCTCCAACTTACGCTTGTAGCGGGCATTTTTTCGTGAATCGCGCTAAAATTTAGTTAAGAAAAATCGGAGTAAATGGAAAACAATTTTGTTTTTATGAACAAAACACGTTTTATTTTGCACTGTTTTACTGTATGATTATTTAACAAAAAAGAAAACAATATTTTTACGAAATCACAAAAATAAAAGATTTTTAAAATTAAAGTCCGATAATCTGTCAGCCCATATTTCTTCCTCACCATCTTTGTCACAAAGGCTCATTTTATCAATTTTGTATTCAACAATAAACAAAAACCAAGCTTCAAATTGACAAAACACGGCTTGCACTTTCTGGAACTAGGAATTCCATTGAAGATGAAATAACGCAACAAAAGACCGAGTAACTCGACAATCATAACATGTGTAAAGGAAAAATGCAAAGCGTTGCATAGCAAAGCAAACAATATGCATATAATGTCACACATACGTATAATTATACATATTTAGTAGATTTGTGGTGGTTAGCGGGTATCCACCAAAAATCTACTAAATACGTATTTTTACGTGATCCGCGCTCCAGTAACAGACTGTAAAAAAACGTAAAAATAACTGCCCGCAAGCGAAGTGTTAAATAAAGGATTTTGCTGTATTTTCTTTCCTTTAATTTGTGCATTAATAAAGCGGTTTTTG
>CM063506.1:59679944-59729944 GCA_032207245.1 Pardosa pseudoannulata | reverse complement strand
TTCACCAAGATTGCATGCTGAATTTTAATCTGAAACTTTACTTTTTATAGTAACAAATGAAAGAATAATTTTCTACAATCTTTACTACAAGTAGTTTTTAAAATATAAAATGCATTCTTTTGTAAATATAACTGTTAAAATTCCTAATAATCTGGAATAAATCGGACAGCATCAAATGCTTTACTTCTAATCCTAATTCTTTTGTTATTTCATTGATTTTATATTTTCTATTAACAAATGAGGGGATAATTTCTACAGACTGAACGGAAAAATATATTTTTTTTAAAATAAAATGCAATCTTTTGTAAATAATGGTAAAAATGTTGTAAATAAATGTAAATTAAATTTTCTAATAATCTGAAACAAATCATTGAACATTAAAGTCTACACTTTCAATGCCCCTACTTTTATTACTCTTTTTGCTTTGTCTGTTTTTTTTACTTTTACTAATAAGTCAGAGAATAATTTTCTACAAGCTGAAGAGAAAATATATTTTATATCTAATATAAAATGCAATATCTCATGAATAAAACTGTTAATCCCAATAATTTGGTTTAAATTGGATAGCATCAAATATTCAAATTGGAATTCTCATGCTTTTATAATTTTTTTTTTACTTTTACTAATAAGTCAGAGAATAAATTTCTAGAAGCTGAAGAGAAAATATATTTTATATCTAATATAAAATGCAATATCTCATGAATATAACTGTTAATCCCAATAATTTGGCTTTAATTGGATAGCATCAAATATTCAAATTGGAATTCTCATGCTTTTATAATATTTTTGTTTGTTTTTTTTACTTTTACTAATAAGTCAGAGAATAATTTTTTACAAACTGAAGAGAAAATATATTTTATATCTAATATAAAATGCAATATCTCATGAATATAACTGTTAATCCCAATAATTTGGTTTAAATTGGATAGCATCAAATATTCAAATTGGAATTCTCATGCTTTTATAATAGTTTTTTTTTTTTTTTTTACTTTTACTAATAAGTCAGAAAATAATTTTCTACAACTTGAAGAGAAAAATATATTTTATATCTAATATAAAATGCAATATCTCATGAATATAACTGTTAATCCCAAAATTTTGGTTTAAATTGGACAACATCAAATACTCAAATTGGAATTCTCCTGCTTTTATACTATTTTTGTTTTCGTGTACTTTAGACTCATTCTTCTAACAATTTAAAGCATAATTTACTACAGGCTGAACAGGAAAACTTTATATATATATTATAAAATGCAATATATAATATATAAAACTGTAAAATTTCTTTATAATCTAGAATAAATCAGACACTATCATATGCTTGACTTTTAATACTAGTTTTGTTTCTTATCATAACATGAGAGAAAAAACATCTACAGGCTTAACAGAAATATCTAGTTATCTTTCCAATATAAAATGCAATTTTTTACAAAGATTCCTAATAATGTTGAATGAATCAGACAAACATCAATTTTTAACATCAAAAATGCTTTTGGTTTTAACTTCAAATGCTCTACTTCTAAAACCCATGATTTTATTACTTTTTTGCTTTTCTCTGCTTTTCGTGTTTAACTAACAAATAAGAGTGTAACTCTCTATGTGCTGAACAGAAAAATATGGTTTTTATTTAAAATATAATTCAATATCTCGGTAGTATAGCTGTAAATATTTTTAATATTTTAGAATTAACAAAATAATATCAAATACCACAATTTAAATGCCTATTCGTTTATAATTTCATTGGTGTTTCCTGCTCCGTCTAATTTCACTTTGGTTTATCTATTCTGTGGTATTACTTTGTAATTTATGTTGTTAAAAAATCTTGTGTTTTTTATCAACCAATAAGAGAATAATTTTCTGTAGGCAAAACAGTAAAATATAAATTTCTATCTATTATGAAATACAATATATTTTACACATAATTGTATAGATTTACAAGAAAATTGCATTATAATCTGGCTTATAATCTGGAATAATTCAGACAACTTTAAATGCTTCACTTTTAATGCCAATTCTGTTATTATTACTATTTTTTTTGCTTTTGTCTTTTACGTAACATATGAGAAAATAATTTTCTATATGCTTAACAGAAAAATTTAGTTTTGTTTCTTATATAAAATATATTCTTATGTAAATATAACTGTTAATATTCCTAATAATCTTGAATGAATCAGACAAACCTCAATTTTTAACATCAAAAATGCTTTTGGTTTTAGCTTCAAATACTCTACTTCTAAAACCCATGCTTTTAATCCTTTTTTGCTTTTCTCTGCTTTTGGTTTTTAACTAACAAATAAGAGTGTAACTCTCTATGGGCTGAATAGATAAATATGGTTTTTATCTAAAATAAAATTCAATATCTTTCTAATATAGCTGTAAATATTTCTAATAATTTAGAATTAACAAAATAATATCAAATACCACAATTTAAATGCCTATTCGTTTATAATTTCATTGGAGTTTTCTACCCCTTCTAATTTTACTTAGATTTCTCTATTCTGTGGTTTTATATGTAATTTATGTGGTGGTTAAAAAATGTTTTCTTTTTATGAAAAAATAAGAGAATACTTTTCTAAAGGCTGAGCAGTAAAATATAACTTTTTTTATCTATTGCAAAATGCAATATATTTTATGCATAATCATAAGGATTCCTTGTAATTTTTCAGAAAACACTAAATGATTCACTTTTAATACCATTTCTGTTATTATTATTACTTTTTTTGCTTTAGTTCTTTTACGTAACATATAAGAAAATAATTTTCTACATGCTTAAGAGAAATATTAAGTTCTGTTTCCCATATAAAATATAATCTTTTGTAAATATAATTGTTAAGATTCCTGATAATCTGGAGTCAAGCATCAAATGATTTACTTCTAAAACCCATGGCTTTATTACTATTTTGCTTTTCTCTATTTTTGATTTTTAACTAATAAATGGGACAATAACTCTCCATAGGATGATCAGATAAATATGGTTTTTTTCTAATATAAAACTCAACATCTCGTTATATAACTGTAAGTATTCCTAATAATCAGGAATTAAACGAATATCATCAAATACTTCACTTTTAATGCCCATGTGTTTATAATTTCTTTTCTTTTATCTGCCCCTTCTAATTTTACTTTGATTTCTCTATTCTGTGATTTTACTCTGTAATTTATGTGGTTTAAATATCTTGTCTATTTTTATCAGCAAATTATAGGATAATTTTCTACAGGCTGAGAAAAAAAAGTACAACTTTATCTATTATAAAATGCAATACATTTTACATATAATTCTAAAGATCCCTTATAATCTGGAATAAATCAGACAATTTCAAATGCTTCAATTTTATTGCCAATGCTGTTATTATTATTATTATTTTTACTTTTGTCTTTCTCGTAACATATGAGAAATTTATTTCTTATGTTCTTAGCTGAAAATCACAGATTTTTTTCAATATAAAATGCAATCTTTTGTAGATGAATCTCCTAAGATTCTTGATAATTTGGAATAAATCGGACAAATATCAAAGCTCTACTTCTAAACCCGGTGCTTTTATTACTTTTCGCTTTTCTCTGCTTTTGTTTTTTAACAAACAAATGATAGATCCCTCACCAGAGGATGAAAAGAAAAATATGATTTTATCCACTATAAAATTCAACATATTGTTAATATAACTATAAATATTCCTAATAAGCAGGAATTAATCACTTAACCTCGATTAATTAAAGTTTAACTCCCCTGCATTTGTAATGACTTTTCTATCGTCTTCTCCTTCTAATTTTACTTTGATTTTTCTATTCTGTGATTTTACTGTGGTATAAAAATCTAATTTTTTATCAAAAATTTAAATAATAATTTTCTACATGCTGAAAAGAAAAATATAGTTTTATTTTGAATATAAAATGCACTCTCTATTAAATATAACTGCTACGATGTCTAATTATCTGGAATAAATCAGACAACATCAAATGTTCCTCCTTCTAATGTCAATGCTTTTATTGCTTCTTTGCTTTTGTCTACCGCTTTTAATTTTACTTTGATTTCGTTACTCTGTGGTTTCACTTTTTATCCTCCTTAGTTCACAAATCTAACCTTCATTATTTCTTTGATGTCAAATGGCAGCACTGTTAGAACACCATTTACTTGTTTTGACTTATTGTGCAGACGGTTTATTGGATGCAAGAAAAAGTTTATGGTAGTTTTGAAGTTCAATTTCAGATACTGCATATAATAAAGATACTTTTACATTTCTGTGGCTTTACTAGTTATTAGACACTTTTTTATTCGAAAATATTTTTAATTATACTTATAGTGTCCGCAATTTAAAGAAATACAGTATTTTGCAGATTATGATTTGTTTCTTTTATTTTGGCATTAAGCATACAAACATTTTTTACTTTAATTGAAAATGCATTTGTTGACAATATATTTTTAAATAGTACAAACACACACACACACACACACACACACACATATATATATATATATATATATATATATATATATATGTGTGTGTGTGTGTGTGTGTGTGTGTATCTGTGACTCGATTTTACAAACTGAACAACTATATATAGTATGCATATATATATATATATATATATATATATATATATATATATATATATATATATATATATATATATATATATATATATATATATATATGTGTGTGTGTGTGTGTGTATATATATATATATATATAACAACATATATATATATATATATATATATATATATATATATATATATATATACAATATATATATATATATGTATATATATATAATATATATATATATATATATATATATATATATATATATATAGTGTGTGTGTGTGTGTATATGTGACTCGATTTTACAAACTGAACAACTATATATAGTTGCATACATTGTCATAAAAACACTCAATAAAAGCTAAAAATAATTTTAATCATTTAATTTTAATAAAAGTTCACTCCATCACCTTTTGCACCTTTCATACATGTGTGTACTTTTAAGTAAACTGATTTTCAATAACAAATATTTGGTCTCAAGATATGAGTTTACAGATCAAACCAAAGCAGAATTGTACTAAATTGGAACTTATATCACCAAAAAAAGTTTTGTTATATTTATTCAAATCTTTGTGTATATTTCTAAGCACCACGTAGCGAAAAGTTTCTTACAACCAATTTATTAGCCGTAACTAAGAAATTTAAGTATAAAAATACTCCATTACAACATTTTTTAATAAAGTAAGAATGTATAAAACGTGAAATTCATAGTCTTAAAAACCATCAATAAAAGTTAAAAATAATCCAAATCACTTAATTTTCATAAATTATCATGCCATCACCTTTTGCACTTTCCATACAAGTGTATACTTTTGAGCAATTATCAATAAACTTCTTTTCAATAACAAAGAATTGCTCGCAACATTTGAACTTACAGGTGAAACAAAGTGGAATTCTTCTACGTTTGAAAAAGTGATATACATTGTCTTAAAATATGTCAATAAAAGTTAAAAAGAATCCAAATCACTTGATTTTCATAAATTATCATGCCATTAACTTTCGCACTTTGCATAAAAGTGTATACTTTTGAGCAAATATCAATAAACTTCTTTTAAATAACAAATAATTCTTCTCAATATCTGACTTTACAGATCAAACTAAGCAAAATTTTTCATTTGAATTTATATCACCGACATAAGTTTTGTTATATTTATTTAAAGCACTGCATTGATTTTAAAGCTCCATATAACGAAATTTTCTTAACAAATTATTTAACCACAACTAAGTGATTTAGGTATAGATATATATATCTAAGTTAACGATAGTTACCTATAACCTATAGTTAACTGTATCTTTTTTAACACTAAAAAACATAAAAAGTGATAGTCATTGTCTTAAAATGTGTCAATAAAAGTTAAAAGGAATCCAAATCACTTAAATTTCATAAACTCTCTTGCCATCTTCTTTCGCACTTTTCATAAATGTGTACACTTTTTGTTCTTCAAACTAAGCAAAATTTTACATTTGAATTTATATCCACAACATAAGTTTTGTTATATTTGTTTAAAGCACTGCATTCATTTTAAAGCTCTATAAAACGAAATTTTCATACAACAAATTATTTAACCACAACTAAGAGATTTAGGTGTAGAAATAGGTAATTGTACCTTTCTTAAAGCTAAAAAAGCATAAAAAGTGATATTCATTGTCTTAAAAACTGTCAATAAAAGTTAAAGAGAATCCAAATCACTTAATTTTCATAAACTCTCATGCCATCACCTTTCGCACCTTCCACAAATGTGTATACTTTTAAGTAAATATCAATAAACTTCTTTTCAATAACAAAAAAAATTCTTTTCAAAATTTGAACTTACAGATGAAACAAAATGGAATTCTCTACGTTTGAATTTCAGCAACAAAGTTTTGTAATATTAGTTTAAAAACGTACTCGAATTTCTAGGTCCATATAATGAAAATTCTCTACAACAAATTTATTTAAACCACAATTAAGCGACTTAGGTATAAAATAGTTAACTGTACCTTTTTTAAAACGAAAAAGCTAGAAAATGATATTCACTATCTTAAAAAAACTGTCAATAAAAGTTAAAGAGAATCCAAATCACTTAATTTTCATAAACTCTCATGCCATCACCTTTCGCACCTTCCACAAATGTGTATACTTTTAAGTAAATATCAATAAACTTCTTTTCAATAACAAAGAATTGTTCTCAATATTTGAAATTACAGGTCAAACAAAGCGGAATTCTCTACGTTTGAATTTATATCACCAACAAAAGTTTTGTAATGTTTATTTAAAATACTACTCTAATTTCTAAGCTCCATATAATAAAACCTTACACAACAAATTATTTACCACAACTAAAAGATTTAGGTAAGAAATAGTTAACTGTATTTTTTTAAACTAAAAAAAAGCATAAAAAGTGATATACATTGTCTAAAAACTGTCTAAAAGTTTAAAAGAATCAAAATCACTTAATTTTTATAAATTATCACTTTATTATCACTTTCGCACTTTCCAGAAAAGCGTATATTTTGAGCAAATATCAATAAGCTTCTTTCAGTAACAAAGAATTGTTCTCAACATTTCAACTTGCAGGTCAAACAATGTGGTCTTCTACGTTTAAAAATCACCAACAAAAGTTTTGTAATATTTATTTAAGAAACTACTCTAATTTCTAAGCTTAATGTTATAAACTTTCCTACTACAATAAAATATTTAACCACAATAAGCGATTTAGGTATATAAATAGTTACTGTATGTTTTTAAACTAAAAAATGCATAAAAAGTGATATTCATTGTCTTAAAAACTGTCAATAAAAGTTAAAGAGAATCCAAATCACTTAATTTTCATAAACTCTCATGCCATCACCTTTCGCACCTTCCACAAATGTGTATACTTTTAAGTAAATATCAATAAACTTCTTTTCAATAACAAAGAATTGTTCTCAACACTTCAATTTACAGATCCAATAAAGTGAAACTCTACGACTGTAGTGCACTCAGCAAACATCTTATCTCCCTTCAACAAAGCCTTCCTCCGATGAAACACCTCAATGGTCTTCGAATGTTCTACTCACAGTATCAAATTTGATGGAAAACAGCTCATGCGTAAACGCAAGTATTAAAGGCTAAAGTGCGTTTTCCTTACCTACGGCTTTAGCTTTATTGAGGTAAGGTACTTTAAGGCAAGATGCTAAAAGGGTAAGTACTTTATGTTGATGAAAAAGTTTCAAAAGAATCGGATTGAATTTTGAACGGATAACGGAAGAAAATATATTAGGACTATTTAAGGATATTTACAGAAGTGTTACAGTTTTTCTTTGTAAAGTGTATTCGGAAATTGATCAGCATAAATCACACAATCGTAATTTATGTTGTTGTCAGGTAGCAGTCCTGAATGTGTTAAAGCAGAATGTCTTTTACACTTTCCTATATTCTGCAGCTTCGACAAAAATTTATATTAACAAAAATATGACTAGTGCTATACTAGACTAATTTAAAACATGCCATACTATGGATGAATAGTATATTATGATGTACACTAAAATATTAGTATGAAAATAAAAGTATAGAAGGAATAACTTGACTAACGAAAATAGTTAGACGGACATGGGTTTATAAAATAACACATAATGGGATATTTATCGATGGTGTAATTACTATTTAAATCACCTATATATATTTACCACACTACACAATATGTATGTATTGCCTAGAAATCTGTATATAGTGTAAAACTATACAGTTTCAACACATATCTATGAGCCGTAGTAGCTTAGTGAACAAAGGCAATAATCTCGTAACTGAAATATTACGGGTACGAAGCTCAAGCCGGCTTAAGGTCTGCTATGTTCGTTAAATGTGACTGGTGCACGTAAAATATGTTCGCGGTCACAATGTTATTCAAGTTCTCAAACAATAACTCTGGAGTAGGTAATCCAAGCCTATGGGTCTTCTGCTTGGTATTTTCTTCTAAGTACCGATGACTCACTTGAGAAATGTTGTTCTTTCACCTAGGAGCGGTCATTAAAAATGAAAGACTCATGCTTTTGCGTTAATACTATTAGAGTATGAATATAGTGTAACAATAAATGCTATTTATTTAAGGGGTTTTATAACTTTTAAAAGAGTCTTGATACATGCCAAAAATGTACTGAATTATTTTGTAACAATAAGTGATATACATTTAATGGGTTTTATAACTTCTGAAAGAGTCTTGATACATGCCAAAAAATATACTGAACTATTTTGTAACAGTAAATGATTTCATTTATGAAGTTTTATAACTTCTGAAAGAGTCTTGATACATGCCAAAAATGTACTGGACTATTGTGTAACAATAAATTCTATTAATTTAAGGGGTTTTATAACTTCTGAATGAATCTTGATACATGCTAAAAATATGCTGAACTCTTTTATAACAATAAGTGATATACATTTATGGGATTTTATAACTTCTTAAAGAGTTTTGATACATGACAAAAATGTACTGGACTATTTTGTAACAATAAATGCTATTCATTGAAGGGGTTATATAATTTCTGTAAGAGTCTTGATACATGCCAAAAATGTACTGGACTATTTTGTAACAATAAACAATATTCATTTAAGGGGTTTTATAACTTCTGAAAGAGTTTTGACACATGCCAAAAGTGTAATAAACTCTTTTGTAACAATAAGTGATATACATTTATGGGGTTTTATAACTTCTGAATGAATCTTGATACATGCTAAAAATATGCTGAACTCTTTTATAACAATAAGTGATATACATTTATGGGGTTTTATAACTTTTTAAAGAGTTTTGATACATGCTAAAAATGTACTGAACTCTTTTTTAACAATAAATGATATTCATACAGGGGGTTTTATTACTTCTGAAAGAGTCTTGATACATGCTAAAAATGCATGTGTTTGGACACACTATAACCGTTTAAATACATCATAAAATAATACAAACGTTTCTGAAATATTTAAAGCATGTTACAGATGCTATAAAAATACATTCTCATTTATTATATTGAAATGTATAGAATAATTAATATATTGGAATTTTGAAAAATTTTTATATGTTATATTACAATTTCTTTTATAATCTAATTTAGAGTATAGATATTAACCTACTTAATTACCGTAATCTAAAGTTTCGCTCAATAGAATGTATTAATAATACAAAATTGTTTTTTATATAAGAGGCATAAAAATTGAGAAAAATGACTAGAATGATATTATAACGAATAAGTCATTAAAAATGTTCTAACTTGATAGATAATTTAAATTATATTAATTCTATAGGTAATAATATAAATATATACACAGAAAAATCTTTAGTTTTTTTTCTAAGAAGTAGAAATTTTAAATGATATGACAGAGATATGATATGTGTTTAATTTTCTTTTATGTCATAACTTTATATTTTTGTAAAAATCACATAAGATGAATAATTTCATAATTCTATAACATTTAGAGCCCAATGTTAATTAAATGTTAATGTTAATGTTTAATGCTTAATGTTTCCTGTTCATTTAATGTCAAGTTTTATTGATCTCACATATATTTGTATACTATTATGCATTTAGAAATTTATGGTAGGTCACAACGGACACATTTCATAATACACTGATTTGTTTTAGAACGTATAAAACCCCCCTAAGAGAAAATTAACAACATTTTAATAGTTACATTCAATATAAAGGTGTTTTTAAAGCTATTGTATGTTTTTTAAACTTAGATAGAGATATTTAAACATAAAAATAATGTTTTAATGACTGTTTGGTTTAATTAATAATTAATCTACTTACCAAATTTAATATATATACTTATTAAACTGTGTAACACAAAACTGCGTAATGTAGCGTTTTTGTAATTGTGCAGTTTTGAATCTAAAATGCCTTCTTAAACAAAACATATAGATAAATAAATTACTTCTAGATCTCAACACCTCAAATATATTCAAGAAAATAAGTTAGAAATTCGAGCCTACGCTATGAGGAACAAAAATTAAAACCAATGACTCTTCTAAATTATCAACTAGAAAGAGTTTTGAAAATATAATTCATTACGGACACGAAAAGACAAAAGAATTCTAAAATATAAATTATAGTAATAATTTAAATCTAATATGCATATTTATGCTTATATATTATTTAAGGAAAACAGAGTGGAGTTTTCGGCATAATTAACGCAACTAAAAGGGTTTTAAAATTACTTACCCGCTTAAGTACCATTTATTCTCATTAGTATTTGTAAAACATGCCCATTATGATCCTGTATGGCATTATTTTAGTTGCACTAAGGAGTAGTAATTTCTTGCTTTGCACTTATTTATTTTGAATCACTAGCTTTCTGAGGCGTTGGCTCGTATGCAGTTCTCCCCATAATCATTCATAATTTTAGAGTAATGCCGAAAAACCTCTCGTCTCCCTTATTATTCATTGTTTCAAAATGCTGTGTGTGACCGGTGCTTAAATATCTAAGCTTTCAAGAGGTAGGGAATATTTAGCGTGATACAAGTGAGGAGTTTTTAACAATATATAATGATCTATCACAATGCATAGAAGATGACAGGTATATCGATAATTTTTTAAAATAAATAGCTTACAAACTAAACATTTTTCTAAAAATATTTCTATTTATATTAAAGAAAGTACTCAAACATTTCTCAGAATAGATTCATGACAACATTAAAGAATATTTTAAGAATATTTTTCAAAATATAAATTATGAAAGCAAAAGAAAAAATAAAATATATAAATACAAAAAATATATCTAGTATTTAATATCTTAAAAATTATAACTTATACATTTTATATATTACTACGAAATAGGATATAAATTTCGAACTTCGTGCTATTATTTATACGTGAATTAACTGAAGCGAACATGAAAAAATTTATTCTTATGTGCAGTTTTTTGAAACATTGTTAGACATTTTTTAGATGACAGGAAAACAAATATTTTTAAGAATATAAATTACAAGCAAACTATTATGTAAAAATATTTCTATTTATTATTAATAATAAAATTCAACATTTATAATTTTAAAAAATCAGAACTACCTTAAAATATTTTAAGAATATTTTTAAAAATAGGAATAATGAAAGCAAAAGTATATATATATATATATATATATATATATAAATCTAAAACATATATATATAGATATATATATATATATATATATATATATATAATATATATATATATATATATATATATATATATATATATATATATATATATATATGTATATATATATATATGTATATATATATATATGTATATATGTATATATATATATATGTATATATATATATATATATGTATATATATATATATATATATATATATATATATATATATATATATATATATATATATATATATATATATATATATATATATATATATATATATATATATATACATATATATATATATATATATATATATATATATATATATATATATATATATATATATATATATACATACATATATATATATATATATATATATATATATATATATATATATAAATCTAAAACATATATATATCTAGTATTTAATATCTTAAAAATTATAACTTATACATCTTATATATTACTACGCAATAGGATATAAATTTCAAACTTCATAATTATTTGTACATGAAATAACTGATGCAAACATGAAAAATTTGATTGTGTTGTGCAGTTTTTCGAAAAATTGTTACACATTTTTTCGATTTCAGGAAAGCAAATATTTTAAGTATATAAATTACAAGCAAACTATTATGTAAAAAATATTTCTAATTGGGAATAATGATAAACTTCAACATTTATAATTTTAAAAAATCAGGTATAACTTAAAATATTTTAAGAATATTTCTAAAAATAGAAATAATGAATGCAAAAGTAAAAAAATATATAAATCTAAAAAATATATCTACTATTTAATATCTCAAAAATTATAACTTATACATCTTATATATTACTACGCAATAGGATATAAATTTGAAACTTTCTACTTTTATTTACACATGAAGTAACTGATGCAAACATGAAAAGTTCTATTGCGTTGTGCAGTTTTTCGAAAAATTGTTACACATTTTCTCGATTTCAGGAAAGCAAATATTTTTAAGTATATAAATTACAAGCAAACTATTATGTAAAAAAATATTTCTAAATAGCTTATGTTTATTACAAAGATTGCAAATATTGATTTTATAAATCTATAATGAAAATTTTATAATCTATTAACATCTTTTGGAAGAAATTGCATCAAGTTTTATCAGAGTTAGAGCAAACCCTAATCTGCTTGCAGTTATTTTTTAATATAAGAAATAATGGAATAAAATTATGATTTGATTTCCCTAGAATTAATCAGATGAATTACTTTCGATTTGCATCAGTTTTTAGAATTTTGTTATACGTTTAATTCTATAACATTTCTTTAAAAAATATTGCATAACTATCAGTTCCTTCGAAAAACTAAAAATATTTTAAAGAAAATATTGAATGCACTTTTTAAATTAAAAAAACCCTACAGAAAATACTTAAAAGTTATAAAGAAGGGTGTAATGGGACTTTTAAAGAGTAATCTAATCTTATATATTTCCCAAAGGAATTTATTTTAACAGCAAAATATGTTTATCAATCAAATAACTGGTAAATGAGAGATAAAATGATACATCATATTCTTCAAGAAACAAACCATATTATATTAAAATGCTTCATTTAAAGGTAACTAAAATATTTTAAATAAAATATTGAATGCACTTTTTTAAATTAAAAAAATCCTACAGAAAATACTTAAAAGGTATAAAGAAGGGTATAATGGGACTTTTAAAGAGTAATCTAATCTTATATCTATCCGAAAGGAATTTAATTTAACAGCAAAATATGTTTATCAATTAAATAACTTGTAAATGAGAGATAAAATGATACATCATATTCTTCAAGAAACAAACCATATTATATTAAAATGCTTCATTTAAAGGTAACCAAAATATTTTAAATAAAATATTGAATGCACTTTTTAAATTAAAAAAAAACCTACAGAAAATACTTATAAAGGTATAAAGAAGGGTATAATGGGACTTTTAAAGAGTAATCTAATCTTATATCTTTCCCAAAGGAATTTATTTTAACAGCAAAATATGTTTATCAATTAAATAACCTGTAAATGAGAGATAAAATTATACATCATATTCTTCAAGAAACAAAGCATATTATATTAAAATGATTCATTTAAAGGTAACTAAAATAACATTAAATCATTTTACGTATCTATAAAAACTGTAAAGGGTATTTAAGGCGTTCAATAATATAATGTCGAGTTGCACACTCAAATATCTACAACTGTCCTATTTAAAACTTTTCTGATCAAGAAGATTACTCTCTAGACATCAGAAGCAATTAGAAAATTAGAAAAAAATATTTTTAAGAAATTCTTTTAAAAAATAAATCAATAGAGGTAATCTGAGAAATCTGAAATTAAATTTAATCATATATCTAACATAATATAGGCATTTACCATATTACTTTAAATTGTAAGAAATGAAGGCAAAAAATTTAATATTAAATAAGTTTATTCATCAAATAACTATAGCCATCCTATTTAAAACTTTTCCAAAACACCACTCTGCGTTTTCGGTTTTCTGTTTACTCTGTGAACATGACAAGCAATTGGAAAATTAATGCATTTCTACTCTATATAATTATATATACATACACACATATATAAAGACCTAAGAGTATAAAATATTGACTACCCATCTTTAACTATCAGAAAAGCGTCTGAATTTTTTTAAAAATAAACCAAGAGAGGTAATCT
The DNA here is from genome assembly GCA_032207245.1 of Pardosa pseudoannulata. Classification (NCBI taxonomy): domain Eukaryota; kingdom Metazoa; phylum Arthropoda; class Arachnida; order Araneae; family Lycosidae; genus Pardosa; species Pardosa pseudoannulata. Next base: position 59,715,625 of record CM063506.1, on the reverse strand, counting down.
TCAAAATATGAAATTAAATTTAATCATATATCTAACATAATATAAGCAAGCATTTTATTACCTTAAAATGTGGCAAAAAATGTAAAGACTAAATAAGTTTATATACCCATAAAATCACCCAAATTTTTAACCAGTCTAACAATGCATATTAGATGAATTATATTACCTTAATATGTGATAAAAAAGGTAAAGACTAAATAAGTTTATATACCCATAAAATCACCTAAATTTTTAGCCAGCCTAACAATGAATATTAGATGAATTATAGTAACTTAAAATGTCACAAAAAATATAAAGACTAAATAAGTTTATATACCCATTAACCAGTCTAACAATGCATATTAGATGAATTATATTACCTTAATATGTGATAAAAAAGGTGAAGACTAAATAAGTTTATATACCCATAAAATCACCTAAATTTTTAACTAGGCTAACAATATATATTAGATGAATTATATTACCTTAAAATGTGACAAAAAATATAAAGACTAAATAAGTTTATATACCCATAAAATCACCTAAATTTTTAACCAGTCTAACAATGCATATTAGATGAAATATATTACCTTAAAATAGTGACAAAAAAGGTAAAGACTATATAAGTTTATATACCCGTAAAATCGCCTAAATTTTTAATCAGTCTAACAATGCATATTAGATGAATTATATTACCTTAATATGTGTCAAAAAAAAGGAAAAGACTAAATAAGTTTATGTACCCGTAAAATCACCTAAATTTTTAGCCAGCCTAACAATGCATATTTAATGAATTATATTACCTTAAAATGTGACAAAATGTAAAGACTAAATAAGTTTATATACCCATAAAATCACCTAAATTTTTAACCAGTCTAACAATGCATATTAGATGAATTATATTACCTTAAAATAGTGACAAAAAAGGTAAAGACTAAATAAGTTTATATACCTATAAAATCACCTAAATTTTAACCAGGCTAGCAATGTATATTAGATGAATTATATTACCTTAAAATGTCACAAAAAAGGTAAAGACTAAATAAGTTTATATACCCATAAAATCACCTAAATTTTTAACCAATCTATCAATGCATATTAGATGAATGGCGTAGCATCAAATTACGCCATTCATCAAATAACTTCAGTCATCCTATTTAAAACTTTCCCGAACAAGATTACTCCGCGGTCATGACATGTAGTTCAGTATAATCTCAGTAACACCAGTGCTAACGTCTACAGCAATGACTTTATCTTCCCCAGCAATTTGCCGGCGAAAAAAAAAGTAGAAGGGGGGCTAGCAGTCGTGAAAGAGAGTAGAAAGCCTCAATTACTGATAAAACCTATCTCCCTCATTAAGAGGCTTGACCTCACCTGATAGGAAAGCCATCAATTGCGTGAAAAAGCACTTTTGGAACAGGAACAACCGATTGAGATACGATGACAAATGAATAAAAAATAAGAGCTACCAAGTGCTAACGATTTCCGACTGGTAAAGTCAGGAAGTCATGGGGAAGTGAATCAATACCTTAGAAAGAGTTCAGTGGGACTCGATTTTTTCTTCTTCTCCAGCCCTACCTCTTAATCTCACATGGTGGCAAAGTATTCGGATACTCGGGATTTCTTTCCTCTACGAGGGAAGAATGCTCTTTTAAAAAGTGTGCATTACTTTTCTTTTCTGTGTTTCTTTAGGGAGAGAGAAAAAAATTGAGGACTTTCCGTAATGTACATAGCTGGCTGAATGGGGAAAAATCTTTCAACAGATAATTGCACTTTTTTCCCCCTGTTGTAATGAGTGTGATAATTGGGGAAAGAATCTAGTTGCCTGATAAGTTGTTGGGAATTAAAGAGATGAGATATATTCGGGATATACTACTCACACGTTTTAGAAGATAATTACTTTCATCATTTAAAATTTCCTTCCGATCTGGACTTGGAGATAAAATGGAGGAATCATAATGAGGAATTTACATTGTAAACCTTTATTGAACCAAATAAAATATGTACTCAATGGTTTATGCTGAAAGCAATTTCTATGGAATTATACGTATAATTTTATCTGTATGTCAGAGTCTTAAGATAATCAAACAAAACTTATTTTACGATACATATAATATGTTAGCTATTTGTTGTTTTACCAACTTAAAGATTTGCCATAGCGTCCAGCTTTTCTACGTCTTCCTTATACTTAGTCACAGCAAAAAATATTTAGTATTATTATAGATGGAAAGCTCTGACATTAAATGAATGTATAATATTTTGTTTCTAACGCGATGTTTTGTTTTTATATATAAAGAATTGTTTATCAACTTACAGATTTTATATAGAGTCTAGCTTTTCTACTTCTTCCTCATACTTAGGCACAGCAAAAATGTTTGCTATTGTCATAAAGGGAAAGCTCTGGCATTAAATGAATGTATAATATTTTGTTTCTAATGCGATGTTTTGTTTTTATATATAAAGTGTTGTTTTACCAACTTACAGATTTGCCATAGCTTCCAGCTTTTCTACGTCTTCATACTTAGTCATAGCAAAAATGTTCAGTATTATTATAGAGGAAAAGCTCTGACACTAAATGGATATACAATATTTTTTCCAATGCCAATGTTTTGTGTTTATGTATAAAATGTAAAAATTAAATATTAGTTAATTAATATTAGTATAAGTGTGCCATAAAATAATTACTCTCACAAAAAATTGAATATTTTATACTTGCACACAGTCCCCTGAGAGTCTGAAGGAATTATTTTGGAAACCACTAGTCTATAGCATAAAACGCAAAGCTAATTTAAGTCACGGATATAGAAAAAAGAAAGTAGACAGATGTTTCGCTTCTTTCAGTGAGCACCATTCTCACATAAAGAAAAAATCAGTTATATTTATATAACTAAGGTTATATTTATACAAGCAATATATTTTATCTTTTAAATGTTTCTATATTTTAGGTTACCAGAGTTACAAAGATATTTATGTTTACTTTCATATGACTATTTAGTTTATAATATACATATTTCTAAAATTATCTTGCTATGTGAATAATTTTTTTCAATTAGCGCATATTATCTATGATATTTAAACAATATATATTACTTGGAGAAACAATACTAAAAGTTATTTCTTCAATGCTAAGACATTGTTAAAATATCTTGAAAAATTTGTTCTAAAAAGCGTAGAAAATTTTATTTTTGAAGAATCGAAAAAAGCTGTTGATATAAATATTTTAAGTATTGAAAAATGACATATTCCTTTTTTTCTAAAATGAATTTTTTATATAAAAAAATGTACTTTATTTTTATAATATCCTTAATAGTAAATTTGTTCTATAGGTTAAATTTTTCAGTTTTTGCAGTTTAGTGTTAAATAATATTTGTGAAACTGTAAAAAATAAAAAATAAAAGATTTTTCCTTGCAACTTTTACATAACATGTGAAACAAGTATTGAAATGAATTATTATACGAGACAAATATTTTTAGAAAACTGCGACAGCCGCGTTCTTCTCATAAAAACACAGCACGACTTATTTTCCCCAAATCAAAATTCTCCACGGTGAGGAGACTGAATAATGTAACAAGAGATTCAGCGCGAAATTCAGCAAAATTTGAAGCAGAATATAGCATTTATTTTTTGCGCTTCGTATTACTTGCCGTAAGTTTCATTTTTCCTCCGGATGAGTTAAATTTATATTGAGGGATCTTAAAATTTTATAAATTGTTTTTTCTCATACAACAGGCATATGTATGGTATATATATATATATATATATATATATATATATATATATATTATATATATATATGAATATTATTATAGTATATATATGAATATATATTTATTTATATATATATATATATATATATATATATATATATTCATATACATATATATATATACATATATATATATACATATATATATATATATATATAATATATATATTTTGTATATATGTATATATATATATATTTATATAATATATTTATAATAATATATATATATATATATATAATATATATATATATTTTATATATATATTTATTTATATATATATATATATATATATATATAACTTGAAAAATAGTTTTGCTCTAACCATCTACTGAAGCAATAAAAACATATTAACTCAAATTTTAGTACTTAAAAAAATGCTGAGGCATATTGTCGTAATCTGTATAATTAAATATTTATTAATACAGGGAATGCCATTTATGATGCCGCACGTTCCTAAAACATGATGTATACTAAATATAAATGCGATATGATTTTTTACCAGAATACCCGAAATATTTGCCTAAGCAATTAGACAAATTTTACCTGGCGTTGCTTACTGTAAAATCGAGGGTGCGAAGAAGAACCTTGAAAACATTTAAATTTCTTAAAACTACATTAAAATATATTGCCTCTGAGACACAATGTGAATTGCTGTTATTTCATTCTTTAACCGTTTGTGTATACATACATATAGCACCATAAGTTAATATTGCTTTCATTTAGCTAAAAGGAATATTACCTGATATAACTGAAAAATTTACTGAAAATTAGACAAGTTTTAACATGCTGCTTAATGAAACGAATATCAAGAGCACCTTGAAAAAACATTAACTTCCTTTAAAGTATATTGGAAATATATTGCCTCCGATACATTGCGATTGTTATTCTACTTCTTCATATGTTTACACTTTGGTGGGTCAACACTAGACTTAACATTAATTCCAGCTATAACGTAACATAACCAAAAATTTTACTGAAGTTTTCCCATAAATTTTAGTATATATTATGACTAGAGAAAAAAAATTAGTTGCAATCATATTTATATTTTTTCACTGTAACATGCGAAAGAAAAAACCTCAGTAAAGTTTTAATATCAATTACTTTACTACTCCAAACTTACAAAATTATGTACTGCAAATAATAATTCTTATTATTCTATATAATATATCAATATAATATGTATTATATTTAACCCGATATATGCATATTTTACTTTATTTATTATAAATTTTTAACAATTATGAAATTATTGGATCAAATATCTTAAATATTTTATACATAAAATATATCGGATATATGTATAGATAATATATTTAGAAATGAATATTTAAAGGCTTAATTCATTTGCTTTTGAAAAAAAAGCTTGACGGAATCCATCTCATAATGATAAATTGCACGTCTTTGTATAAAACTTCAAGCTGAACAAACAGAAAATATGGAAGAATCTGATGCAATCGAATTCCAGTAGACTAATATGCAAGATATTTTTCCGGAAATTAGTTGAAGATTATTGGTTATTTTTATTCATAATACAATCGAAAACTATGAGACTTTCATATTAATGATTAAATATATATTTGAAGAATCACAGTATAAAAGGGCAAACTGTATTGGATGTTCTTTTTAATTCATGATTTAGATTAATGATCGATATTCATTCATTAATCGATTATTCAAAATAATTTTTTTAGGGAAACACACAACCTTTCAAGATGAAATGTCTTTAATATAAAACCCTATATTCTATTCAATATAAAATAAAATGTTCTGATCTGTTTAGAGTATTATGTTTCTAGATAATTATTAACGGTCTAAGAAGTTATTTAAGTTTTGAATATAAAGAAATAAATTTTTAAAAATCATAAAATTTTTACCCTAAGTGTAAAAAACAGAAATAAATATAACTATAAAATAACATTTGAAATATGTAAATTAGAAAATATTTTCTCATATTAAATAAAAGGAAATCATACACCTCTAATTTAACCTTAATTACATTAATATAAGTGATATATTTTATTTTATAGCATATAAAATGCTAATTTTCTGAAAGTTTTCAATTTCTAAGTAGTTTGCATAATTTAAAAAAAGTTAAATGTTAGGAACTTTTAAGATTAATCTTATAAAAATTTTAATTGGTTTTTATTAGTAATGAAAAATTTGTACCTAATAACATGATTTTAAAAGTTATCTTGAGGTTGATTGTTTTGTTTATGTTTATTATTTTATTTTTCTAAAAAATTAAAGTTTTAATCTTTCAGAATAAAGATATACAGTTCAATTAGATATAAATTTTGTTTTTAATAAAATTGAATATGTTATCTTAAGAATCATTGTTTACATTTTCTGAGCACATTACTGATTTCATTGTTTTGATTTTGCACAAATTATTTTTGATTATGGTTATCATTCAGTTCAATTAGATATAAAAATTTTGTTTTTAATAAATTATTAAATATGTTATCTTGAGGATCATTGTTTACATTCTGTGCAAATTACTAATTTCATTGTTTTGGCTTTGTGTAAATATTTTTTAGAAACCATTAAAATTTTAATCTTAAGAATAAGAAATAATTCACTTAAATTAGATATAAAAAATTTCCTGTTAATATACATATATAGTATTATCTTGGGATCATTGTTTACATTCTGTGCATCTTACTAATTTCAACTTTTGTTTTGTAAATTAATTTTTTTAGAAACCATTAAAATTTTTATTACAGAATAAAAATATAGTTCACTCAATTAAATATAAAAAAATTTTGATTTATAAATATATAAATAAAAATGTTGTTTTTAATATATATATTAAATGTGTTATCTTGAGGATCATTGTTTACATTCTGTGCACATTACTAATTTCATTGTTTTGGTTTAGTGTAAATTAATATTTTTAAAAATCATTAAAGTTTTATTCTTATAGAATAAAAATATAGTTCATTTAAATTATATAATTTTTTTATAAATATATTAAATGTGTTATAGAGAATATTCTTTCTGAACATTTTCTATTAATTCATTATTTGTAAATATATATATATAATATATATATATATTTTTTTATAATATATATTTATATATATCCTCAACATTTAAAATTTTAGGCATGCAGATAAAATAAAATTCGCTTCAATTTTACAAAATATTGTTTCTATAAATATATTTAAAAGTCATTTAGGTCATTCTTTTGATTTTGAGTAGATTTTTTAATTTATTACTTTCATTGTATTGATTTTGATTATATATTGTGAATAATTAATTTCATTGTTTTGATTTTGTATATATTTTTTACATTATTTTTATAAATATTCAACTTGAATTGAAACTAAATAATGTTTTAAGTTAAACCATTATTGAATAGGTTGAGAAAATTCATTTTAAAAATAGTAGATTCTTTTATTTTATGTTAAATCAAGTGTAGAGTGTTAAAATCAAGATTTTATGTTACAAATGTTACTATGTCGCCTTAAAGATTTTTGAAGGATTGCATTAGAAATGGCCAAACTGTATTAGATTTTCACTTTAATTCATGACTTAGATTAATGATCGATAGTGATTCAATAAACAATTAGTCCAGATAAATTTATTTAAACACAAAAAAATGCAATTTCATTAGGATGCAAATTGAGAAAATTAAGTTCTTTGAAAGTAGAGTGGAGTGTACAAACTTCAGAATAATATTCGCTCAAGGAATGAGTCTACATTAGGGAACATTCGTGCTCTAAATATCAATTACAAGGGTATTGGGAATGTAAATACAGGAAACCCCTATTCCATTTTAATTAACGGTTGTGATTGCATTACGCAAAATACACATTTCCATTTAAAAGGGAGTTAACGTCATATAAAGTTTTCGAAAGTTCTCCAAAATTGTTTATTCATCGAAAGAATTTCAATGCATTATCTCGTTCCTCGAATGTTATTAAACATTCTTTAAACATTCTTTACAGTTCGTAAGTACAGTCTAGGAAGTGACTTCAAACCATATTAAGTTCTCGATTTTCCATGTACTGGTAATTTTTCAAACAGGTAAAATTCTTAGATTTAAAAGAGGTTGATTTATTGAAATTTCTAAACAAATTCAAATTACGAAATGATTTTAAAATTAATTTAAAATTTTTATACTCAAAAATTACAAAAATTTTCTACAACTTACAAATTACAAATTTCATTTTGTATGTTTTGTTTTGTAAATATTAATGCTTATATTTCAATGACACTATTAATTTATTGAAATTTCTAAACAAATTCAAATTACCAATCGATTTTTAAAAATAATTTAAATTTTTGTGCTTACAAAAATTACAAAACTTTTGTACTTACAATACTTAACATAAAAAATACAAAATACAAAAATTACGAAATTTTTGTATTTTCTGTGTTTTGTTTTGTAAATATTAATACTTACTTATCAATGACACTATTAATTTATTGAAATTTCTAAAAGAATTCAAATTACCAATTAATTTTTAAAAATAATGTTAAATTTTTGTACTAACAAAAATTAAAATACTTTTGTACTTACAAGGCTTACAAAAATTACAAAATTCTTGCATTTTTTATGTTTTGTTTTGTAAATATTAAAATTTACTTTTCAATGACACTATTAATTTATTGAAATTTCTAAACAAATTCAAATTATCAATTGGTTTTTAAAAGTAATTTTTAATTTTAGTACTTACAAAAATTACAAAACTTTTGTACTCAGAATACTTACAAAAATTACCAAATTTTTGTATTTTCGGTGTTTTGTTTTGTAAATATTAATGCTTATATTTCAATGACACTATTAATTTATTGAAATTTCTAAACAAATTCAAATTCCCAATCGATTTTTAAAAATAATTTAAATTTTTGTACTTACAAAAATTACAAAACTTTTGTACTTACAAGGCTTACAAAAATTACAAAATTCTTGCATTTTTTATGTTTTGTTTTGTAAATATTAAAATTTACTTTTCAATGACACTATCAATTTAAAAATTAATATATTGATTAAATGTTCAATATATTGATGAAACGAAACTTCTGTTATTAATTTAATTTGAAAACTTCCTATTAAATCAAGGAAATATTTAAATGAATTTGATTTAATAATTTATTTGGAATGTTACAAACTTTCTACAATGTTTCTATGTTTTAATTTAAAAATTCTTTTGCTAAATATTCTTGAAATAGTGTTTTTAAAGAAAATGAATGTTTTCATAAAATAAGTAAATATTATGTTATCAAATGTTATTAAATTAAATATTAATATAAATGTATTAAATCAATATATTGATGAAACGAAACTTCTGTTATTAATTTAATTTGAAAACTTCCTATTAAATCAAGGAAATATTTAAATGAATTTGATTAAATAATTTATTTGGAATAATTTACAGGATGTTTTTCTACAATGTTACTACATATTTTATAATTTAAAAATATTTTTGCTAAATTATTCAATTGAAATCGGTGTACCTTTTTAAAGAAAATAAATGGAAATTTCATTTAAAATAAGTATATGTTATGTAAAGGGTCAAATGTTATTAAAGGGTTAAATAGGTAAAATAAGGTAAATGTTATTAAAGGGTCAAAATATTTATGAAACAAAAATTTTGTTATTAATTTGATTCGAAAACTTCCTATTAAATCAAGTAATTATTTGAATGAATTTGATTTAATAATTTATCAGGAAAGTTTTACAGGATGTATTTCTACCATGTTTCTACACATTTTGTAATTTAAAATATTTTTGATAATGTATTCAATTGAAATCAGTGTACCTTTTTAAAGTACATGAATGAAATTTTCATCCAAAATAAGTAATTATTATGTGCTTATGAATCCTAAATAGTCTTATAGTAGTGTATCTTGTACATAAGTACTATAATATCTCTATGTTATATTTATTCAAAGCTCTTTCAATTTCTCTTTACAAAAATATCTATTTATAAGTATTATTGGGAAATAATGCTTTGGAATTTATCACATCAAATATTTATATATATATGGAAAGTTATCCTGTTTGAACATCTAAAATGTTTCTCAAATTTACACTTCTTTCAAAATAAGATTCTAATTTCATAGAAGTATAATTTATTCCTGTTATTGGTAACTTGAGGTAAACTTTTGTAAGTAGGTACTGCATTTGCAAAAGTTCTTTTAAAAAATTAAGGTCTGCCTTGTACCTAAGGCAGTGAGAATTAATTTATGGTGGTAACAAATCCTCATTTAGTAGGTCATTACCAAGCTGGTATTTTAGAGCAGTGTTATTTATGACTCAAAAGTAACCTTTTCTGCCCATTGATTATCATTAACATTAAGGATATGCACTTAGAGATTCCATTTAGCGAGTAACTACTGTGTTTAAGTCACCTTTTCTGATGCTCTATGGCTTAAATGCAGGGTTTAGACTTGCAATTTATACTACTTATAAAAGAAAATGTGAAATATATATTTCTGCTAAACGTGCTTTAAAACTCTCTTTAAAAGCACTAAATCAAAATAACCTCTCCTATAATCATGTGAATTTTCATATTATTTTCTAAACCTCTCTCATAAAAAGTGATTTATTAAATATTCTATCTGCTTGGGGATCATATTTTACCCTTTAGTGGACTTTTGTATGTTATAAGGTTTGTATGCTTTGCAAAGGTATTTTACTGTCTTTGTTTTCATTATCCAGTCTGTTTTGTTAAACCATTTGCATTTTAATTAAATGGTATAAATCGACTGCTAAAGTTAGCATTCTTAATAAATTAAATATATAGTGGTTTAGCAGATATAACAAGCCTTATTCTAACTGGCGGTCATATGTATGTTTTAAAACATATATTGCATAGTCATATGCATTTTCATATTATTTCAAAATGTATCTCATAAAAAGTAATTTAAGCATTCTATCTATTTGCGTATCGTAAATTAACCTTAGGTGAATTTTTTCGTTTTTGTTTGATATAATATTTGGAAACCTTTCAAAAATAATATCCAACCTTTGTTTTTATTTAATCAACCGGTTTTACCAAAATATTTACATTTTACTTAAATGATATACCTCAAAGGATAAATTTGATATCCTTAAGAAAATTTAAATATATGTAATGGTTTAGCAAATAGTACACTCAATATACTAGTTGGTGATCGTAGAAATGTTTGTAAAGACTAAAAACATAGCTATATGAATTTTCATGTTGTTTTTAAAATCTATGTCATAAAAAGTGATCGAATAAGCATTTTATCTATTTGGGTATCATATGTTAAACTTTTTTGAGTGCTTTGTATAGTATAATGCTTATCTGATTTTCAAAAACTATTTTTAGCCATTGTTTTAATTTCCTCCGCCTATTTCACCAAAGCATTTACATTTTAATTGATTGGTATATCTCAAAGAGTAAGTTTGATATCACTAAGAAAATTTAAATATATGTAATGGTTTAGCAAATAGTACACTCAATATAATAGTTGGTGCTCGTAGAAATGTTTGTAAAGACTGAAAATATAGCTATATGAATTTTCATATTGTTTCTAAAATCTATCTCATAAAAAGTGATCGAATAAACATTTTATCTATCTGAGTATCATATCTTAAACTTTAGTGGGTGCTTTGTATAGTATAATGCCTATCTGCCTTTCAAAAACAATTTCTAGCCATTATTTTAATTTCCTCAGCCTGTTTTACCAAAGAATTTACATTTAGATTAAATGGTATACCCCAAAGAATAAGTTTGATATCCCCAAGAAAATTTAAATATATGTAACGGTTTAGCGAACAGTACATTCAATATACTAGTTGGTGGTCGTAGAAATGTTTGTAAAATCTGATAGCTTAGCCATATGCATTTTCATATTGTTTTTAAATTATATCTTATAAAAAGTGATCAAATAAGCATTCTATCTATCTGGGTATCATATCTTAAACTTTGGTGGGGGCTTAGTATACTATAATGCCTATCTGCTTTTCAAAAACTATATATAGCAATTGTTTTAATTTCCTCAGCCGTTTTTACCAAAGCATTTACATTCTAATTAAATTGTATACCCCAAAGGATAACTTTGATATCCATAAGAAAATTTAAATATATGTAATGGTTAGCAATTAGTGCACTCATTATACTAGTTAACGGTCGTAGAAATGTTTGTAAAGTCTAATAAATTAGCCATATGCATTTTCACATTGTATTTAAAATCTGTTATAAAAACTGATCAAATAATCATTCTATCTCTCTGGGTATCCTTAACCTTTGGGTGCTTTGTATAGTATAATGCCTATCTGCTTTTCAAAAACAATTTCTAGCCATTGTTTTAATTTCCTCAGCCTGTTTTACCAAAGCATTTACATTTTAATTGATTGGTATATCTCAAAGAATAAGTTTGATATCCTAAGAAAGTTTAAATATATGGTTACTGTTTAGCAAACAGTACTCTCAATATACTAGTTAGAGGTCATAGAAATGTTTGTAAAGACTGATAACTTAGCCATACGCATTTTCATATTGTTTTTAAAATCTATCTTATAAAAAGTGATCAAATAAGCATTCTATCTATCTGGGTATCATATCTTAAACTTTGGTGAGTGCTTAGTACAGTGTAATGAAATTCTGATTTTCAAAAACTATTTTTAGCCATTGTTTTAATTTCCTCAGCCTGTTTTACCAAAGCATTTACATTTTAATTGATTGGTATATCTCAAAGAATAAGTTTGATATCCTTAAGAAAATTTAAATATATGTAATGGTTTAGGAAATTGTACCCTCAATATAATAGTGTAGTCATAGAAATGTTTTTAAAGACTGATAACATCCAACTGCATTTTCATATTGTTTTTAAAATCTATTTTATAAAAATTGATTAAATAAGCATTCTATCTATCTCAGTATCATATCTTAACGTTTGGGTGCTTTGTATTGTATAATGCCTATATGCTTTTTAAAAACAATTTCTAGCCATTGTCTTAATTTCCTCAGCCTGTTTTTACCAAAGCATTTACATTTTAACTAAATGCTATACCTCAAAGGATAAGTTTAACATCCCCATGAAAAATTAAATATATATTGGGTTATCAATACAGCATGATATTGTTCAAAGCGTGACGAATAAGAGATGGATGAATTTGTGGGAGAAGAAAGTTGTTCCTAGTTTTTTGAGAAAGACTGCAGTGGTCCTTTTTAGAGGTCTGACTATACGTGACTGTTTACAAGACCATCTCTACAGAGTTGAAATGATGGATTCACCAGACTGAGTTTTGTGTGAATCTAGACATCCAACGACTTTTGAACTTTTGAATAATTGCTTTGTACTTTTTCAGTATGAGGGCATTGTTAAAAAGTATTGCAGAGCCCGTGAAATAATGGCTTAGTCACAAATTGTTCGGCATTTGTAAAGTAAATAAATAAAACATTTAGCATACTATTTGGTGGTCATAGATATTTTTATGAAGACATATTGCGTAGTCATATGATGTTCATATTATTTTCTAAATTTAAAAAATAAAAAAAATTATCTATTAATTATCTATTATAAGTATAAATTATCTATTATAAGTATTCTATTAAACATTCTATATACTTGGATATCATCTTGATGTGGGGTAGAATTTGTGTATACTATAATGCTTGTATTAAAAGTAATTTTCTTTGTTTTAATTTATTCAATCTGTTTAAATAAAAAGCATAAATGTGTAATTAAATCGTTTAACTCAAAGGATATATTTAACATGTTTATAAGATTAAAATATAAAATGGTTTATGTTTTATGACTTTATATGCTTGATATGAAGTTTTTATATGATTTATATGTTTTTATATAGCATGATTTTCATTCTGTTATAACATGCAATATGAAAATGTGTATAAACGCAAATTACAGTGCTAAATGTTATCAAAATGCGTAACTTTTAATTTGTTGCATTATGTTATTTGTATTTATTATTATAAAACAAATCCCTTTAATATTCAAATGTATGTTTTATAATTTATATCTTTCTTCGTTTTAAATGTCACTAAAGTAGTTTAAAGACTCAATATAGGCTGAATAGTTGTTTTCTGTATAAAAGTTTTAAGAATGCAGCAATCCTGATATATTATGCAAAGGAAATAAACTTTAAAGTTGCTATAAAAAACTGAAATCACCGTAAAGCCGTAGTACGCATGTAAACACAAATATTAAAATATTTATAGATTACACGTTATATATTACAGTTTTTATCATCTAAATCTTTCACTGCCATTTTTATTTTTAAATATTGAAATACAAATGGTATAAAATTCATATAAATTTCCCATTAAAAATTTGATTTTTATAAAAATATAAACTATTTAGTAAAAATGAATGTCGGTCCTTTATTTAAAAATAGATATTTCATATCAATAGATACAATCTTGCTTAATAATATTAGTGAAAAATAAATATTCCATATGTTTATTTATCACTAAGATATATTATGTAATATAGTAATATAGTTAAAAATTAAGTAGTACAATGTATTTATTCATAGACTATTTACATGTAAAATTATAATTTAACAACTTTTGAATTTCCTCCTTTTAACTAATATTTACATTTTCTTAATATATAGACACTTTAAAGCTGTAATGTATATTAATTATTTTTTTGCAATTAAATGGATTTGACAATATATCTTTATCAGCAATGCAAATTCTAGCGTGAAACATTTGGAAATTACAAAAGCAGAGGAAAACGTTTTAAAATTCTTCTTCTTCAAAAAAAAAAAATATTTTCTTAGAAGGTAAGAAATACAAAAGATATTTTTTCTCTCTTTGGAATTTATTTTATAGTTTAATACTGTGTGCTTAACAGATAACAATAGAGAGAGAAGGAGAAAAAAATTTAATTTGGGAAATAAAATATCTGGAATCGACTCTGACAAGCGATTGTTTACTCGATTCATTCATTATTTCTCTGGAAGTGGCAACAATGGAGTTATTGTCTGGGAAGCATTTATTACTTCTTAAAAACACTCATTATCAAAATGTATTAAAAAATAACTGCCACAAGATGGCTCAGTAACCATAAAATATTCAATTCTTTTAAGTCTTAAAAATAAATTCAATCGACTGGAAAAACTAATGATGAAGGATAAATAATTTCTATCGAACATTTCCAATTGCCATTTATCTTTAGTGTTAAATTAATATTAATCAAATGAGAAGAATATTTTCCAATTAAAACTTTTCCTTTTTTCTTTCTGAAGTAACAAAGGAATTTTTTAATCTCCTGCTAATGAAATTTTGTCTACTCATTAAGCACCTCTCTTTTATATATTACTGTCTCACAATCTTCTTATATACATTATGACATCCTAAACCCCTTTTCGGATGGAAATGGTCATTTATTCTTATTAAAAAAGAAGTGCTTAAGAAAGTGTTCGAAAAAAGTTCTTCTAGGGGGTTTTGGGCTAAACTCATTTATAAGCTTGAAAATAAATTATTCAGACATAATTTTGCTTTTTAATGTTCTAGACCTCCTGAGAAACATAATTCGTTTAATTTTAATTAAAATAGTTACGGGTTTTGTTCCGTTAGAACATGTTTCAAACTACCTCGTCAATTTGTTAAAATAATTCTTTTGACAAGACAATATCTCTTTTTTTGTCATTTGGCTTTCAAAATGTGGTTCGTAATAACTTTGTGTGTTTCTTCAAGAAATGACTTTAAGACTTTTAGCTTCATATAAATTTGCATTGTATAGGTATGCCGCAGGGAAGAAAAAAGTATAAGATTCTTAATGGAGGTTTAAACTTGAGTAAAATATTAAGAATTAAAGCATGGAATTTTTGTAATTTTAATTTATTTTTATTTTTTTATGTTAAACATAAATCTAATAAAACTAATATCAAATAAAATGATGCTAAATATAAATATTATTTTAAATATAAACTAAATAAGTTTTGATATTAATAATTAATTTAAATCTCTACAAATATTTTCGTTGCTTCACAGTATTTAATACTAGGTTTACAGACGTTTCTTATGTACTTATCCCTACGAACATGAGTCAATTTGACGAATGAACGAACACGTATAACAACACTCGGAAAACAATGTAATTATACACTGTAAGGAAAACAAATCTGTACAAAGTTTTTCGTTGCTTCACAGTATTTAATACTAGGTTTACAGACGTTTCTTATGTACCTATCCCTACGAACACGAGTCAATTTGACGAATGAAAGAATACATATAACAACACTCAGAAAGCAATGTAATTATACACTATAAAGGAAACAAATCTGTACAAAGTTTTTCGTTGCTTCACAGTATTTAATACTAGGTTTACAGACGTTTCTTATGTACCTATCCCTACGAACACGAGTCAATTTGAGGAATGAACGAAAACATATAACAACACTCAGAAAGCAATGTAATTATACACTACAAAGGAAACAAATCTGTTCAAAGTTTTTCGTTGCTTCACAGTATTTAATACTAGGTTTACAGACATTTCTTATGTACCTATCCCTACGAAGACGAGCCAGTGTGACGCATGAACGAATAGATATAACAACACTCGGAAAGCAATGTAGTTATACACTATAAGTAAAAGAAGAAAATATGACATAATATTGAGGTTTACAATTATATTACTTATTCAAAATTATTCTAATGTTTTATTTTTCAATATTTGAGCCAAGCAACTAAAAAATTTCAAAATCTCTTCACGTTCCGACTTCAACTGACGTTCAACGTTTCGTTCTTTCTACTTGTAAAAATAAGGTTATGTTGGCCTAGTGTTTGAGGAAGAAGAAATTAATACTCATTAATAAACACATGGACAAATATGTCTTGATTAAATGAATTTATATAATTAAATAAATGCCTAAGAGTGCAACTGGAATCAACTTATCATTTGTAGATATCGAATACTGCTCTCGAGTTGGCGCCGGCCCTAAATAACAATATGGCGATGATTTTTCTCAAAAAAAAAAACATATCCCTCAAGCCGTGGATTCTAGCAACGTTCACCTTCTACTTTCCTCTGGTCACAACCTAGTCCTCTAAAAATAAATCAGACTGCTCCGTGGAGAAAAAACAGGGGTCCACTCCCGAACGTTGGGGGCAGAAAAAGTAAAACCAACTGGCTTTTCTATTGGTTGAGAGAAGTCTGAAGTTTCTTTCTAGTTCAAACCGGTCCTGTTCTTGTATGTCTTTGAAGATGACTCAAGGGAAGAGGTAAAAAAATCTGAACTGAATGCAACTTATTGTTACACTATTGTTGTTTATTGTTTCATTTGAGATAACAATGATCAGAGTATTGTCGGTACATTCCTATTTATTATTGTTGTAACGTTTACACGAGTAAAACAAATTTAATAAAAATTTCGTCTGCATTACGATCAAGTCAAATTGAGATATATCCTTAGGGATAGGTATACCACATAGAAAAGTTCAACGTTTTTGAAGAAAATGGACATCAATATATATATTTACCTCGTTCAATGGGAACAGATGCATTATAGACGCCGGCCCTGTCCGCCATGTTTTTTTTGGCTCCCAACAGGAAAACTCGTGTTTTAAAAACTCGCCAAGTAGAAAAACATGGCGGCGGCCACATGGCATATTTGAAACACAACAGTGACAAAACTAAACTTAAAAAAATTAAAAAGGAAACAGATTAACAATATTAAAATAAAAATAAGCTGTGAACATTAAAATAAAATTAGCATAATAATTATCATTTTTTAAGTTAATAACAGATTAGTAATATTTATGATATATATCAACAGTATAAAAGCAATATATAGCATTTTAATAAGCACTAATATTATAAAATATGTAACATATGAGGGGGTTCCTCCTGTAATAAAAGAAACCATCTTGTTTGATTCAGAATATCCTGATACTTTTTAAAAATTCCAAAAATAGTAAGAACTGAAATGACGACGCCCGCCATAACAAATTACTAAATCCCAGAAAATGATAAGAACAAAAAAAAGTAAAATAAAATAAAAATACAAACTACGCTAGGCGACTGGAATCCAAAAAAAACAGCTTAGATGCAAATTTCTCGAAAATTCCGGGTACTGAAGTCAAAATTCATGGGCACCAATGGGGTGCAAGAACATATAGCTGCCCTATCCCACCACCAAAGTCAGGGAAAACACACTAACCCACAAAACCGCCAAAAAATAGCCAAACTGGCGAAAATAAAACTCGGCGTCTAAAATGCATCTGTACCGTTCAATGGATAAAATTCTGTACAAGAGATAAAATAAAAATTCAAAAGTTTTTTGTAATTTTCTTATAAAATTCGAAATGTTTCAAAATAACACGCCCCGAAAACGTAATGCTAATATTCTCTGTCTTTCTAAATATTTAAAGATTTTTATTTAAGATTATATAAAAATATTTGCAAAAGAATCAAAAGTATTATTCTGAGGTATTGAAAGTAACCAATATTGTATACTATATTTCTTTATTAAAAAAATTAATTTTTTTGGGTGGTTTTAATACAAAAATATCCAATAAAAACAGACTTAAACTGCTTAAGGAATTAAAACAAATAATTTCATTCTACATAATGTTTACAGATTTCCATATTCTGTCATTTATTATATGAATCTTTTGAGAAACCTGTCAATAATGGTCAAACTATTCTTGAATTATAAGTAAGCAGTTTGTTTTCAATTTATGTTTTACAAATGTATATTTTGCAACGGTATTATGCTATGGTGTAATTAAAGTAATATTTCATTATTAATGGCATTTATTTTTACACTTTTTCGACATTTATTTAAGACAAATTTATCTTTGTTTTCCATACAAAATTAAGAACGACTGCTTTCGGACTAAATAAATTTACGATATATTTACTCCCTTTTATTGCTTACATTGAAAACTTACGATAAATGTATATCCAATTAATGATTACAAAAAAAACTATAAAATTTCAGAAGCCTTAACTCATTATTGATTACATAGAGCATAATAGTCAGTCCAAAAATGAAGAAAAAAATGGCAGGTAAATTTCTGGCGTTAAGACATAAAATTAGCTTTACTTTTAATTCAAAATGTTTTTCAAAAATTTCAATTTAAATTTGTAATTTAAAAAGTTTTCTACTTTAAGATTTCTCAGAGTTTTCCATACTGCAGCTAACTACTGGTTTTCAGACTCAATAAATGTACAAAAAATATTTACTCCCAATTATTGCTACCTAACATAATTTATGATATACGTATATTGATACATTGTAGGCGGGTCACGTACTAGTACGTTTTCTGACGATTGTTACTTGAGCTCGGGACATGTACCAGTATGTTTTCTGACGATTGATACTTGAGCGCGGGACACAGACTAACACGATTTCTGACGATTGATACTTGAGCTCGGGACATGTACCAGTAAGTTTTCTGACTATTGATACTTGAGAATGGGACACAGACTAACACGATTTCTGACGATTGATACTAGAGCTCGGGACATGTACCAGTATGTTTTCTGACGATTGACACTTGAGCGCGGGACACGTACTAGTACTATTTCTAACGATTGACACTTGAGCGTGGGACACAGTCTAACGCGACTTCTGACGATTGATACTAGAGCTCGGGACATGTACCAGTATGTTTTCTGACGATTGACACTTGAGCGCGGGTCATGCACTAGTACGAGTTAGTGCAAAAACATGGTTTGTTTTGCGAGTACAAAAATAACGGTAAATACAGAGAACAAAGCCGAATGTTCTTGTCTATTACATAGATGCTGGAAACATTTAGACAAATAAAAACTAGTTTTTATAGTATTAGTTTTATGGTTGATCTTTTCATATTTTATAATGTAAAAATGTTTATATACAACATAATTCGAAAAAATTAAAACTATATACTACTATATCTATTTGATTTTTCATATTTGCAATACTATTATACTTTTATCCATTAAAAATATATTTTTGTTTACACAAATCTTATGGATGTTATTTTTATATTTCTAGTTATATATTTGTTTATATATTTTAATATAAAATACGAAAAGTCGGTTAAAAAATTAAATAATTTTTGATCTACTGAGATTTAACTGAATAACTAACTTTACGCCCAAAATGCCCTCTCCAGGTACAATTCCGCTGAGAAATGTGCCCTCACAAAATGTGCTCCTTTACAAATAGGCAAAAAAAATAAGCCTGTACCTATACATGAAGATGTAAAGAATAATAGTAAGATGAAAACTGTCAAAAATAACTGCTGCCAATTTTCTCTATCTAAGATACAAAATTAAGTTTATTTTTAATTTAGAATATTCCGAATGTACTCATTAAAAGCATTATTTTAATCTTTTTACAAAAGCTCTCAGCTCTTAGGGATAATTCATTTTTTGTAAAATTTATCCAATTAGTTAAACGAATTTACAGATACTTATAATTTATCTCATTCAATTTAACAGTAATAAATCTACAAATTATATATACACGCAAAAAAATTAAACTTTAAAAGAAAAAAGTTAAAAACGATGTATAATAAGATTTTTATTATAATACTTTTATCTTAACTAATGAAAATAGGCAATGGATTTCTTTTAATTTTATCTGCTATCGAAATATGTTAGATGTATTTTCCTTTTCGCTTTATAAGATTAACAATTTCCTCGATTCTTTTTGTTGTGTGTAAGCTTTTAATATACCAACTCCTCAGTCCTTTTAATCTTTAAGGAAAAAAACGTAATTTAAATAGAGAAGTTCGAATAGGAGAATCAATATTCACAATTTTTCGATATCCAGTTAAACAATACTTCACTATTTTACTTTTGATATTATCTCGATTCTCTGAGTGTTTTTTTTCTTTGTAAATAAGTTAACAAGCTTTCATTTGCTTCATAACATAAATCACTTCAAAGTCATGTGCAGTGCCATTGTTAAATAAAAAGACAACATTAGGCACACTTTGTTTCGAACGAAACTAGATTTATTCTGGATACAAAAAAAATCACGAAATGAGATAAATAAAATAAAAGAAAAAAAAACTGATTTTGGATGAAATACTTTTAAAAACATCATAGAAAAGACTTTCAAAGAATGAGTGCTGCAAAAAGAAAAAAAAATTATTCTGACTAATAAAGTGACACTATCCAACAAAAACAATCACTCGAGCAAAAATTAGACTCTTTAATCTCTCTTGAGATAGA
Source organism: Pardosa pseudoannulata (assembly GCA_032207245.1). Taxonomy (NCBI): domain Eukaryota; kingdom Metazoa; phylum Arthropoda; class Arachnida; order Araneae; family Lycosidae; genus Pardosa; species Pardosa pseudoannulata. The sequence continues at coordinate 59,694,757 of CM063506.1, read as the reverse complement.
CCGACAAAGGATTTAATAATCCCGCTACGCTAATTAGCTTGCTATCTAATTACTTTTAGAAAAGTTTTCTTTGTCCAGCAGGATTTTTCTTGGAATTTTCTTGGGTTTTGCTTCAGATTATTTTATGAAGTTCTCTCCATTTGATTGGCTCCCTTTGGTATTTATTGCAAAAGGAAGACGCGAGTGCTTTAAGAGATGAAACAAAATCAAAAATGCCAAGAGGAGATCTGAACTGTCTCTGCACTCCAGTGCTTGTATCAAAGAAAGTAGTTAATTAATTCCATATATAATCATTTCAATTTAATGCTGCCTTCTTAGAGCTTAATAATTGCTGAAATGCGAGTTTTATCAATAAATTCACGTGAACCTAATATGCACTGGGATGAATTTTGTACCCAGAGATTGGCAATTATATATCTCGATTCATGCATTGTGAAATCATTATAAGTTTAGGTTATTCGTAAATCAAAAGCTAAAAGCATAGATTTCTTATTATTTAGTTTGATTCAGATACTGATTATTTTGTGAAACAATTTGAATTTATCTATAATAAAAACATTCCAAAGCGATACATTTTGTTAGAAAGTTTCTTCTTTAAATATTCACTACTAAGAACCAATATATAGGGAATTTGTTCAAATCCTTTAAACGTTTAAAATGTATAAATCTTTCCCCAGGGTTCTTATTAATAGTAACTGTAATTCTTATCTTATGTTTATTTTAATCTCTACATTTAGCATTGCAAAAATGAGTAGAGGTAGTTAAGAGTAGGAGGCATTATGCAGTAATATACTTCAAATTACGTAGAGATGTCAAAACTATCTTTTTTACATAACTAGTGGGACTTTATGCCTACTGATTACTAGTTCTAGAAGTTGTAAAGAAAATTTGATGTTGCCGGTTTATGTGCTAATCTGCCATACCGGATGTTGCAGTTCTAACCCGGCTTAAGCAAGTTGCAGGGTTTTATAATTTATGTGTAAATTTATTCATTCTGCTTATAATTTTGCAAATCTTTGCTCTTCCTGAAAGGACCTGGTTGTTTCTAAACTTGTAGACCCTGATTGTTTCTTAGATTGCATATATATAGCTTATTTTCGAACCATCAGGCAGTCAGACTATTCCTCGTGTAAGACTCGGTTGGTTGCTGATATACGACTATAGTTCTGACATTGCAAATCTTGGTGCTAATTTAATTATTCGTGACAATATTTAAGTTTTATAGCGGTTTTATAAAATATGAAACCAATTTCTCGACTTTTTTCTTCCCTTTGTCCTTGGTAGATCATTGTTACTGCATTCAGCTGGTTTCTGATATACGAATAAAGTTCTGACATTGGAAATCTTGGTGCTAATTTAATTATTCTTGACAATATTTTAGTTTTATAGCAGCGTGGTAATGCTATAAAAACATAATACCAATTTCTTGGTTTTTTTTCTTCCCTTTGTCCTTGGTAGATCATTGTTACTGCATTCGGCTGGTTGCTGATATACGAATAAAGTTCTGACATTGGAAATCTTGGTGCTAATTTAATTATTCTTGACAATATTTTAGTTTTATAGCGATATGGTAATGCTATAAAAATATGATACCAAGTTCTCGATTTTTTTCTTCCCTTTGTCCTTGGTAGTTAATTTTTACTGCATTCGGCTGGTCGCTGATATACGAATAAAGTTCTGACTTTGCAAATCTTGGTGATAATTTAATTATTCGTGACAATATTTTAGTTTTATATCGGTAATGCTGTAAAAATATGATACCAATTTATAGATTTTTTTTCTTCCCTTTGTCCTTGGTAGATCATTATTATTGCATTCGGCTGGTTGCTGATATACGAATGAAGTTCTGAGATTGCAAATATTGGTGCTAATTTACTTATTCGTGACAATATTTTAGTTTTATAGCGGTGTGATAATGCTATAAAAATATGATACGAATTTCTCGAGTTTTCTCTTCCCTTTATCTTTGGTAGATCACTGTTGCTGCATTAAAAGTGTGTACCAAAGAGGAATGTTGAGAAGTGATTAATTTCGTGTAGGTGAATGTTGAAGAGAGTAAACTAAAATTATCATCTCAGTTTAGTGGAACTGCACTTTCCTATGAAAATGTGTTTAAAGGATTAGAAAATTAAAAAATGACGAACATGCTTTATTAGTTCTCCAATTTGCTTCAGGTTTAGACATGAAAATTGCAGGACACAAGTAGCTTCAGGACTAAGAAACTTTTATTTAAGATAAATGACTAAACTTCATGTCTGTTTTGTAAAGCGCGTTGAAATAAGGAGGGGGGATAATATAGGAAATTAACATGCAATGTGAAACCATAAATTCATTATAATACAATGTGAAAGGAAAAATGTAGATAATTTTTTACTGACCTTCCTACGACTAAATTTTTAATTTACAACGATAACGCCTTTCGCACTGATATAAATGTAATTATTATTTTGGTTTCCCGAACAATTTTCTGCAGTAAAGTATTTTACTACTTTCAGTTACCCTTAAACTATCAGTACATAAATATCCAATGTTATTTGCCTTTTAATTAATTTGACTCTTGATGATTCAAGTATGTACTAAAAAATATCATTTACGAAAATATACTAAAAATTAAAGCATGTTATATAAATATACATAAATATTATATAAATAGCATATTATATAAATATATATAAATATTATATAAATAGCATATTATATAAATATATATAAATATTATATAAATAGCATATTATATAAATTGAGCAGTGTAATTATATTAGGAAAGTTACACCCATATGGTTACACCATAAAATTACACCCATATAAATATATGTAAATATTATATAAATTGCATATTATATTAGGAATTATATTAGGAAAGTTACATCCATATGGTTACACCCATTATACCATATGATTACAACCATATGGTTACACCCATAAAGTTACACCCATATAAATGTATGTAAATATTATATAAATTGCATATTATATAAATATATATAAATTTGAGCATATATAAATATATGTATGTATTATACAAATTGCATATTATATAAATATATATAAATATTATATAAATAGCATATTATATAAATTTCAGCAGTGTAATTATATTAGGAAAGTTACAACCATATGCGTTTGTGTCATTAAACATAGAAATATACACATAAATATTGCGATTCTGCATTTGATAATGCTTTGCACTTTCATAAAATGAATAGTTCCTAATTTCTAAGTATATAAGAATCTTTAGTTTTATAAAAAGTCAAAAATATATAAAATATCTTCATTTATTTTTTAAAGATAGAAATCGGCACTTCTTAAATGCAATTAAGGGACTCGATATTGCGAATTAGAAATCTTTTAAGCCATGAAGTGAAACATCTTGCAAAATATGTGAACCGATTAATTTAAATAATCCTCATAAATGCCATCGAACATTTTCATTTGTCCATATGACTCTTTTCAAAATTCCATTTCCTCCAAGAACAAAACTATGACTTTTCTGCAAATTTAAGTCAACGATCTCTTCATTTCATGTTACTACCAAGCATTAATAACCAGATTATGCATAATTAAAGCGTAGATAATGATATTCACTAAAGTATTAGAATCTAATTAGATTGGTTGAAATGATAGAAATTCCCCTCCTTTTTTTGTGTTCATAGCTTAATCTAATAATTTCACTCGAACTGATGCTTGTACACCATACAACTTAATAACCATTGTAACGTTTTTTTTTCATGGTGTATTTACTGTTCTCAAAACCATTCATTGCAATTTCTAGATGTTTTTATATGCTACGATGAGATCTCTAGAAATGTTTTATTCCGAACACCGGATCCACTCATATAAAATAAATGAATCCACTGAGGCATTAAGTAATTCCAAGAGGATGTAATTAAAAAATGAGTATATCCATGTAACGTTTATTGTGTAGTTTTTTTATTCTTCTTGTCGATAAAATTTATTATCGTTTTATTTATGTTCGACAAGTGCTTAGACTTCTAATTCTGAGTTGCTAAATGCATGTTGTAGGAAAAAAAAGATCGCTATTGTTAATTAATTTAAAGTATGTTTACTTATTCTGTACTGCACAAAAAATACGTTGATATAATTTTTTTTTGTCTGTTTCACTGAATTCCTAACCACTACATATTTTAATGATATTTTTAGCTTGTCATCTTGATATCTAACTTTTGAAATCGTTATCTTTCATTAAAGTTGGTTCGAAGTTTTTCTCATTTAATTACGTGACATTGAATTGTAACTTTGTAATGGAATAAAAGATTGGATTAGAAAAATAATTAGTGTTTTTTATGTTTCATAAGGCACATGATATCAGCTTTGATTTTTATATTCCTCTAGCTGGAAGATATTGAAATAAAATGTTGTGATTATTTGTATAACTAGTAAAATATTATAAGATATAATAATTGCGATTTTTAATTGTTTTTTTTTATGTAATTTGTTGTTTCCAATGAGCAATATAAGGAAAGTATTTCAATAGTTCTAAATTCGACATTTGACATTCTACGACAAAACTTTGATTGATGTATCCCTTTTGGGCTTTCCTGATTCTATACCATTGAAAGAAATGCCATAAAGAAATGCCATTTTTAGAATTATTTCCGTTTTGTGTGTGTGTGTGTGTGTGTTTGAACAAGATAACACGAATATGTTTTGACTTACAGGGACCAAATTTTGAATAAATACAGTATATCAAGTATTCTCTTAAGTTTTGGGTTATTTCCAATTACTATTATACTTCCGACGATTTTGCGTAAGTTCATAAAATAAAGTGTAACTGTACCTAAAAACAGATATTATTTACGCGATAGTGCATTTGTTTTGTTACACCAAGAAGAAAAAAACTAGCTAAAATAGGTACTTTTTTATGTGAATATACAAGCAAGTCATGGGAAAGCTTTTTTAGGTTTTAAAATATACTAGTTGTTATATTATTAAATTTTTACACATCATATATAAGTAGCTATTCTGCTTAAGATTACTACATGTTTTAGTTTTTTTTTTTTTGGGGGGGGAAGCTTAGCATGTGTCTCAAGCTATCTTACATAGATTCTTAATAAAACTTTCTTAAATGTCGTAGGAAAAAATATCACTATTGTTAATTAATTTAAAATGTGTTTACTTATTCTGTACTGCAAAAAAAAAATACGTTGATATAATTTTTTTTTGTCTGTTTCACGGAATTCCTAAGCACTACATATTTTAATGATATTTTTAGCTTGTCATCTTGATATCTAAATTTTGAAATCGTTATCTTTCATTAAATTTGGTTTGAAGTTTTTCTCATTTAATTACGTGACATTGAATTGCAACTTTGTAATGGAATAAAAGATTAGATTAGAAAAATAATTAGTTTTTTTTCTTTAAGTTTCATAAAGCATATGATATCGGTATGGATTTTTATATTTTTTTAGTTAGAAGATATTGAAAAAAATATTTGTTTTGATTATTTCTATAACTAGTAAAATAATATAAGATATTATATTATATTATAAGATATTATATTGTTAAATATTATACTGCAATTTTTAAATGTTTTTGTGTAATTTGCAGTTTCCAGTACGTAATATAAGGAAAGAATTTTAATCGTTCAAAACTCGATATTAGGCATTCTACCAGAAATCTTTGATTGATATATCCCTTTTGGGCCTTCCTGATTCTATACCATTGAAAGAAATACCATTTTTAGAATTATGCCCGTTTTGTGAGTGTGTGTGTGTGTGTGTGTGAACAAGATAACTCGATTATATTTTGACTTACAGGGACCAAATTTTGAATAAGTACAATATATCAAAATAAAGTATTCTCTTAAGTTTTGGGTTATTCCCAATTACTATACGCCGAACGATTGCCGAATGGTTAGAGTGCTGGCCTTCTGAACCGGAGTTCGTGGGTTCGAGTCCTACTATGGCATGGATGTTCGTAGCCGTTCGGAATCGGCTTTAAGCAGTAGGTCCCGGTCTTATTAGCCCTCGTGTATAAACATAAAAATAAAAATTCTGTGACAAAAATGCTATATATATATATTATATATATATATCATTTTTGTCACTGAATTATTATTTTTATGTTTAAAAATTAAATACATTTTATGCGTCTATCGGAAGGTATTCTAACATTCAAAGGAAGGTTTTTCTTTAATTCAGGGTCGTCGATATAGAAAAAACTAAGTGGGAAAGAGCTAAAAACTCAGTGGCAGAAAAGAGCAAGTAGAAGCAATTGAGCAAGGAATACACCCCCCTTCCACACGCCCACACACTACTTCTTCACTAAAAAAAATGAAGATACTAGAAGTGCGTGCATCACAGCCCTTGAAGGACAATGAGACGTGAGAAGGAACCAAACTGAGAATTAAAAGAGGGGTGCCTGGAAAAGAGCAACTGAAGGTAATTAGTTTCCCTTTTTGGGGTACTTCAGAGGTTACTTACCCGAATCAGGTATTAGTAAGTATTCTTACTGTAAGGTTGATACCGTTACTAAGTAAAAAATTCATTAATTCAGTCTCTTTATCTCAGAATTTGTTTAATTACTGCCGAAAACATACGTATATTCGTGTAGCTTTTATTGTGTACGTTTCATTTAACTTGTCGAAAGACTCTAATATCGTTTTATTTTATTCAACAAGTACTTAGACACCAAATGTTTAGTGTTTAAATACATGTCGTCAAAACTATTATTTTTTTGGTTTGGAGTGCTATGGTCTACTTTTTACAACACGAGGGCTAATAAGACCGGGGCCTACAGCTTAAAGCCGATTCTGGACGGCTACGAACATCCATGCCTCTGTGGGATTCGAACCCCCGAACTCCGGTACCGAAGGCCAGCACTCTAACCAATCGGCCCTCATTGGGCTAAATTATTAATATTTTTAAGCTATTGTTAACACTTTGACTGCCAAGCCAAAATTGCAAATGTTCACAACGGGGCCAAACTTTTTTTTTGTGTAATTTGTATTTTTTCAACATAAAACTATATATAAAAACAATATTTTAAAACAAACTCTCTCTATTTATATATATTCCCTTTTTTGTTGCATGTTAATAATATTTAATTTTTCATAAAACTTAGCTCATAAAATCGTCACATATACCAATTTGCACAAACCACGTATACCTAACACATTGTAGGGACCCCAACAATCAAACTCCAATACGATTTTCATGTAACTGATAACATCTTTGATAGCCATGGCCTGAAGTGTTAAAACACCATGGCTATCATATCGGATAGCCAGTGTCTCAACGGAAATATCACTGGATATCACATATGATAGCCATGGCAGTCAAAGTGTTAAGACTTATAATCTGCAATGACTTTTGTATTACTTCTGATTACATTTATGCTACTGTTAGTTTAAATGTTTTAATTTACAAGACATAATAAATTTGAAACTCAATATTTCAACAAATGTAGGAGTTGAATACACAAACTTATTTGAAGTTTTTTTCTTTTTTATTCTGAGTAGGGGGAGTTTATCTGAAGCTCCTTAGGGGAATACATTTTAATATTTCTTACCAAAGCAATCTTCTCAAGTTATAACAAAAATATTTTAAGAGTGTCAAAATATAAAAAAGGAATTTGAAAAAGTTATGTTAAAAATTAAAAATATAAGAACATTTACTTTAAGTTTAACGTTCTAGGCAGCATTGTACTTACACCCCTTGAGTTTTTGCACATGATCCCAAGTACCGCAAATATTATTTATCTTATATTTTTCGGTATATAGAGTAAAAATTGCAATAATATGGAGGAGCCTATAATACGTTCCGATTTTCAGAAAGATGGCTGAACAGTACAGGGTTTCAAGGATTCTAATCCCACTGATGGCAGGAAAGTTCGTAGCCGTTCGGAATCAGCTTTAATGAGTAGTTCCCAGCCTCATTAGTTCTTAGAGGAAAACACTAGATTGTACCACTTCAAACCAAACCAAACCGTATAATACATTCAGGCAGAGTTTACGAATAATTCCGTTTGAAACCTGAAGAACAAAAGTTTTCTGTGTTAGAATAATTATGTTCAATTTTCAAATATGGATTATGATATCTCGGATTATAATAGCATAATCCATTATAATTTCTTTTTTTTCTGGGTAGGGGGAGTTTATCTGAAGCTCCGTAGGGGAATAAATTTTAATATTTCTTACCTACACAATCTTCTCAAGTTATAAATAAAAATATTTTAAGCGTGTCAAAACATAAAAAAAGAAATTTTGCAAAAGTTATGTTAAAAATTAAAAATATAAGAACATTTACTTTAAGTTTAACATTCTAGGAAGCGTTGTACTTACACCCCTCCTTTATTTACGAGATGTCATCGAAAAACTTGCTGCATTTCTTGGAAAAGCACAGAGATTTTAGTGGGACATTTATCTGGAGTATTATTTTAAATATATTTCAAATGGTTTTAAGTAAAAAATAATTACATTTGTGGTTATAAACCCCGAATGTAATTACAGAGTATATGTAATTACTATATATATTATAATGTATATTTTACTATGTATATTACTAATATTAATATGTGTATTATAATGTAATTATATAATATTAACTAGAATATTAACAGAAGTAATTAAATATATGTAATTAATATACATAGTATATGTAATTACTATGTATATTATAATGTATATTTACTATGTATATTACTAATATTAATATGTGTATTATAATGTAATTATATAATATTAACTAGAATATTAGCAGAAGTAATTAAATATATGTAATTAATATACATAGTATATGTAATTACTATGTATATTATAATGTATATTTACTATGTATATTACTAATATTAATATGTGTATTATAATGTAATTATATAATATTAACTAGAATATTAGCAGAAGTAATTAAAAGCTTTTAGAGAATCCTGATTGCTAAATCATTTCTTAAAATAGATAAAATACAATCTATCAAGTCTTTACCCTTTAAAAAAGCTTATAAAAAAGGAACATGTAAACCACTCAATCAAAAATCAATTATTATCACAATAACATAAGATGCCCTGAAGTGTTCGTACCAAAATCAAACCCCCAAGCATTTTTACGTCATGTAGTTGAAAGAGTGCAACAAGTCTTGAAAGTTTGAAAATCACTGATTTTGCGTAGAATATTAGCTTAAGTGATTAATAGATTTAATAACATCTTGACTGTTAAATAATTTCTTAAAAAGGATACAATACAATATATCAAGTTTTGACACTTAAAAAAATCTTATAGAAAAGGAACGTGTAAACTACTCACTCAAAAATCAATTTTTATAACGATAACATAGGATACCCTAAATTGTTCATGCCGAAATCAAATCCCCAAACATGTCATGTATTTGCAAGAGTGCAAGAAGTCTTAAATTTTGAAAATCACTGGTTTTGTGTAGAATATTAGCTTAAGAGATAAAAAGCTTTTATAGCAACTTGATTGTTATATAATTTCTTAAAACTGATACAATACATTCTATCAAGACTTTGCACTTAAAAAAATCTTTTAAAAAATAAAAGTCTAAACCTCTCACTCAAAAATGAATTTTTATAACGATAACATAGGATGCCCTGAAGTGTTCGTACCGAAATCAAACCTCCAAGCATTTTCATGTCTTCTAGTTGAGAGGGTGAAAGAAGTCTTAAAAAGTTTGAAAATCACTGGCTTTTGCGTAGAATAATAGCTTAAGTGATTAAAACTTTTCTAGCTTCTTGATTGTTACATAATTTCTTAAAAAGGATACAATACAATCTATCAAGTCTTTGCACTTAAATACATCTTATAGAAAAGGAACGTGTAAACCACTCACTCAAAAATCAATTTAGCCCTCGTGTTGCAAAAAGTAGACAGTAGCACTCTAAACCAAACCAAACCAAACCAAACCAAAAATCAATTATTGTAATGATAACATAGGATGGCCTAAAGTGTTCGTACCGAAATCAAACTACCAAGTATTTTCATGTCATGTAGTTGCAATAGTGCAAGAAGTGTTAAAAGTTTGAAAATCACTGGTTTTTGTATAGAATATTAGCTTAAGTGATTAAAAAGTGTATAGCATCTTGATTATTAAGTAATTTCTTAAAACATGATACAATACCATCTATCAAGTCTTTTCACTTAAAAAAATCTTATGAAAAAGGAAGGTATAATTCACTCACTCAAAAATCAATTTTTATAACGATAACATAAGATGCCCTAAAGTGTTCGTACCGAAATCTACCCCCAAGCATTTTCATGTCATTTCGTTGCAAGGGTGCAAGAAGTCTTAAATTTTGAAAATCACTGGTGTTTTGCTTAGACTGTTAGCTGATGTGATTAATAGCTTTAATAGCATCTTGATTGTTAAATAATTTCTTAAAAAGGATACAATACAATCTATCAAGTCTTTGCCCTTTAAAAAAGCTTATAGAAATGGAACGTATAAACCACTCACCCAAAAATCAATTTTTATAACGATAACATAAGGTTCAGTAAAGTGTTCATACAGAGATCAAACCTGCAAGCATTTTCATGTGATGTAGTTTCAAGAGTGCAAGAAGTCTTGAAAATTTGAAAATTACTGATTTTGCGTAGAATATTAGCTTAAGTGATTAATAGATTTAATAATATCTTGACTGTTAAATAATTTCTTGAAAAGGAAACAATACAATATATCAAATTTTGGCACTTAAAAAATCTTATAAAAAAGGAACGTATAAACCACTCATCACTCAAAAATCAATTTTTATAACGATAGCATACGATGCCCTGAAGTGTTCGTATCGAAATCAAACCTGCAAGCATTTTCATGTCATCTAGTTGAGAGGGTGAAAGAAGTCTTAAAAGTTTGAAAATCACTGGCTTTTGCGTAGAATAATAGCTTAAGTGATTAAAACTTTTCTAGCTTCTTGATTGTTAAATAATTTCTAAAGAAGGATACAATACAATCTATCAAGACTTTGTACTTTAAAAAATGTTATAGAAAAGGAAGGTATAATCCACTCAATCAAAAATCAATTTTTATATCGATAACATAAGATGCCCTAAAGTGTTCGTACCGAAATCAACCCCCAAGCATTTTCATGTCATTCAGTTGCATAGGTGCAAGAAGTCTTAAATTTTGTATATCACTGATTTCTGTGTAGAATATTAGCTTAAGTGATTGAAAAGTTTTATAGCATATTGATTCTTAAGTAATTTCTTAAAACATGATACAATACTATCTATCAAGTCTTTTCACTTAAAAAAATCTCATGAAAAAGGAACGTATACTCACTCAAAAATCAATTTTTATAACGATAACATAATATGCTCTAAAGTGTTCGTACCGAAATCAACCCCCAAGCATTTTCATGTCATTTAGTTGCAAGGGTGCAAGAAGTCTTGAAAGTTTGAAAATCACTGGTGTTTTGCTTAGACTGTTAGCTGATGTGATTAATAGCTTTAATAGCATCTTGATTGTTAAATAATTTCTTAAAAAGGATACAATACAATCTATCAAGTCTTTGCCCTTTAAAAAAGCTTATAGAAATGGAACGTATAAACCACTCACTCAAAAATCAATTTTTTTATAACGATAGCATTAGGTTTGGTAAAGTGTTTATACAGAGATTAAACCCGCAAGCATTTTCATGCCATGTAATTTCAAGGGTGCAATAAGTCTTGAAAATTTGAAAATCACTGGTTTTAAGTAGAATATTAGCTGAAGTGATTAAAATCTTTTATAGCATCTTGATTGTTACATAATTTCTTAAAAAGGATACAATACAATCTATCAAGTCTTTGCACTTTAAAAAAATCTTACAAAAAAGGAGTGTATAAACCACTCACTCAAAAATCAATTTTTATAACGATAATATACGATGCCCTGAAGTGTTCGTACCGAAATCAACTCCCCCAAGCATTTTCATGTCATTTAGTTGCAAGGGTGCAAGTTACCTTAAAAGTATGAAAATCAGTGGTTTTTGCGTAGAATATTAGTTGAAGTGATTAAAAGCTTTTAAAGCATCTGGATTGTTAAATAATTTCTTAAAAAGAATACAATACAATCTATCAATTCTTTGCACTTTAAAAAATCTTATAAAAAAGGAACGTATAAACAACTCACACAAAAATCAATTTTTATAACGATAACATAAGATGCCTTAAAGTGTTCGTACCGAAATCAAAATCGTAATCATTTTCATGTCTTGAAGTTGAGAGGGTGCAAGAAGTCTAAATTTTGAAAATAACTGGTTTTTGCTTAGAATATTGGCTTAAGTGGTTAAAAGCTTTTATTGCTTGATTGTTACATAATTTCTTAAAAAGTATACAATACAATCAGGTCTTTACACATAAATAAATCTTATAAAAAATAACGTATAAACCACTCACTCAAAAATTAATTTTTATACCGATAACATAAGATGCTCTGAAGTGTTTGTACCGAAATCAAAACCCCAAGCCGTCAAATTTATGCCCTGGAATGAAAAATGGCTCTTGATTTAGACTACTTTAAATAAACTATTCAGTTTTGTGCAATGCAACGAAATAACACAAAATACATAACTAATGAAAGATGTTGCGAACGGTCCTAGATTTTTTTTTCTTACAGACCCCGCCTGGAAAACAAAATATGAGGCTTTCAACCTTTATACACAACAAACGAAGAAAGACATCCCCATAACTCAAGACATCATTTCCGTTCAAAATGTTCACTTTGCTATCAAGCACCTATATATACATTTTTTTCCATTCTTATAATCTTATAGCAACCATCCATCACGAAGCTAGTCGTGTTTTTTATCAATGTACATAATCTACTTAGCTGCAAACGCGAAGTTTCTTTTTTAGCAGCCGTCAAATATTTCTTTATTATCTGACGTTTAAGAATTCATCTACCTGCCTTATCGATCATTTTGTTGTGTTTTTGAGGGCTTCTAAGCCAATGAGATTGGAGCTGTCTTTTTACCCCAGTCACATCTCGCCCTTGTTGCATTGTCGTCTAAGCGATCATTCGGGATTTGTAATTAATTATGTTGAAAGGGCGGGGTTCGCTGTCAAAAGTGGTTTCGTTTATAAAACGGGGATATAACTCGTTTTGGAAAGCAAATAGAAAAATTGCACTGAGAACTCTATTGGAACTCTTCGGCTGTTTTGGTGTTCTCAAGTATTATCATAATCAAGAATACGGTAAAGGGAGTGTTCGAATCGTTAGCAGAAAAGTACGAAACGTCATTCTTAACAAATATTTATCAGTAAATACGCAATTTCCTGTCACGTCGAGGATATTAATTCTGTAAATATGACAAGAAATGTTAATGAGAAAAACAAAGTTTAATTTGGTTATACATATACATATATATATATATATATATATAATATATATATATATATATATATATATATATATATATATATATATATATATACATACATATATATATATATATATTATATATATATATATATATATATATATATATATATATATATATATATATATATATATATATATATATATATATATATATATAATATATATATATATATATATATATATATATATATATATATATATATATAATATATATATATATATATATATATATATATATATATATATATATATATATATATATATATTATATATATATATATATATATATATATATATATATATATATATATATATATATATATATATATATATATATATATATATATATATATATATATATATATATATATATATATATATATATATATATATGTATGTATATATATATATATATATATATAATATATATATATATATATATAAATATATATATATATATATATATGTATATATTTATATATATATATATATATACATATATATATATATATATATATATATATATATATATATATAATATATATATATATATATATATATATATATATATATATATATATATATATATATATATATATATATATATATATAAATATATATATATATATATATATATATATATATATATATATATATATATATATATATATATATATATATATATATATATATATATATATATATATATATATATATATATATATATATATATATATATATATATATATATATATATATATATATATATATATATATATATATATATATATATATATATATATTTATATATATATATATATATATATATATATATATATATATATATATATATATATATATATATATATATATATATATATATATATATATATATATATATATATATATATATATATATATACATATATATATATATATATATATATATATATATATATATATATATATATATATATATATATATATATATATATATAATGCAATCTGTCAGTTTTGAGTTTTTAAACCGTTTGTGGAATAATCGAAAAATTTTGATCTAGTTTTATAATTTAGGCAGTTTACTAAAAAAAATATTTTTGAAAATATTTCAGATCTAATAATGTATTTCATCGACTTTTCTAAGTTATTAAATTAATTGTAAAATGTAATAGTTTGTATTTACAACATGAAATATTTACCTTGTCGTTCTTGTTAAAGCAAAGAAATGCACAGTTCTTAAATTTTCTTTTCTTAGAAAAATCATTACGTACCTAAAAGAAAAAGAAAGAAAGGTAAGTTTACCATACCAGTAATTTACATGTTTAATATTTAGTAATATATACATATTTATGTATGAACATTAATAAGGTATATCTAAATAATCTGATGTCGAGCATGACTTACTTATACATCTATTAAACTATGTACAGTTCAATACACACAATTTTTTTTCTATTGTATGAAACATCATCAGAGTTATCA
>CM063506.1:59664944-59674944 GCA_032207245.1 Pardosa pseudoannulata | reverse complement strand
AAATAAAAGCCATGTATGCTATTGCGGAGCAAATTTTATAAATCTAATTTCCACATTCCCCTTATATTCACTATTCCTATAAATTGGATTTATATTGGATTAAAGCCTTTTCTTCAGGAGGAACAGGATTGCTATAGGAAATTCCACCAATCGAAACTTCTACTATGGGAACTGAATCGGAACCATATAGCAGCTATTTAGATAGATGAGCAATAAACACCATAGAGCATGGTGTTGCTTTCCACTCTGAGAAGGAGAAAATAGTATGTGTAAATGTGTCTAGCTCTAAACAAGTCATTGCTTCTGACGTCATTTTTATTTGCTTGCTTAGTTTGTATCCTAACAAAGACTATCAAGCATTTGCAGTATGAATATTCCCACTGAAAAAAAACAGCATATTTACTAAATCTAGGTTTTGCAGAAAGCCAATCAGATCAAATTTTGTCCTTTAAAAACAACCCAAAGAAATTTTCGAGAGTGTACGTCAAAATTTTCTCTGAACAATAAAATAAACGGACGGCACAGCTTTTGGTATCGTTCATTCACTTCGTTAACTCTTCAGCACTATATAGGTTCAGATTGGAATTCTAATTATACTCCTTTCTACATTTCAAAGGGAAATGCGGCTCTATGTACCATGGTAGGTATTGCTAATCTTAATGGGTACTAATACAGTTTTAATTTTATTAAATAAATTTAGGCTCTTAGACTGTGGGATAAAATAAGTGCCGGTATCGGTGGTAAATTAGTCAATTAATAGTTAATACAGAGTGATATGCCAAAGTGGTATATCCCTATAAGCAAGCTTGTTTTGAGTTGACTATCACCCATGGCCAGACTTTATAATAAGGGAGGGCAACATTTTTATATTATGTACTCTATCTTTCAATCAATAACAACATAGATACCAAACCACACCCTAATTGTTATTCATTATCTTGTACAGTAGGATTTCTGACTTTTTCATCAGCACAATAAACTAGTAAAAAGCCAACCTTTCGAAAGCAACAAATAATGCATTAAAGCTGAGGAAACGATCTTGAAACTGCTCTGAAAAACTAAGCTTGATGGATGGGTCGATGATGGATTCATGGTTTCGAATCCCATAGTCGTCTAAAAACTACTTAACCCGTTTATGACCAACGTCTGGTACGCGCAACAAAGTGATTTCACTCCAGCTCATTCCAGCGTCGTCTCCACGCTATGATCTACGGTTGATATTGACTGATGAGCGTCGCGTATCGGTAAAAGGAGTTATGAAAGTTTTATTTTAATTTTTAATTGCTAGATTTAGCTACTAGATGGCGTGAACGGCATGGGTTTTGACAACGGTCGACTAGTATAGCATTTACTTGCTGGTCCTTAGGGGGTAAGGATTACATCTGGGTTTCATAAGCTCTTGTAAATTACTACTTCGACCCTTAGACTGTAACTATATGCTACTTCTACTATACTAAAATAAGAATTTATATTTCTACTACTCTCGTAGAATGTGTTGAAATTGATTAGCCTTGTGTTATGTTGGAAAGTTGTTGTTCTGCTCGATGATGGGCTAATGTGAATTTATTAATTTGTGCTCTATTAAAGTGTTTTAAATTATTATTTATGGAGTTTTATAATTCACTGATGAGTGGGTTGTAGGGCAACGCATCTGTAATAACTAGGAAGAATAGTTAATTCACGACACCCTATTGTTGCAAAAGAGTAGACAGTAGAGTTGTGAACCAAATCAAGCTAAATCACAATAAGAATCTTTAGTGTGTGAATCTTCAGTATTATTAAATGCATATCAAAGTGAATGCCAACTCAACATTATGAATAGATATTTGAATAGAAGTTTTGACTCTTAACGGGTAGTAGTTTCACATTGGTGTTACTCCTGAAAATCCGGGAAACTTCAATAACGAAGCAAGTCCCATGGATTGAGCTAGAAATCTAACCCATGATTTAGTGTATATATCTTCATTTTTACATTACCTAACCATCTAGGTACAAATATCTAGTTACAGAAAAATTTTGGTGATTTTTAGATTTCATTTTCTATCTAGTATTTATAGAATGTTTGTAGAGTAAATAAATAGATTTATTTTAGTAATTTTAATGTATCTCTTATAGAACGTGGTATTTTCTTTTAAAGATAAAGCCTGTTCGAAGAAACATTGCATGTATTTAAATTCCATGACTACTTATGAATAAGAGATGCATTACATAGCCAATATAAAGTCTTCAGTAAAATTAATTTACTTTACCTCTTTCTAGTAGCATCAAAAAGCCATTAATTTTTCAATAGAAGAGCTACATTTTAGTTTCATCATAGCATTTTTAGATTGACTGAATTTTTTATTTATTTTTTGCATAGATTATAATGCTGAAAGAGTCACTTGGTGTTCCCTAATCAAATCTGCTTTTCATGTTTTTGCAAGGTCATTACACATTCGCATATCAACAGCGAGTTCGTCATTCTCTGAAGGGAATCTTTGTTCTTTTCAATGTTCTCCTTTGATGAAAACTCATCAATCTTCTAATGCTGATGTAGATTGCTTTCTTTCGGGACAAATTTCGGCGGAAGTAAACTAAGCCTTAAAAAAATCTGGAAGCAGGAAATCATAATGCTGTTCTTTCAAAACTCCTTCGGTTTTCCCACTTTCTTCATGAAGTTTGTTAAAAATTTTACTTCTAATCGATCGTCAAAGCTATAGGAGTCTCTTGACTTAAATATATTTCAATATTATAAATCAGTGTAATATTATGAGAGATAATTATACGATTGATGATGTAATTGCAATATGCATATTGAAATAAACTCTCGGAATTATATTGCAAATACTAGGCAAAAAAAATTGGTTTCACGAAGAAAGTTATTTGAAAATATTCAAACCTTTTTGTCTATTTTCACTTAAAAATCAGAAATTAAGAAATTGAAGGCTTACTTTCTACTGATTATATATATTAGAAGGAAACAGTAAACAAAGTCTGTAAAAATGTCATTTATATGCTTATAAATGCATTTTGTTTCAGCATTTAAAGATAATTTATAGCTTTAGAATAGTTTCAGGCAAAATGGTAACCAAAATAAAACAAAAAAAAAGTAAAAAAATTGTATGTTATTATGACAGATAATTATACGATTGATGCTGTAATTGCAATATGCATATTGAAATAAACTCTCGGAGTTATATTGCAAATACTGGGCAAAAAAATTGGTTTCACGAAGGAAGTTATTTGAAAATATTCAAACCGTTTTGTCTATTTTTATTTAAAAATCAGGAATTAAGAAATTCAAGGCTTACTTTCTGCCGATTATATATATTAGAAGGAAACAGTAAACAAAGTCTGTAAGAATGCCATTTATGTGCTAATAAATCCATTTTTTTCAACATATAAGGATAATTTAATGCTTTAGTATAGTTTCAGGCAAAATGGTAACCAAAATACAACAAAAAAAAAGTAAAAAATCTTTATAATATAATCACATTTTTGAGTTGAAAATGTAATCAAATTAGAAAATCTTTGATGATAAACTATCAAAATATATTACTTAAATCTATCAACTTGTTATTAAAATTGATAATTATTCTTAAATACAAATGTATTATAGAAAGAAAGGTAGAAGTGACAAGTATTCAGAATATATAAACTTCATCTGCATGCGGGTTAATGTACAGTGGCAATGTACAGGTATTATCTACAAGACGAGTACGGAACGAGGGCTGATTGGTTAGAACGCTGGCCTTCGGTACTGTAGTTCGTGGTTTCGAATTCCACTATGGCATGGATGTTCGTAGCCGTTCGGAATATGCTTTAAGCTGTAGGTCCCTGTCTCATTACACTCATGTTGCAAAAAGTAAACCGTATCACACGAAACTCAAACCAAGACGAGTATTATTCTAAAAATATATCATAACATATCTGAAATATGCTAAATAATACTATCTTGGGACAATTTAGCTGAAGTGAAATTAAAAGGCTAAAATAGTTGTCTTTAGAACCTGTCTAGAGTTACAGTGGCCTTTAAAATGCAGTTGAATGAAGGTCTTCCTTTCTTTTACTTGGTTTGGTTCGGAGTGCTACGGTCTACCTATTTCAACACGAGGGCTAATGAGACGGAGACCTACAGCTTAAAGCCGATTCCGAACGGCTACGAAAACCTATGCCAAGGTGGGATTCGAATCCAAGAACTCCTGCACCGGAGGCCAACACCCTAACCAATCGGCCATCGTTCGGCTTTTTATGTTGAGACAGTATAGTTGAATCTGAAAGTGTGAAATTTGCAAAAGAAAATTCCAGTTTTTATTTCCTTATAACGTTTATTTATAAATCAATGGTTATTTAGTCTTAAGATGCACATAGATTCATTTCGGGGGTTCAAAAACATCTATTTATAATAACCCGAAAACAAGTAAATAAGCCAAGAAAAAAAACCCAATATCTCTATTGCTGCGTGCAGTTATGTTTGCTTATTCTGACGAATGTAGGAAATGAGTTTCTATCAAACGCACGAGATATGAATCTCACAAGATTCCGTCCACCATTGTGCCGCGAACATTCCAGGAGGATTAATTGGGAAAAGTCGGTCGAAAAGAGAAGGAGCTGTCTGCTCAAGCGTCGAACATCCTTATTAGGGGAAAGTTTTAATCTCTCTCTTTTCGGAGCTTGTGAGATCGGAGAGGAGGGGAAAGCACCGGAAAGAAGAACGAACGAAAATAGTTGCTGTTCCAATCAGGTTCTTTTAGTGGGAAAGGTTTAGTTATAGTTTAATAAGGTTGTAGTTATTTGTCATGCTAACCCTGACATCAGGCTAAATCACTGCATTAGAATTATTTTTGCAGGATACTCACTATACATAAGATATATATGTGTATATATATAATATGAATGATTTGGTTTCTGTTAAAACTTTACAGAAAAAACTGTATCCCTTTTATTTGATTGTCAATTCAAGTTTATTTGTGTGCTCATATGAATTGTATGCTAATCTTTCAAACCCATACTGTCTGTTGCTTAGAGTGACGCTGCTTTAGGACATATAAGAACAGGTCTATTTCGTTCTTTGAGGTGTCACCAGATTTAGCTTTCCCTCGTGCAAATAACAAGCTTAAGGATCCTTACAAGTTTGTAAGGTCGAATGTGTCTTTTTTATATATAAACCTTGTCTGTCTAAGGGGTAATATACAGTGGTAATGTACAGGTATGATTTACAAGAAGAGCACTATTCTAAAAATATATTGTAACGTATCTGAAACTTCCTTAATAATACTATTTTAGCACAATTTAGCTAAAGTTTAATTAAACCACTCAAATATTTGTCTTTATGAACTTCCGGGAGTGACAGTAGCCTTAACTAGTAATATATATATATATATATATATATATATATATATAATATATATATATATATATATAAATTTAAAGTCAATTTCTACTTAGGTCAACAAAGAAAAATTTTATTTTAGTTACTTTTTATAAAATAATGGCATTTAATATAAATATGTATATACATGTGACAGAATCACAATATTAAATAGCGAAATAGAAAGCGAATTTAATTGCAGTTTTCCATTTTCTTTTCCATATATGGTGTTGGACAATTATTTTTGGATGTTGCTATTTATTTGATTTCTATTTTTTTCCATTCCAAAATTATGAAGCTGAGTATGGCCTATATTTTCTCATTCTACCTCTCTTGTAATGCTTCATTATTGCAAGGAACATTTCCAGTGAGTTTTGATCAGTCCAGTTCTTCAATTAATAGTCCATCTAATTTCACACGAATCAAGGTGGCATATGCTAGGTTTTCTGTGAAGAGTTTTTGTTTCTAGAGCTATTACTGCATAATCTACAGTACTGCCTTGCATCTTATGTACTGTTAATGTCTGTGATAGTATAAATGATAGGTGCGTTTAGCGAGGAATTGCCCTCCTGGAATATCGAGAATTGGCTCGATTCTCTGAACACCATTATTTCCAAAGTCCACAGTGAGTGATATAAATTAATTAATTAAATTTAATTAATGAATTAATATTTGAAATAACTGTGTCTAAAACTAAAATGAAGTGTCATCCACTACAAATTAATAAAAATATATGTATTTGAACTTGAGTGGATGAATAAAAAGTATTTTTGTTAACGATAGAAACTTTTAACAAGATATAAACTATATAGGAAGATCCACACTATATAAGGAGAGTGTGGATTAATAGTAGAAATTGTAAAATGATGTTGAATGAAGGCTTTCCTTACTTTTACTTGTAGTAATATAACTGAATATAAAAGAGCAAAATTTACCAAAAAATGTTGCCTTTTTTCCTCTTTCATTTGTTTAACTAAAAAAATGAGATGAAAGAAAAATTGTTTTTAATACCGTTTTTCTTCAATTAATATAATATTACCAGAATGAAGCACAGTGCAGTTATTAGCAATAAATTTAAAAAGTTATTTTTATTCTTAATATATTCGCTGAAAACATTCTTTCTAGACTCACTGCTTAAGAAGTAGCTCAATTGGTTCGAACAGAAATCTTCAGTTTGAGTTTTTGCCGGGGCTTTTGCGCCACTTAAGTAATTTTATTTTTAATTGTAATTAATAAATCAGTAAATCATTAGTTAACCTAAGATAGAATTGATCCAAAATATTATATTCTATTACTTCATAAAGTATTGCCGTATAAAGAAACTTTGTCAACGAACTCAGTGGCCGAATGGTCAGAGCACGAGATCCAGACCCAAAGTTTGTGGATTCGGTGCTCGCCATGGCGGTTGATTTAAAGTATGAATTCATAATGTTAAGGCAACAATAAATGTTACTATTGTTGCCTTATGTTCTCAAACATCCTAGATCTTTTTTTATTATGTACATTAGTTATTTCTCGAATATTCTGTTCGGTTATAAAAGCTGATAAACATTAGATGTAGGCAACTTCTCGATCTTGTAAATTTGCGAGTTGTTATTATGCTTCAATAAATTCGTCAGTTGGGCTAAACGATGTGTTCAATCGAATCTTCGTGACAATATAATCAACTTGAGAGATCAAGAAGATAAATAGTGTAGTACATTATGCAGATTTATGCCCTATTATACGACTATTGAGGGATAAATAAAGATATGTCTTTGTGTTTTTCATATTTAACCCTCTAAGCGGTTCGCACGTACAATTCCACCAAACCGATGATGTATTCGAAGTGGTTGTCATGTACAATTTTCGACCTCCAAACACGCTCCAAAAAATGTATGTAATGTACATTTCTGCCAGTGCGTTTCCCCCATGGAATTTTGTGGTAAAGGGGTCAGGTCGATTGTTTATTGTTTGAACCCCTCTTGGTCTGACATTTATTGAGGTATGCACCCTATCCCCTGAAGCACAAAGACGCTGATCAATATATATATATATATATATATATATATATATATATATATATATATATATATATATATATATATATAATACACATATATATTGATATTTGTTTTTGATATTAATTTACAAAGCTTTTCATGGCTTTGTAAATCTCTATTTCGAAGTATCTCGTTTTAGGTAACAGATGTATCTCTAATTGCACCCCTTAAATATTTTGAATGACTTTCGTAAAAAAAATATAAATAAGTCTTCCAAAGGATATTTGTATTTTTATTTTGGAATCCATTATTTCTTATGGGATAATCTTCGAGACTTGACAATCTTTATGTGTATTAAAAATTAGCAATCTATAATATCTATTTATATATCAATTTATAACCGGATGTAAAGGGACAATAATGAGGGTGCGTTTCCCGTATTCCATTCTAGTCGACAAAGGGTGAAGGAAAAAATCATAGAACACTTTGTCCACTGACACAGTATTCCTTTAGAGTATTTTTGGAGACTTTTTCCTCGATATGTTCCACTCGAAGGGTTAAGTCCACATTGAATTCTACAATTTCTTATGTCTACACTTCAGTGTAGACATAAAATATTCATGCAATTCTTATACATATCATTAATTATTTAAGCAGTAAAAATGAGCATTTTTAAAAGTACTTAATTTTCATCTTTAACGCCCCTAATTATTTTATTTTCAGATTTATATAAAGGTATGAGATATGTTGTGACTCATTAATACTATTTTAACTATTATTCCAAAGAAAATATTTCATATTCTGTCTATTTTCATTTGAACTCAAAAATAAAATTTTCAACAAACGTACGTGTTTTTAGATAAAAGAAGAGGAGGTGTTGAAAGTCCTAATTGTTCCTCCATCACTCTGAGATTTCTTCCCAGATCCTTTCTGTTAGTTCGTGAAGTAGATGCGGAAATGCGGGCGGTGTTCCATTTTCTACATACTGCATGTTTACTTATCTCTGAAACTGTAGGAAATGAGTTTCTACCCAAATTCAACGAGATACGAATCAGACAACAAACCATTCATCGTGCCGTGAACATTCCTGGAGGATTAATCACGGAAAAGTCGGTCAAAATAAGAGGAGCTGTCCACTCAACCGTTGAACATCCTTATTAGGGAAAAGTTCTAATCTCTCATAACACATTGCACAACGAGCCGGGAAAGTGGAGATTTCGAATTAGGAATAGTCATCCAAAATTATTATTAATAATAATCTTGTAAGTGTTTCCAATTACAAACGTAACTCTTTTCTGCTGTGTTTTACGTATCTCTATACAAAGTATGAAAAACTCTCAATTCTTCTACCTTTGATTCACTAAATGAAAACAATTTTATATAGAGTAATTTCTTTTTTCACGCATAAATAATAATTTAAATTGTGTAAAATATCTTGAAAATTAAAAGCAAATGACTTTAATTTTGTTCTAAAGTTATTATCTGAGGGGTTTTCTTAATAATCCTATTGAATATTCAAACACCTTTGTTCCTGTTCTGGACTAACTGATGAACATATACTGGTATTCACATCAATACATGTTCATGACACGGATCAAGTATCTGGTGAATATATACAGCATATAGCACATTACTTTTTCTTAACACATTGTGTGCGGGTACATTTCGGAGCGGAATTGTACCGGCACCGGGCGTTTTGCTCGTAAATTTAGTTATTCAGTTAAATCTCAATAGATCGAAAATTATTTCACTTTTTAACCAAATTTTTGTATTGAATATTGAAATTTACAAAGAAATATATATAAATAGAAATATATAAATAACAACCATAAGATTTTTGTAAACAAAAAATATATTTTTTAGTGGATAAATTTATAATAGTATCGTAAATATGAAAAATCAAATAGAAATAGTAATATATAGTTTTAATGTTTTCGAATTATGCTATATATAAACATTTTTACATTATAAAAATTTAAAGACAAGAACATTCGGCTTCGTTTTCTTCGATATATCGCTAATTTTGTACCCACAAACAAACCATGTTGTTACACTAACCCGTACTAGTACGTGACCCGCCTCAAGTTTCAATCGTCAGAAAACGTACTAGTATGTGTCCTACATACAATGTGTTAAATCCTCCAAATTATTTAGTTGCAATTTTATATTGATATTTATAATATTTGTTATAATATTGAAATATATAAACAAATATATAAATAGAAATATATAAATAACAACCATAAGATTTTTGTAAACAAAAATATATTTTTTAGTGGATAAATTTATAACAGTATCCTAAATATGAAAAATCAAATAGGAATAGCAATATATAGTTTTAACTTTTTCATGTTCTGTGGTTCCGCATCCACTGATTAATTTTGTTCTAAAGTTATTATCTGAGGGGTTTTCTTAATAATCCTGTTGAATATACAAACACCTTTGTTTCTGTTCTGGACTAACTGATGAACATATACTGGTACTCATATCAATTCATGTACATAATACGGTTCAGGTATCTGGTGAGCATATACAGCATATAGCACATTACTTTCTCTTAACACATTGTGTGCGGGTACATTTCGCAGTGGAATTGTACCGGCACTGGGCGTTTTGCTCGTAAATTTAGTTATTCAGTTAAATCTCAATAGACCGAAAATTATTTAAT
>CM063506.1:59632444-59659944 GCA_032207245.1 Pardosa pseudoannulata | reverse complement strand
TCCATTGGAGATAGTAAATGAAAATTTTAAACAGTGGGGGATATTTAGCATTACCTTTCTATGTATGAGATGATTATAAGGTATTATAGACATCACTCTTTAAAACAATTCATAAGAGCTAAACCAATACGGCTTGGTTACAAATTGTAGGCAATGTGGGTTGATACTGGATACTGCTATAAATTTTCATTGTATTGTGGTAAAGAACTATATGAGACTCGTTCATTAGGGTCCCTGGGAGATTGAGTTGTACTGAATGTGTTATCTGTTGAAACAAATCCATCTAGCCATGTAAAGTTTTTCACTAGTCATCTTTTATTGCATAATTTACAAGAAAAGGGCTTCCGAGCTACTGGTACTATAAGAGACACTAGAACTGAGAAATGCTCCCTAAAGTCTTGAAAGGAGTTTGATAAAATGCAAAGTGACACTTATGATTTCCGGTTCGACTAAAAAAATAAAATCACGATAGTTAGATGGAAGGACAATAAGAGCGTGGCTGTTGCTACACACTTTGATAGTGTTTGAGTGCACATCAAAAGTTCAAAGATGGTCTTCTGAGAAAAAAGAAAAAGTATCAATCCCACAACCAAATTTAATAAATAATTATAACAAACATATGGGAGACCATCATGACTGGCCTCTAGAGAAACGCGGCATAGCAATAAGAGGTAAAAAATGGTACTGGTGTCTATTCACTCGAACAATTGATATGGCTGTAGTGAATGCAAGTATTTTACCCAAAAATGCACATAAAGGTGATTTTATGTCCATAAAAGATTTCGGAAGAGCTGTAAAATATCTAAAATTTTGAATCGGAAAAAAAAGTTTTGAAAGATCGACCTTACAGTTTTCCTTCATTACTAACATCTAATGTCAGTGATGATGTTCACTTTGATAGAATGGATTACAATATGGAACAAAGAAAGGGAAGCTGTCGACTTGTAGGGTGCCAAGGAAGGTTCCTAACATATTTTGTGAAGTGCGATGCCACTTTATGCAAGAAATGTTTCATCAAATTACACACTAAACTGTAGAAACATTAAAATTTTATATTTTAAAATAACTGAACGTTACTAAGTACATTCTGTAATATTGTGAAATTTTGGATAAATAAACGTTTTTTAAAAGAAAACACATTAGTTTTTATCTATTTGGTTCGTTTTTACCACGTTATTGAAGTACTACTGATTGTTGTGTATTTGCTAAAATATAATCCCCGAACGCCCAGTGATCTATTTTTAGACCAGCATATTTTTTAAAAACTATGGTACGTATTGATAAACTTTGATAATAATATTCATGTTGATAGTAAAAGACACCCAATTTATGAATTATATGTCATTATGTCGAAAAAAAATAATTTGGGCGTTAATGGGTTAATGATATCTCTACGTGTACTACGCATATATGTTTTATGAGTACAAAGGAGAAATATAAAAATAGAACTTAATGCAAGAACAATAAATAATTTAAAAAGTGTCATTTATGATGTCGCTACATGTACTAAGCATAAGACTTATATAAATTTTATGAATAGAAAGAAGAAATATAAAAATTGAAATTAATGCAAGAAGCGTAAATAATTTAAAAAGAGCCATTTATGATGTCGCTACTTGTACTACGCATAATACTTATATATATTTTATGAGTAAAAAGGAGAAATATAAAAATAGAACTTAATGCAAGAAGCATAAATAATTTTTTTATGAAAAAGATCCAACCATTTTATAATTACTACATTGAGGTAAAAGATTAGTTCATTCATAAAAGGTAATTGTTATCAGTTTAAGTTTAATTAAGTTGTATCTATTTAGGCTGCTAAGTATCTTAACCCCTTCCCTGTTTTGCCCGTACGCCGTACGAGCACAGCTTTCGTGCCTTTACTGATTTGCCCTTACGGTGTACTGGCAATATGATTTCTATTTCGCCTGCACTGTTTCGGCCTTATTTTTCCAAATTTAGTAACAAATTATTCGATAGTTGTTCAGTAAATAATAATTTGCAGTTTATTGTATTTTCTACTCTGATTGGTTCAAAAGCGCGGGTTTTTTTCGCATGTTTTATATCAGAAGACAAATTGTTATCTTTCAGTGTATAGCTTTCTGGTTATATTTTACTAACCGCCTGATAATTTTATTGATGTAAGAGTTGAATAATATATTTTTACTTTTAAATAATGGAAAATTCAGAACGTATGGAGCTAATTTCTTGTGATTCGAACTCTGACTCGGAATCAGAAACTGAATTATCTGTAAAAGATAGTAGCGAAAGTTTACTAGATGACCTGGATATTAATGACTATGATAGTAGTACAGACAATTTTTTAAGACAATTTTTTTAAATTAATTGTGATAATCCTTCGGATTCGCCTTATAGACTTGCTTCCACTGGAATTCCAAAAATTAACTTGGATATCGATGAGACTAAAGGTAAACTTCAGTTCTATGATACTTTCATAGAAAGAAAAAAAGTTGTAATAAATGCTTAAAAATATCAGAAATGTTAATTTTAATAACATATCTTTACTTTAAAATGTAAAATGAACAAAAATTGCAATAAAAATGTGACATTTTTTGACCGAATTCTGGAAAAAAAAGGAAACTGTCAAAGGGTTAACAACACTGAAGAAAAATAGATAACTCAATATATAGTGCATTTCCTGTTCATTTACTTTGAAGCTATATAGTTCTATAAAAGGCAATAAAAAATTGTTAAATTTTCACTTTGTAATGCTTTCTGCTGTTACGTATAAATTATTTTGCTCATTCCTCTTTCATCAATTCCTCTTATCTTTACTCCTAAAAAACTGTAACACTGTAAACTTCGTTATAAGAATTTATAAGAATTTGAAACAACATTAAAGATTTTTTTCATTTAAAAACGTTCTAAAGGTAAATTAAATGTCAAAGTACAATTACAATTGAAATTGAATTCTTTTGGCTTCTGATTCATTTTATTTCATACTAAGCAAATAACGAATAAGATAAAAAAAAAATTTAGATTTCCAAAAGACTTAAGTGTATCGTTTAGTGTATTATATGAGAAGAAAATAAGTATATTTATTGCAGTCTTAAATTCACAAGTCATTTTAAATTTGAAATTCGCGTGAACGCTTGTAAAAAAAACTGCGAAAATCCAATCAAATCTCTAACAACGTAATTCGTTTTGAAATTACTTTTATAACTTCGTTTTCATTCTTCAAACCTTAGCACCCCATCTTCTCATTGTCTCAATCTTTTCATCGTGGTACATAAAGCTGTTAAATTTGAAAATTCCTACGCATTTAGAATATAAAGAAATAAAAAAAACCTTGTAAAGGATACAAGGAATTCCTCTCGAAAATAAAAGAAATTGAAAGTCTTCAACTGCTGTATCAGATATGAAAGATAAATGTACTTAGATATGAAAGATTAAAAATGTCGTGGAAACTTTAAATAAATTCCTTTGAAACGGAAAAAAATGATCCTTGAAAATTATTCTGACATATTTAACGAAAGATTCTTGAAAATGGGAAATAACATTTCAGGTGCTAAATAACATTTTTTTGCTTGTTAATTAATCTTTTCGAGATATTGAAAATTCAAAACAAGGATTCTCTTAGCAAGAAAGTTGAAATTTAAAAATTTTCTCCCAAAACAGAATCTTTTGAGTTTTAAATGAGAGTCGTTATGATATCAGAATTAAATATTTATGTAACACATAGATAGTTTTCGTCTATTAAATTAAATTTACTCACTTTTGTGTTAACAAATTATAAAAATATAAAACAAAGAAACAAAGAAATTCTTTAAAATAAAAGAAATACTTAAGTCTTCACTTTTATCAGAATACTAATAAATATTAGTTATATACTTAGATATGAAAGATTAAAAATGTCGTGGAAACTTTAAATAAATTCCTTTGAAACGGAAAAAAATTATCCTTGAAAATTATTCTGACATATTTAACGAAAGATTCTTGAAAATGGGAAATAACATTTCAGGTGCTAAATAACATTTTTTTGCTTGTTAATTAATCTTTTCGCGATATTGAAAATTCAAAATAAGGATTCTCTTAGCAAGAAAGTTGAAATTTAAAAATTTTCTCCCAAAACAGAATCTTTTGAGTTTTAAAAGAGAGTCGTTATGATATCAGAATTAAATATTTATGTAACACATAGATAGTTTTCTTCTATTAAAATTTAATTTATTCACTTTTGTGTGTACAAATTATAATTTACAAATATTTTCCAAAACAAAGAAACAAAGAAATACTTTAAATAAATATTAGTTAAATACTTATAGTTATTACTACTTTTATTAGTTAATACTAATAAATATTAGTTATATACTTAGATATGAAAGATTAAAAACGTCGTGGAAACTTTAAATAAATTCCTTTGAAACGGAAAAAAATTATCCTTGAAAATTATTCTGACATATTTAACGAAAGATTCTTGAAAATGTAAAATAACATTTCAGTTGCTAAATAAAAATTTTTTGCTTGTTAATTAATCTTTTCGCGATATTGAAAATTCAAAATAAGGATTCTCTTAGCAAGAAAGTTGAAATTTAAAAATTTTCTCCAAAAACAGAATCCTTTGAGTCTTAAAAGATAGTCATTACGATATCAGAATTAAATATTTATGTAACGCATACATTGTTTTCTTCTATTAGAATTTAATTTACTCAATTTTGTATATACAAATTATACTTTACAAATGTTTTCCAACCTTACAAACAAAGAAACACTTTAAATAAATATTAGTTAAACGTTTTTGAATAGAAAATTTTTCTTAGAACTTCCTATTTTATATCAATTAATCATAGAATTTTATCCTTCTTTTTGTCGTATGTTGACTATTGCAATGTTATATATTATCATATGTACTATTGTTATATTAACAATACGACTATTTAAAAAATTGTGCAATTGATATACAGACTTTCATTTAAAAATTATTTATTGTACATGAAAGTTATAATAACTTATAAAAGTTTATTAGTTTACAAACGAAACGTGTCGAGAGGTTTCGCTTTACGGTAGCTTTATTTAAGGTTTGGTACATTAAATTAAATTTTAAAATTTATTATTTCTTTAGACTACAATTAATTCCATTGACATTAAAAACTGAAATTCAATTATTTTGGGAACTTTAAAAAAGAATTAGTATGTTAACCTCTTAATGCACAGTTTTTTTTTTTTTTTTGGAAAAGTCCGCACAAAAAAAATTAATTCTTTAACGTAAAAAATACAATTTAGAACGTTGTCTTGCCAAGAAAATTACACAAATACAAAAATAATTAAAATTTGAGTATATTGGATATTTATACAACTGGTATGATTTCTAATTTTTAGAATATTGTTATTATTGTCGAAAGAGTATATTTTTTTCAATTGGTAGGCAATCTACCAATTGACAGTATGATCTGTCATTCCTTGATGCGTAGGTATCAAACCTTATGTTTCATATCTCAAGAATAAAATAAAGTGACGCCTAGTGTGAAGGATGTCTTTCATTTAAAAAAATATAACTTTATTGTTATTTAAAAGAAATCTTAAAAATTTTATTATTATAAAAAAAAAAATTTGTCGATTTTCGCTTTAGGAAGCTTTAAAAGGTTTTACATTAATTAAATTTTGTATAATATTTTATTTTACATTAAATGATAAATTAAAACATAAAAAAATAAATTTTATTTGGTAAAAAAGAATTAGTAGTATACAAAGAAATTTTTATGGAAAATTCACAAAAAATTATTTTACATTTAAAAACAAATGTTAAGAATTGTACATTTATAAAAAATACAACTGTTAATTTTTTCTTTTATTCAAGAAATTTTTATTAGAAAATTATGTATTAAAGAATAGTAATTTTCAATAACAATTACTAAATGATCTTTTTGATGCGTAGGTATAAAACCTTATGTTAAAAAAATTAAAATAAATGCCTAGAGTGAAGGATGTTTTTTTATTTCATTTAAAATAAAAACATATACTTACTTTATTGTACATTATATTTCAGTAAATATATATATTGAAAAATAAGCGAATCAGAATCTAAATCTGAATACTCTGTCGGAAAGCGACTCACAAGTAATAGATAAGTCGTATGTGATAAGTAGAAAAATATATTTTGTACTTGAATAAATAAGTTTTATAGCTTACAATGACATTTAAATGATAAATATCAATAAAACGATTGTTTTCGCTTTCACATTATTATTTTCAATTCTCGATTGCATTCGAGTGGGAAAAATTATTGCAACATAAAGTACAATGCCGCTCGAATTATTTCGAGTGTGCACAGTTTGGCCAGTCAAGCGCGCTCTATTTTACTCGAGCGTGCATGTTAAGGGGTTAAACTATAAGTGTTAGCTAGGTGTCAAACTATAAAGTGTCTGTTTGTCTTTATTTCAAATTTTAGCGTTTTGCTATAGTCTAATACAGTTTTGGACAGATACTTTTTGATACCACCAGTTAGCCACTGTCGATATTTAAACTATTACACTGAGAAAAATATATGTTAATTAATTCGTAGTTTAGTAGACAAATAATTATATGAAGATAAAATTGTTTATAAGAAGTTTTAAAATTATATTTTGACATTGAGATATAAATAAATACTTTTCTTTATCTTTAAATTACCAAATAAAAAAATTTTTGAAAATGAAGTTTTGAGTCACATAAAATAATTAAATAAAAGTTTAGAAGGTAAGCTGAATTCTTCATCATTTTTTTGTATTGTTATTTAGAAATACTTTATTCCTTTTCTTATGACTTAACTCTGGCCAGGATTGTACTTGTTTTATGAAAGACATCATTGAATTTGATTGAGATTATACTGGGTGACACAAAAACGGAAATTTTAGAAATGCATAGCAGCAGCTATCAGCAGGTGGCACCACTGTAGGATGATGACTTGAGCAAGTAAACACTTTGCAATTTTAGTAATCATGGATCAGTGGAACGGGCAACAACGTGTGTTAGAAATAAAAATGTTTTGTGAAATCTGTGCTAGTTTGGAAGCTGCTCAGAGGGAGGAGGGTTAACGTCTAATTTGTAAAATACGAATTAGACGTTTTAGAACATACTGCCATCTCATGAAAACAAGCGATAAAATGTTGGTTATTAACTTTGAAGAAACTGGATTTGACCTAAAGACGAATCAGAACCAGAATAAATGCTCGTATTCCACAGAACATCGAAGGTGCAAGTAGCGGAAGAGTGTTAGCAGAATTCTTCATTTAGATTCGAAACTTCATCCATACAAGCTGCAGATAGCGCAACAACTGAAGGAAAATGATTACCATTTTTTCTATTAGAATTCCCTCAACCAATGATAACAAACATAAACAATGACAATGCATTTCTAAGCAAGTTGTGGATATCAGATGAGGCCCATTTTCATTTCTCATGTTACTTGAATAAGCAGAACTGTCGTCACTGAACAGACACAAATCCTAATGCAGCTCATGAGTGCCCTTTACACAATAGTACGGTGAGAGTATGGTGAGTTGTTTCATTACACGGAATTATTGGGCCTTATTTTTTTAATTGACCAATGTATCACAGTAACTTAATGCGGATCATTATGTAGAGCATTTACAATTTTTCGTTACATCCAGATTGGATAATTTTCCACAAGTATAAGAAACCTGGCTTCAACAGGATGGAACATAATAGAGTAGGTTGGACATCACATACTGCACGTCTATTAATGGAAGCTGTGTGAGAATTCTTTGTAACCTTGTGATCTCAAGACTTGTAACGTAACCTGGCTTCAGAGAATACCATATTTGTCCATTGGAGATTTTTTTCTTGGACTATATCAAGAGTAAAGTGAACAATACTCGACCAAGACCCCTAAGTTAAAACAGAGAATTCAGGATACAATTCACAGTTTTCCAACTGAGATATTACAGCATTCCATGAGAAATCTCAACAGCAGATTTCAAGAGTACATTCGTGTAGCAACATCTAATGTTTTTAAATTTTAAAACAGGATAAATTCCTTACTGTTTCGTAAATGGAAAATTTTAATGTTTCAAATGCTATGAATAAGATGTTTTTTCCAGTACTCTTGGTTTAATTATATTGTTAATGTAACAATAACCTACATTCGGTTTACCGTTTTTTCACCTCTTCCCGTGAGATATCATCAATGACATAAAATACAGGATCGGTTTGAACTAGAAGAAACTTCGGACTTCTCTCAACCAATAGATGGGTCCGTTGGTTTTTAGAATTCTGACCCCCCCCCGCCTTTCTGGAGTGGACCCCTGTTTTTTCGTCTCGAGGCAGTCTGATTTTTTTAGCGGACAAGTTTGTTACTAGAGGAGACAAGAGGGGAACGCTGCTGGCATTCACGGCTTGCTGGATAGATATTTGTTTTCAGCGGCACGAGAAAAATCATCGCCATATTGTTTTGTAGGGCAGACGCTGACTAGAGAGCAGTCTTCGATATCTTCAAATGATAAGTTGATTCCGTTTGCATTCCTTAGGTATTTATTTAATTGTGTAAAATCGTTTAATCAAGATATATTTGTCCATGTGTTTTTTAATGAGTTTAGATTTCCTCTTCCTCAAACACTACGTAACATTATTTTCCCAGTTAATAAGTTCACGTTTTTGTGTTTCTCTGTACAAAAAAAATACTTCTCATTTATCCAAACAGAACAAATCGTTAAATGTTACAGAATATATCATATCTAAACTTTATAACTTATTTTAAATAAAAATATCCTTGAAAATTGATTTCAAAAGAACACGTAGTATTAAGAACTATATATACCAAATCCAAACGTTGGGCGCAAAATGCTGGTTTTAAATATAAAAATTACTTTGTGTATATTCCAGTGCGTGAGTAAATATAAAATGCAAAATAATCGAAAAATTTCAAAAATCCTCTAGTAAACAGGATTTTTCTAATACTATCTAAAATTCAGAATAATTCTATAATATTTAGTAATTCTTCTAATTTTATCTAAAATCTAGCATAATTCTATAATATTTAATAATTTCTCTAATATTATCTAAATTATAGAATAATTCTACAATATTTAATAATTTGTGTAATATTATATAAAATCTAGTATAATTCTATAATATTTAATAATTTG
The DNA here is from genome assembly GCA_032207245.1 of Pardosa pseudoannulata. Lineage (NCBI taxonomy): Eukaryota > Metazoa > Arthropoda > Arachnida > Araneae > Lycosidae > Pardosa > Pardosa pseudoannulata. The sequence goes on along the minus strand of CM063506.1, from coordinate 59,650,840 downwards.
TATATTATTATCTAAAATCTAGCATAATTCAATAATATTTAGTAATTTGTCTAATATTATCTAAAATCTAGAAGAATTCAATAATATTTAGTAATTTCTCTAATATTATCTAAAATCTAGCATAAGTCTATAATATTTCGTAATAATCAGTTTTTTACTGATTTCCCTAGTTCATTTGCTTAGAGGTTGTGTATTATTCAAGTCAATATTTAAGTACATATCTATCAGAGAGGTTAAAACGTAAAGTTCATCTAAATATGTTACTCAGACTTATTCAAAGGTATATGAGTAGAGTAGGCTGAAGATCTGAAAATAAATTACTCACACGCTGCAATTTTATTTCTGACATTTTTATCAATATTTTGAGAAAACTTTTATAAAGTAAAGTGAAAGTATTGAGGAAAAAAATACCGCTTTTCAAATTATTGGAAATATGGCACAGTCATATAATTAGGAAATGAAATTATTTTTAATGAACACAAATTTAAATTTATGTGAATCTACTTCATATTATTTTCCTTTTTTTTATCAAATGCATGATATTTCTAGCTTGATATTTTTTTTTGTATTTTTCCTTTTTTTCAAATTAAGTAGTTTTAAACATAATATAACATATTCCTCTTGAATATAATGACTAGTCATCTTTATTATTTTTTACAAGCTTAGATACTATTTAATCGAACATAAAATTATATGTACTAACACACATATACATACTATATATATATATATATATATATATATATATATATATATATATATATATATATATATATATATATATATATATATATATATATATATATATATATATATATATATATATATATATATATATATATATATATATGTATATATATATATATGTATATATATATGTATATATATATATATGTATATATATATATATATATATATATATATATATATATATATATATATATATATATATATATATATATATATATATATATATATATATATATATATATATATATATATATATATATATATATATATATGTATATATATATATATATATATATATATATATATATATATATATATATATATATATATATATATATATATTATATATATATATATATATATATATATATATATATATATGTATATATATATATATATATATATATATATATATATATATATATATATATATATTATATATATATGTATATATATATATATGTATATATATATATATATATATATATATATATATATATATATATATATATATATATATATATATATATATATATATATATATATATATATATATATATATATATATATATATATATATATATATATATATATATATATATATATATATATATATATATATATATATATATAATATATATATATATATATATATATATATATACATATATATATATATATATATATATATATATATATATATATATATATATATATATATATATATATATATATATATATATATATATATATATATATATATATATATATATATATATATATATATATATATATATATATATATATATATATATATATATAAGTACAATGAATACATGCTTTTTGCTTAATTTGGATTACAAAAATCGTTGTATCGTTTGTGCGAATTTATTCTTAGATAATATTTACAAACCGTTTTTCCATAAGTCATATTTTTCTGATATTCCTCTTTCAATTTTTCTATTTTTATCAAATTAAGTGGATTTAAATGCATGAGTGCAAGCGAAATAGAAATCGGCCAGTGTGCAACCCGAAAGCTGTGCCCATACGGCGTACTGGTAAAACAGGGAAGGGGTTAATTTGTTTGCCCTCTTGTAACATTAGTTACACTGTTGACCGAGGGACGAGGGCAGTGTCAGTGACCCTCCCCCCTTCGAATCCATTGACAGGAGGGGTGGCTGTCGCGGGTTAGTCGTCTTTGGCCTTGGCAACAAGTGTTTTTCGGATACTTCACTCAGCAGATTTGGAGGCCCCTTCATCTACTACGGCAGTCTACTTCGGTAGAGGCAGAAAAATCTCAGTGCTTTGTTCATCCTGGTCACTGCACCAAATATTACGTACTTATACCAGGCCATGTTGATATAATACAAATAATTAAGACACCAGATACAAATGAGAGTTACGGTCATGCAGACTTTTTTATCTATACTTTCATTCCTTTTTCTACAATCTGGTGACTCACAGAAAAATATTTTTGGCAAGGTCTAATGTTAAATTCACTTTTATTTATTTATCACCTCTGTCCAACATTTTTGGCTTATCTAACTGAAATTGGCAACTACAAAAAGAATGTTATATCATAATTATACATTATAACGTACATTTAATTCCTTGTGACAAATCTATTTCAATTTTTTATGCCTTAATTCAGTTTTGTATTGCATTTCTGAATTTTTTCAAGTGAATATGTTGTAAATTCGTGTTATTTTAAATAACAAAACAAATAGAGAGATATTAATTCACATTGAACTAGATTTACAACAATAAATCATTTCGGAACACAGACAGGAAAAAATAATATATTTTCTAAAAAAATATGAGTAAAATCCCTTTTCCATGAAATGAGTTTAATACAGCATATTTCAACGTTATTTATTTTATTGACCTCACTAGAAATTTGACCATCTAATTGAATGCAAGCCATTCACACCTAATAACCAAATACTTGACATTATGCATAACTAAATACGAATTGAAAGAAGTTGAGAACTAATAAGTCAAGTTTGTTACGCAACTATAGAATACATCACTGTTGATATTTGATACTGAGTTTAAATTACATTTACTTTGTCTAGAGTTTTACGGGAAACCTTATTTAAAACATTACAGCTTGAATCTCATTTTTATTACAGTTGTAACAATGTTAGGTACTAATATCAAAGCCATAAAATTCTCAATGAGTCTCCAGTCTTTGTAAGTTATAAAACAATAAGTTTAATTTTAACTCTAGTTTCACAAATGTAGTAATGTTACACTCCAATATCGTGGAATGGTATTGAACATTCAGAATGGAGAAGATTAATTAAGAGACTGAATGTAATACGAGAGTGCTTTAATTGTCTAGCGGAAAAGAAATGTTAAAATTTGTAGCTAAATTTAACATGGGACAAACGTAAATCTTAAACTATATATTATTATATGTAAGAGAAATTTATTCCTTAAATATTAAAAGCGAATTTATAACAATTAATAACGACAATGATAGATTCATCCTGATTTGGATAAATACATTCTATACAAATTGAAGTCAACAGTAATAAAAAAGCACAGTAGAAAGCTATTTTTATGTATCAGATGTTCTTCACTAATATACATAATAATAATTCAATAACGTCCGGAGTCATCAAGTGCAAAGGGTTCATTTACCAGTCAAGATCAACAAATCAGAAGAGAATATAAAATTTGTTAACATATTATAACAGTAGATAATATGTAACCCTGAGCTGTCGAAACTTAAACTATAACCTTTGGTCACACCTTAATCTGCCCGGTGTGACTCAATTCGGGCCCTATTGATGAATGGATATCGCATTGACGAGTATGGAAGAGACCTTTCGTCCATAAAAGAAACTTAAAAGCAAAATGGCTAAAGTATATTCATACCTCGTGAAAAACAAGTCTCTAAAATTACATTTTCACCTCAGTAAGGCAATCACGTTAAAGGTCTCTCTAGCTGGAGTTTCCACCTGGATGTCAACCTCGGCACGAGAGACCGTATCTTTCCCCCTCTTTTGATCTACGTTCTTGAAATTATTGAATGGTTTAACACTTGGCGCCTGAGTAATACAGGTAAATAATCTCCACATTGAATTTTCCCGACAATAAATCCACTTCTTTTCCTCCACACAGTCGCATCGTTTAAACACCCCAATGTTCGAATGTCGACCAAAATCATTACCGGGAAAATTGTTGGCTCTTCCATTTGTCCCAAAATTGATAAATAACGCCGTATTATTAGGTGACAACCCTAATACTTCTTTCCTCGACTTTCATGGTCTCTTCCCTTTACAGAATAAGCTCATTTTTGAAACAATAATATTTTGAATATGTGTTCGCTGCGTTCGAAAACTCTTTATATTATTTTACTTTTATATTGAATTAATAATATTACTTAACGTATTTCACCTTAAGTGAATGATCCAATAAATGAAATAAAATTGTGCAAAATATCTACCTCCGGAATGGAAACATGAAAATCACACTTAAAATGCATATTTCCTGCAAGAAAATATATTCTACATTTAAACATACCATGCTTCCCTCACACGCCTTTCGTCGATTTTCATGGTCGCTTCCCTTACAGAATAAGCAAATTTTTGAAAGAATAATATTTTGAATATGTGTTTCCTGTGTTTGATAACTCTTTATATTATTTTACTTTTACGTTGAATTAATAATATTACTTAACATATTTAACCTTAAGTGAATGATCCAGTAAATGAAATAAAATTGTGGAAAACATCTGTCTACGAAATGTAAACATGAAAATCACACTTATAATGCATATTTCCTGCAAGAAAATTTATTCTACATTTAAGCATAATATGCTTCAAAAACAGTTCCATACAACTCTACAATAAACATTTATCACACACTTTTAGCTATTTCTTTAGATAGGTTTTATTGCAAGGAACTGTGTTTAGCGTAAATATTCGAAAATACTACGGAAAATACTTTTTATTCATTCGGATTTTCCGTACATCCGTACATTTTCGTCTCTTTTTTGGGGGTATTTTACTTTTATGTTGAACTAAAAATATTACTTAACATATTTAATCTTAAGTGAATGATCTAATAAATAAAATAAAATTGTGTAAAAGAGTCATCTGTCTCCGGAATAGAAACATGAAAATCACACTGAAAATGCATATTTCCTGCAAGAAAATGTATTCTACATTTAAGCATAACATGCTTCAAAAACAGTTCCATACAACTCCATAGTAAACATAAGTCACACATTTTTAGCTATTTTTTTAGATATGTTTTATTGTAAGAAACTGTTCTTAGAGTAAATATTGGAAAATACTACAGAAAATACTCCTTTTGATTCATGCGGATTTTCCGTACATCCGTTCCTTTTGGTCTCTGTCTCGGAGGAAATGAGTTTCTGGCGAACAAAAGAAGCCTGTAGCAAGAGATGCGTCAGCGACTGTGTACGCCCCACTTGCACCGTATTAATTGGAGAAGTTTAACAAAACGAAGAGGAAAACTGTCTTCGATGGGTCGGCCCACTGTATTAAAAGAAAACCGGGAATTTTTTTTCTTACTGATTTGCTTGATGCGACCTATTAATAAAATTAGAAAAAAATCCCTTTCTTTAATAAAATTCAAAATTAATTTGTTTCATATACATGTTTTATTCTCTTATAAAAGTGTTTGTAAGAAATCGTATTAAAATTTTTAAAGAACTAAGAAATTATGAATTGGAAGAAAGAGATTGGCAAATATTATTAAAGAATTATTCCGCCTAATCTATTAGATATTCTATTAATAAAAATCACTTAAAAAGACATTATTTTTTATATGTGACATATTACATGCTTTATTCTCTTATAGAAGTGCTTGTAGGAAATCGGATTAAAACTTTTTAAAGAACTAAGAAATTATGAATTGGAAGAAAGAGTTTGGCAAATATTATTAAAGAATTATTCCGCCTAATCTATTAGATATTCTATTAATAAAAATCACTTAAAAAGACATTCTTTTTTATATGTGACATATTACATGCTTTATTCTCTTATAGAAGTGCTTGTAGGAAATCGGATTAAAACTTGTTAAAGAATTGAGGAATTATGAATTGGAAGAAAGAGGGGTTGACAAATATAATTAAAGAATTATTCCGTGCAATATATTAGATATTTTATTAATCAAAATCACTCAAAAATACGCTCTTTTTTATATGTGACATATTACATGTGTTATTTTCTTATGGAAGAGTTTGCAGGAAATCGGATTAAAACTCTAAAGAATTGAGAAATTGTGAAATAGAAGAAAGAGAGCTTAACAAATATTAAAGAATTTTTCTGCCCAGACTGTTGTATTTTATTAATGAAAATCACGCACAAGTAAGTTCTTTTTCATATGTGACATATTACATATTTTATTCTCTTATAGAAGTGTATGTAAGAAATGGGATTAAAACTCTTTAAAGAATTGAGAAATTATGAATTGGAAGAAAGAGAGGTTGGCAAATATTATTAAAGAATTATTCCACCCAAACTATTAGATATTTTATTAATCAAAATCACTTAAAATACGTTCTTTTTTATATGTGACATATTACATGTTTTATTCTCTTATAGAAGTGTTTGTAGGAAATCGGATTAAAACTCTTTAAAGAATTGAGAAATTATGAATTGGAAGAAAGAGAGGTTGGCCAATATTATTAAAGAATTATTCCACCCAAACTATTAGATATTTTATTAATCAAAATCACTTACAAATACGTTCTTTTTTATATGTGATATATTACATGTTTTATTCTCTTATAGAAGTGTGTGTAATAAATGGGATTAAAACTCTTTAAAGAATTGAGAAATTAGGAATTGGAAGAAACAGAGACTGGAAAATATTATTAATTATTTCAGACAAACTATTAGATTTTTTATTAATCAAAATCATCTAAAAATACGTTCTTTTTTACATGTGACGTATTACATGTTTTATTCTCTTATAGAAGTGTTTGTAGGAAATCGGATTTAAAGAATTAAGAATTAATTGAAAAATTAGAAAATATTTTCTAAATATTATAAATATTTTATTTCAAACAAACTAATAGTTATTTCATTTAATCAAAATATTAATCTATTATAGTGAAATATTTTCTATATAAATGATTGTTTACATGATTAAAACAAATATAAGAATTATTTATTACAATTGAATCTGAAACAATTTTAGTGAATGCTATATCATGTCACGTAGTAATAGATGTCAAAGAAATAAATAAATGTAAGACGTATATCGATTTTTTTTATCACAGATTTAATCTTTCTTCTTTGCTTCCGTCAAAATTATGACCTCTATTTCTTGTGCTAGTGATATTTTCAAACTGAAGTGTTCAAAAGTACGAGTAACACACCAAAACTTTTAAAATCAATCCATTTCTTAAACTAGGAAATTATTAATTTCTGATTTTATATACCAGATATTTTACATACTAGATTATTTATAATTCAATCTAACATAATTTACTTTAAACTAGGTATACGTTTATGTATAATTCTATTGAATTCAAAATTAACACTTTTTTAAACATTTTATGCTGAAAAAATGTCGTAAGTTCTTATTTTCTCTGAGAAAATATATCTCATATTCCAAGCTTTGTAACTTTTACTGAGAAACCGTATTTAGCGTATATCTCAGTAAAAACTACTACGGAAAATACATCTTTTCATTCATGCGGATTTTCCTTACTTCCGTTTCTCTTAGTCTCTAATGTGGAGGAAATGAGTTTCGAACGAACAAAAGAAGTCTGCTGCAAGAGATGCCCCGGTGACTGTGTGCGTCCCACTTCCACTCTATTAATTGGAAAAGTTTAACAAAACTAAGAAGGAAAACTATCCTGTAGGTCGCTTTATCAAAAGAATGTTCTTTATTTTTTTATCAGATTTTCTAGAAATATCTTTGGCAACATAATAAAAAAACATATCTGTACCAAATTGAGAGTTAAGAACTGTTACATTATTGTCTCTTTCTCGTACAGTAATTTTTGAGAGAAGTCAAGTTGAGGCTCTTAGGATTGTACGGGGATTCATATCTTATGTCAGCAAGATTTTATTTGCAATTAATCTCTGCGATTATTTCTCTTTAAATTATCCAGATCTATTTAAAGCGAAGCTCTGAAAAATATTTATCATTGCTTGTTATTGCTGTCATATATTTTTTAATACAGCCCAAACTTTTAGGATCGATAATCATACCAGTATTATAAAATAGATTTTCTGTATATTTCTTAACTAATTTAAAAACATATATATTTTATTCACTATTTTTTAAAAAATGAGTCTTACTTAATCCTCAATGATATTCTAATCTGGTACGTGACAAGAAATCTTTAAGTAAACATAGTTTATTTAGAGACTTAAAATCTTTATCTTAACAGTTTATTTTTGATTCATCGTAAAACAAAAAGTTCCGTTTGTTTTGTAATGGATGTTATAAAAGTTTTTCGGTAAAGATTAAGTTTTGAAAAGGTATTTTATTTTCTGATTCAAGTAGTATATTTTTATATAAAGTAAAAAAATACATAATATAAAAGTATTAAATTCGATTAACTGCAGATTAATTTTTTAAATATTTACATTAGAATCTATTTTGTTTTATCCAGTTGAAACAAAATATCTGTTTTAATATGTAAACCTAAAGTATTAAAGTTATTTCATATTTCAAAATTTAAAAAGATAAAAATGAAAATTGTTGAGATATTAAGTATTAAAAAATATTCTTTATATTGCAATAAAATGAAATATATTGCTTTTATTAATGTAAATAAAGTTAACAAAAGATAACCAGCTGCTATTAGATGTATAAAATTAGTTACTAATTTACAAACTTGAAAATTATTTTGTGGGTGATTACTCTTTCGTTTTAATTGGTGTATAAATTTTATTTAAAAAAACAGAATTTGTCTAATGTACATTTTTCATTAAATAAAACTTAAAAGTTTTTCTAAAGTTTGATACTTGTTAATGATCTAAGAAAATGCGTATTCTAAAAAGACTAGAATTTTGCATTTTATATTGTATCAAAAATAAGCCATTATGTTTAAAACTTATTATCTAAGAAGTTACTAGGTCTTATTAATTTCAAACCATATAAAGGATGTTATATTTTCTCCATAGTTTCCATAGTTAAAATAATTATGAGTGTTACCCACTCACAGTTAACATGCTAATATATTTGATGTTTTTAAAATTTTGTACTAAAAAATAATTCGTGTAATAAATTTAGAATTACAAAAATTACATTTTAAATAGTTCTTTCACATTATGCATGGTGTGTTCTAGTCTTAACCATAATTTAAACATTTTATGCTGTAAAATCTGTTGCCTCTCTAAAAAACATCGCATATTTCAAGAAATATTATTTGCCATCTTTTTTACAGATAACAGTGTCGAGCTTGTATCTCTGAAAATAGTACGGAAAATACTCCTTTTCTCTCATGCGGATTTTCCGTACTTCCGCTTCTTTTCGTCTTTAATGCGGAGGAAATGAGTTTCTGACGAACAAAAGAGGTCTGTAGCAAGAGATGTCGTCAGCGACAATGTGCGGCCTACTTCCACCCTATTAGTTGGAAAAGTTCAACAAAACGAAGGGGAAAATTGTCCTGTGGGTCATCGCATCAAAGCAATGTTCGGAATTTTCCTTGCAAAAATTTTTTGTGTGTTCTCTTAGGAAAATCAAATGAAACATCTCCTTATCTTAATCCAGCCAAGAAATAATTTTTGCCATATACTCTATTGGTGATTAAACGGTAATAATTAAAGAAACCAAGGTAAGATTCTTAGGAATGTCCGAGAAATGAGATTTGACTAAAGAAATATTTATCATAAATAATTTCTTAATTGTTTAGCATAAATATTATATAAATCCTTGTTGTATTGTATAATCATTGTGTTACATTGTTTTTATGTGCTTTATACTTATATTTTATGCATAACATCGATAAGAAGTACAAATTTACTCTATTTTAAAAAGAGTCAAACAAAAAAAGTCAGAGATTCATTTAGTCTAGTGGTAAGAGTATTAAAAATATTTTAATGCAAATCATATATCAATAGTAATTTATAATCCATAGTGTAATACTGAGCCTATAATAATACATGACAGATACCCAGATAATTTAACCATAAAAAAATAAATATTTTTAAAAAGCGCTGAACCCCTTCATATTCCAATTAGGAACATAGATTTTACATTTAAAATGAAGAATTTTTTGTGTGAAAATTTATATTTATTTTAAAATGTGTATAATTTTTTTATACTATTCAACTGGGATATGTATTTTTTCTATATTATACTAAACACATCTCGCATTTCTAGCAATGTCTTTTACTATTTTTCTTCTCAGGAAACAGTGTTTAGCACATATCTCAACAGAAAATTCTCCTTTCATGCGGATTTTCCGTACTTCCGTTTCTTTTATTCTCTAATGCGGAGGAAATGAGTTTCTGATGGTCTAAAGAGTACCGTAGCAAAAGATGTGTCAGCGACTGTATGCATCCTACATCCACTCTATTAATTGCAGTAGTATAACAAAACGAAGGAAAACTGTCCTGTCGGTCACTACATTCAAAGAAAGAATCTTCGAAGCTTTTTATTACAGATTCTTTTCATGCGTTCTGGGAAGGAAAATCAATTAAAATTTCCCCATATCTTGATTTAATTGAAAGTGAGAATGCTATATATACATCTTTCTTTCATTGTCTGAATAAGTTTTAGGAGAAATTGGTTGGGAATTTTTAGTAATGTATCAGAACTGGGAATGCGTACTACGAGATTAGTAAATATTATTAATAAATTATAAGTTTTTTTAAACTACCTAATAATTCTATAGCCTATATTCTTCGCTAGATATTTAATAGTCCATGAAATAAACTCCTAGACTTTTATGAAAATAATTTGTTGTCAATACCGGTGATAAAATTTTCATTGCAACAAAAAATTGTTGATAATTAAATTTAAAATTATCATATGTACCTAAATTATTATTTAAGCTAAATATAAAAATTACTTACGTAATAGCTAAGTTCAGTGATAAAATGAATAAGAATAATACAGACGATTTTTGAATAGTTTAAAATAAGAAATGATTAAATGACATTGTTAAAGGAATAACGATTTAATGCTAGAAAAAAAAGTAACTTTTTCAATTTATTATGTGATAAATTGTTAAGTTTAATCGTTTGCTCTTACCCGGGGAAGGCCGAACGCTGGCCGATTGGTTAGGGCGCTGATCGTCGGTACCGGAGTTCGTGGGTTCGAATCCCACTATGGCATGGATGTTCGTAGCAGTTCGGAATCGGCTTTAAGCAGTCGGTCCCGGTCTCATTAGCCCTCGTGTGCAAAACAGTAGACCGTAGCGCTCCAAACCAAACCAAACCAAACCTTACCCGGGGAAAATAGAGCTTGAAATAATGGCATTAACTACTCGAAAATTAGGGAAGGGGTGGATTTCGAACATTTTTCTACAACAGTATTTTTCGCCATGATATGAAGCATATTTACACCAATTTATTTTAGAATCAGATAGATAGTTTATAATAAACTTTAGTCGCTTTGAATTTTGCTAACCCTAACTCATCAAGATTCCAATATGGATACCTCTATCCATTCCAGGTCTGACCACTTCTCAGATTCGAGGACAGACGGACAGATAACTTAGGCTTTTATTATACAGATGTTGTTTCTATTTATCCCAAAATGGGATTTTTCTTCCCAAGGTTGTTAGATATGATTTATTTTTGTAAGCTTACTCACGACGCCTTCTAGATTTGGTATTTGCTTATCAAGCACTGTAATTCAATCGAACTTATTTTCCATTAACCGCACTCTAAATGTCTGAAATTAAACTCAATAAATTGCATTTCTTTTTAAACCTTAAAAAGAAAACACGAACACTATCTACTATTCAATTTTATTATACATATACACTATCCTTAAAAGAAAAATTATACCCTTTAAATGTGGCACACATACAAACTTTACATTCTCTCAATTTAAAAAATAATGTGGAAAATTGCCTTTGTGGTAATTAGAACTCATTTAAGGAACAAACACCTCGGTCATTTAACTTTCTATTTACGTTTTAAACAAATCAACATTTTTCGTAAATTGAGAGGTGATTTAAGAAAAGAAAATGGGGATAGAATACAATTGGTAGACAAATTTTTTAAAATTGTAATTTAAATTTTTAAAGTGACCACTGATTATTTCTGCCCAAGAAAGTGTTTTTGAAACGACTTTCTGGCTTTTTTGATGTTTCATTATAAAAAATGGCTATACATTATAGAACAAAAAGAATCTTCTAACGAAGTAAAAAGTATTGAACTATACCTGGTAAAGTGTTAAGCATACAAAGAGTCATTTTTTTACATACCTGTAAAAAAAAAAGAAATTGTAATTATTGAAGAACAAAATAAGTATCATTGTAATTTACGAAATTGCAAAACAATAAAATTTTATAAAATGAAGGAAACATTATTGAGAATTTTTAAGAAAGAAGTGACATATAAAATGCAATAATAGAAAAGAAGCTGAATCAAAATATATATTGTCTTGTTATCTTATGCCACTTGGTCAATCCAAGCCCGATTAAGGCTAAGCATATTAAGGCTAAAGGGTGCGACTGTTGTTTTAACCAGCAACTCAAGGGTGAAAATACGACTTATGCTCAAGTAGGTCCTCGTAAGTTTGAAGCAGAGTCCAAGCAAAAGACCCATAGTTTTGGCCTGCCACCATCACAGGAATTGATGGAGAACTTGAAGAACATGTGACCACGAACATATTTTACGTGCTCCGGTTACCTCTAACTTCTTTCCTTCCTCAGTGGCATGGCAGCTCAGGATGGGCCTTAGCCTTCTCTAGAATTTCATACCAGCAGTCCTACCTTTGGCTCTGGATTTCCAATTTGAAATTTTTAAAGATCTTATGTCTTTCTCAATGCAGTCTAAACATCTAAGTTTTGGTCGTCCTCTCAATCGGGTTCCTATTGGTTTGGCCGTAAAAACCTTTTTTGTGGATCTATTGTCATTAAGTCGAACTAGGTGTCCGACCCATTTTAATCTTTGTAAGCTAATAAAATTAATTATATCTGGGTTTTTATATGTTCTGTATAATTCAATATTTTTTCTTCTTCTCCATATACCATTTACATTAATTCTCCCAAAAATACTTCTCAATATTTTTCTCTCAAAAACTGTTAGGGTTTCCTTGTCTTTTTCTGTCAATGCCCAGGTTTCAGCTGAGTAAGTCAAAACAGGTCTTATTAGGCATTTATACAATATTATTTCAGTTAATAATTTAATGTACTTAGACTTTAAATACTTCTTTAATCCAAACAAACATCGATTAGCAGCAGTAATACTGCTATGAATTTCAACAGATATATTATTTTGTGTATTAATTTCCGAGCCTAGGTATATAAACTGCTTTACAGTCACAAATCTATAACTGCTTATTTCTAAGAAGGAGTGATAATATTCTGATTTTAAACAAGGCATATATTTGGTTTTAATTTCATTACCTCTAATTAACACGGCAGATATTAGGCTGGCTAGGACTCCAAATTCGCATCACTAAATTTTTATTACTATTGTCATCATTACTATTGCCATCTGAGCTACCGCGGCTTAAAATATACGCCAATATTAAAAATATTTCTAAAGGTATAACATGCTTACTTTCAAAATGAGTAAATATCTCAATTTTTATTGATTTCTTAATAATACATGTGTGAGTTTCAATATATATCAATTAATTTACATCACTGAAGCTTATTCCAATATTATATATGTATGTTATAACAATGGTTAGAAAAGTGTGGTTATATTGAAACAAACACAAAAATATATTCATTTGGGATTTCTTTTTTACTAGACTTAGATTTTCTTGCATTCGCTTGAAACTATTTTATTGTCTACATTACAATTTTTATTATATTTCTATATAATATTTTGGTTTCATCTCATAATTCCCATTTGAAGCCTAAACGTTAATATTTTATATTAGATAAACCAATTACATATAATTTAAACTACAGATATTTAAACTAATGAAGGCTATTAAGAAAACAATGACTATGAATATATGTATGTTATAACAATGGTTAGAAAAGTGTGGTTATATTGACACATGCACAAAAATATATTCATTTGTGATTTTTTTTATTTTTATTAGTCCTAGATTTTCTTGCAATCCCTTGAAACTATTTTATTGTCTACATTACAATTTTTATTATATTTCTATATAATATTTTGGTTTCATCTCATAATTCCCATTTGAAGCCTAAACGTTAATACTTTATATTAGTTGAACCAATTACATATAATTTAAACTACAGATATTTAAACTAATGAAGGCTATTAAGAAAACAATGACTATGAATATATGTATGTTATAACAATGGTTAGAAAAGTGTGGTTATATTGAAACAAGCACAAAAATATATTCATTTGTGATTTTTTTATTTTTATTAGTCCTAGATTTTCTTGCAATCCTTTGAAACTGTTTTATTGTCTACATTACAATTTTTATTATATTTCTATATAATATTTTGGTTTCATCTCATAGTTCCCATTTGAAGCCTAAACGTTAATACTTTATATTAGTTGAACCAATTACATATAATTTAAACTACAGATATTTAAACGAATGAAGGCTATTAAGAAAACAATGACTATGAATATATGTATGTTATAACAATGGTTAGAAAAGTGTGGTTATTTTGAAACATGCACAAAAATATATTCATTTGCGATTTTTTTTTTTTTAATTTTTATTAGTCCTAGATTTTCTTGCAATCCCTTGAAATTATTTTATTGTCTACATTACAAATTTTATTATATTTTTACATAATATTTTGGTTTCATCCCATAATTCCCATTTGAAGCCTAAACGTTAATACTTTATATTAGTTGAACCAATTACATATAATTTAAACTACAGATATTTAAACTAATGAAGACTATTAAGAAAACAATGACAACATATTAAGAATGAAAATGCTGAGAAAACTTAACAAAAAATAGTTTCAAAGCTAAGAACATTTCTAATATTATTACATGCTCACGGTACAATTAATCTCATTTTCCAATTGCATTGTTTGTTTTCGTAATAGCTGATGTTTATTTTAATAGTTTTGTTTTTAAATAAAATATAAAAAGGTATATTTCATTCATAAAAAAACAATGGTTTCAGAATCATGCGAAAATAGTATATATTTTCATTTTCAATTTAAGGATTATTTCCAAATGTGTTTTTTTTTTTTAGTATTGAACATTTTCACATTTAAGGTTTAGTGTTTTAATAACATTTAACATATCAAGAATATTTCAAATATCTTTACAGAAGAATAATCGAGATAAATAATGTGCCACGATTAGGAATGTCAACATATTATAATATTAGCCACATATGCATCATATAAATATTATACTAAATGTTCCGTTTATTTATTTAACTACTTTGTGTAATGTAAAAAGACTTAATTCGTTACTGTAATGACATTTCCTATTAGATTCTTACAAAGATTTGTAAACATGCTTAATATCTCGGAAAAGGGAAACAAAATAGTAACGCATGAATTAGGCAAATATGGAAATTTAATTCGTGATAATTCAAGATGATGTAAGGCAGTAGAATAATCTGCCACGATAAAAAAGTCAACAAATTATAATATATAAAACGTATGCAGCATAGAAATATTATATTTGTTCTGTTTATGTAATAATCTACTTTGTATAATGTAAAGGACTTAACTAGTTGTAATAAAGGCATTTCTTTGCAAACATGTCTTAATATATTTTTGAAAGAAGGAATACAATATTAATATTTGAGTTTAGAAAATGTAGAGATTTAAGTCATAATAATGCAATGTTTAAGCAAAAGAATAATTACGTCTCAAATTACGTAGTATGCAAGCAGTGAATAATATTTAATACTGTTCATTTGTAAAGGCTTGTTTTCAATTATCACCAACAAAGAATGTTCAGCATATTTCGAAGTATATAGATAATTTATGTAAACTCACCACAGAACTTAGGTTTTTTTTACCTATCAACCTCTTGAAATATTTACCCGGGTCTGAGACGGGAAAAATTCAAAATATACGTCGCATGTAATCAAATCGTTTACACTTTGTACAAAAATGTTTTATAATTTTATCCCCTTTTGCTCTCTCTATTCACCTCCCCCCCAACTGAAATTGCAAAAAATAACACTATACCTATAAATTCCTTTTCTATAAAAAAAAAAACCCTGTCATTTTTTCCAGTTTTTCCTAAACAGTTCGTGTTTAACTCTTTCAAGTTCACAATTAGAAATTATTCGGTATTTAATTTAAATTGTTTATAATGTTATCTATGAACCTTACAAATTTGAAATTATTGAAAATCATTTGCATTTCTTTGGGAGTTGTAGATGTAAGAAGTGGTTTAATTGTAGAACCCTCCCCTTGTACGGCGTGAAAATACTACCCCAAAATTTCAATTTTATTGGAAGAGTAATAAATAATTATCATTAAAATGATACAATAAATAAATAAATAAACAACTTATAAGTGTTGTTTGAGTAATTACTTTTATTTGGGATTATACAAGACAAAAATAGAATTCCTTATTGTTTCAAGCAAAGCAAGATTAAAAATGTATATTTGAAAGTGAAAAAAAATTGTATAGTTATACCATCTATTGATAGTTTAAAGTTTCAAAAATGTAGAAAATCCTAAGAGTCATTCATATATTATAAAAGAAGAGAAAAAACAATTTTAACAGCTGGTTTCGCTACGAAACCATTGTCCTTTAAAGGGTTAAGGGATTAATATAAAATAATTAACAAAATTATGTTTTTTATTATATTACAGTATTTCGAAATGTGTATTTTCTTAATTATGATTCTCCCTGAGAAGTTCCTGTCCCTTACGCTATGTATAAACATTAAATTGTATTAAAATCTTAATACAAGAACTGTTTTATTCTGTTATTAAACTAAACTAAAAAAACTAAGTTCCTTATTCTATATTTTAGTTAAGAGAATCTCCGTTTCGAGACCAAGAGATTAACATTTGTTCCGGTTAGGTGGCCAACCTTACGCGGAAACCCCAGTCTTCAGTTCCCAAGTATACTTGTTCCTCAGTTTATCTACTGTAGGGATAAAAAACTAAGTCGACCTTGCTTGTCTCGGGTGGAACCTCGGACCTGTATATTGGGTAGCCTGAAGCGCTATTTAATGCCAGAGAGCTTTTATTCAGTTGCGCAAAGGCTAATTGTTAATTTACTCAGCATTGTTATCAGCATTATTGAATAACATATTTATATAAAAATAGGAAAATGTTAATTTTTTTTTTTTTCCTTTTTATTAATATTAAGAATAGGAGTAGTGTAAGGGTTAATATATTATTTGCATTTCATATAGAACATCCCAGTATAGTTCAAACAGATACGCACCGATTTTATAATCCTAATATTTTCTATTTTTATTGATAATTCTGTTAAAATTATTATATCTATATACAACTTTTTATTCACGAATAATAGTAAAAAAAATTTATAGTATTTCTTTGAATTTTCCATACAAATCACACACAATAAACACACACACACAACACACACATAATATATATATATAATAATATATATATATATATATATATATATATATATATATATATATATATGTATGTGTGTGTGTGTGTGTGTGTGTACATAATATGTGACCCGGAGAGTTTTTTGGGATAAACTAGGCTGAATTAATAAAACTCTATTGGAGGAACATTCGATCCTAAATAATTTTGTATGCATATTAAAAACGAAACATTTTAAGAAGTTTACTGCTACAATGCAAAACGAAAGAGAAATTCCTATGGCAAGATTATTTTTTGTTTCATTTTGTACTAAATTGGAGAGAAGCTACATACAATAATGAAATGTATATTTATGTGTGATTAATTAATGTATTCCAAAGCATATACGATTTGTGCGATAGTTTGCAAAGTGAGAAGTATATTCAACTTGGATTCATACAACATCAAATTTGAAATAAATTAAATTTCTCAATCACTATTAAAAAAAACTTTACAGATTAATACAAGGTTTTAAAGTAAATAAGCATCAAAATTAACAGAAAAGTGATGGATATATAAATCTACTTAAAGATATATTTCATTGGTTAAATGTTATTCTTTACCACAAAATAGTCCAAAAGCATGGTCTTTAAACCAAGAGTAAAGATTTGACATTTTTAATTTTCTGCTGTATTGTGAATCGAAACAAATGAAATTTTGACAAGCATTGTTATGTTTAAATTTATGCTATGTATTTAAGTCAACAGTTAAAATTATTTACAGCATTAAATTTGAGAGTTTATAGTTTTATATACGGTATAAAAAGTATATTAGTTATGGGGTTTTCGTATAGCAGTGAGAATGTAAAATACATTTCACAGTAATAGATGATAAAAGAAAATTCATATTTTTATTTTTAAAACAAGCATTGAATTTTACTATTACACTTATATGAATCAAAAATCATATTCCTATTATAATTGAAATTTGATCGAACATCTCCTGTGGTAATGAAACATTTTCAACCACTTTCAATTATTATTTTGTTTCAATTTAATGAACGGTTCAGCCTTTTATCAGTTGAA
>CM063506.1:59592444-59627444 GCA_032207245.1 Pardosa pseudoannulata | reverse complement strand
TTGTTTTTCCAATATATTGAAAATTTAAAAAAAAGTATTACGTTCACGCTATACAATAGCATGGGTTTGTCAGTTAATCCCCTCAATTCCTCCTATGGTATCCTCTAAGAAAAATCCTTCTAAAGATTGTATTAAAAAAATTGCATTTATAAGGTTCATAGATAATATTTATAAAGTAATTTCATTAAATTCCAAAGAATTTATGTAGGTGACCTTTAAAGGGTTAAATCCTTAAAATGCGAGTGCCGGTAACGGAGTTCCGTTACAGAGCGTTCGGTACCGTGACTGTGTTTTATTCGATGCACGCTGGTCCTGAAGGGGTTAATCCCTTGCCTTTTGAAACCCGAATTCAGTTCGGACAAAGCAAATGTGGCAATTTTGGAATGCCTGACCAAAGTTCGGAAAATAGAGAAAATGGTATTTCAATTTTATGAATCCCGAAATAGGTTAGTTCAATGCATAATATTTAATTTGCAATTTTTCTAATAGATAGAAATACTTTCCGGAGAAAAGTTCGGCAGTTTCGCACCATTTTTCTCTATTTCTTATATACTATAAAGGATTTGAGAAATTCAAAGGAATCTGAGGGACATGGGATTCATAATAGTTGATATAGATAATAATATTCTTGTATTAGTTCTGTAGTAGCACAGACTCAATGATTTGTTTTTAGTTTAAAAATCGTTTGCAGTTTGTTACAAGTTTATCGTTTGCAAGTTTGGGTTTTGCTGTAAAGTTTTTATAAAAAATTATGATGGAATAAAAGTTGTTCTAAGTAGACTGGAAAATGTTTCGTTTCTTTTAATTGAATTATTATGCCTGATTAATGAATAAGAATATAAATATAGCTCAAACTAAGCTTAAAATTAATTTAATATCGTACCAGTACGCGATAGTTCATTATGTTTATCCAGAAATTTATGTCATTTGATTTATCTTCAGTAATTTCACCAAAATTTACTGTAATGCATTAATATTTCCCTATATATAAAATATGGAAAATAGTAGTTATTACATTTATTTTTTTTCAAAAATAATCTATTTCTACCATTTTTATGATAATGATAAACGAAGTTAAAGAGATTTTTTTCCATTTTTCGCACGTTTTCCTCATATATATTACACAGGCAAGGGGTCAAAGAAATATATAAATTAATAAAGTCCCTTGTGGAATGAAATACATTGTGAGTTTGTGAAACCATTTTTCTTTGATATATTCTGGAACGTATATTTGCACGCTACAATAGAATTCCTTATTATAGTTAATTCAACTGCGATAAGCAATTCCTTAAGATTTATGATTAATACTACATGCCTGTATGGGAGTCATTGACGGATTACTTTCGATTATCCTTGCCAGAACAATTATTCAAAAGTTATCTAACAATTTTGAGAGTCGATTCAAGCATGCTCAAAAGTCATTCTACGTTTAATGGATCTGTTACTTTCGAAATAACTTCCAAGCTAGGTATTTTCCAAGTCTCTAAGTTTTCTATTTAAGGCAAAATATAGCGTTATATTTTTAATAACATTAAAAAAAATCATGAACTTAGTTTTAATTTTTATATTGCCGGATAAAAGAAATAATTGTATTTAACATTTTATGGCTATAAATATTTATGATCATTTTAAATTCATTTAATTCCTTGTGTTCTTTAATTAAATTATTAAATAAATAAAAGTACGGAATAAAATGACTTTTAACTTTGTGATTAATTTTTTTTAGATACATAGATAAATATAATTGTATGCTACAGTAAGACTCATTATTATAGTAAATTAAACCGCGATAGGCATTTGCTAAGATTTTTGATTGAATATTACAAGGTAACATTGGAGTCATTGATGAATGACTGTCGATTATCCATGCCATAACGGCTATTTAGAAGTTATCTAACAATTCTGAGAGTCGATTCAAGCATACTCAAAGTCATTTTACATTCAATGGATCTGTTAATTCTACCTAAGACAAGATTTAGCATCATATTTTTAATAAAATATATTGTTTTATAAATATAGGTTTTAGATATTACTGAATAAAAGAAGTAAATATGTTTTATATTCTATAACAGTATAAATATATTATGGCTATACAAATATTTTATGATTATTTTAAAGTCATTTAACCCCTTGTATCCTTTAATAATTAATTTATTAAATAAATAAAATTGCATAATAAATAAATATGGAATAAATAAAATTGCTGAATAAAATGACTTTTAACTTTGTGAATCCATTTTTCTTAGATACATAGATAAATATATTTGTATGCTACAGTAAGTTTCATTATTATACTAAATTAAACTGTTGTAGGCATTTGCTAAGATTTTTGATTGAATATTACAAGTCAACATTGGAGTCATTGATGAATGACTGTTGATTATCCATGCCATAACGGCTATTTAGAAGATCTAACAATTCTGAGAGTCGATTCAAGCAAGCTCAAAGTCATTTTATACTTAATGGATCTGTTAATTCTACCTAAGACAAGATTTAGCATCATATTTTTATTAAAATAATCTTTTTCATAAATGCTGGTGTTAAATGTTACTCGTTAAAATATGTAAGCATATTTTATATTCTATAACAGTATAAATATATTATGGCTATAGAAATATTTTATGATTATTTTAAAGTCATTTAACCCCTTGTATCCTTTAATAATTAAATTATTAAATAAATAAAATTGCGGAATAAATAAAATTGCTGAATAAAATGACTTTTAACTTTGTGAATCCATTTTTCTTAGATACATAGATAAATATATTTCTGGGATCCTTCTCTCTCGAGTATCAACATGAAACAACGCTCCTTTTCCACAATGTGGCTGCCAACATGGTTGCAGTTTTTCATTTTTATATTTTAATGGATATTTTGGGAAGATTCGCCACGAATCACTGAAGCCACAAAACATGAAGCGCGAAGTGGAGAGGGAAACACTGTAAGTATGTGTGGTGAAGAGGCGATATTGCGTCAAGGCTGGCCGTGAGTCTAGTGGTATTTTAAATAAAACTAACTCTTTCTGCTGAATTTTGTTTATTATAATATTAATAAAGATGTGACTGGCATATGCTATGTAACATGGTATTTGGGCTATGATGCAAAAAGAACCACACTAGGTTGAAGATCTATCAAAATGGCGTCTTAGGAGAAAATGGTGCTCGAAACTCTTTCTGAAGATCCCAAATCCAAGCTTCTTTTTCTCTGAGTTCTCTCTCCGAAGGGGTCTGCAGATCATCTAAAAAAAAAAGTTCGTTGGGGAGCGTTGCTGGGCCGAAGCGGGCTACTCCGCGGTTAGCAACCCCTCTTGACCAATAGGGTCGAAGGAGAGTCACTCCGCTTTCACCTCTAGGTTGGTTCAACTGTAACTCTTTGTTACAGTATGTTTTATATTTTATGACAGTATAATCATGACATATATATTATGATCATTTTAAAGTCATCTAATATTTTGTATCCTTCAGTAATTAAAATGATAAATTTCCTTGAGGAATAAAAGGGCTTTTGAGCTTGCATTATTCTTTCATACATACTGAAATGTTTTTACATGCTACTGTAGAAATCTATATTATAGTTATTTCAACTGCGATAGGCATTAGCTTAAGATTTATGATTGAACACTACAAGTCAGCATTGGAGTCATTGACTGATGTCTGTCCATTATTCCCTTACCAGAGCAACTATTCAGAAGTTATCTAGCAGTTTTGAGAGTAGATTAAAACCATACTCAGAAGTCATTTTACATTTAATGGTGGATCTGTTAATTTCAAAGCAACTTCGAATATTTTTCAAGTCTCTAAGTTTTCTACCAACAGCAAAATTTAGAGTCAAACTTTAAATAAATTTAAAATTTCATGAACTTTTGCTTTACATTTTACTTTGATAGATAAGAGAAATGAGTTTTATTTAATATTTTATGCATGTATAAATATTTTTGATCGTTTTTAATGTCATTTAATACCTTGAAATACCTTCATATTCAGTAATTAAAGTGATATACATCCTTGCGAAATAAGAAGGCTTTTGAACCTGTGAAACTATTTTTCTTTGGTACGTACTGGAATATATTTTTATGCTGCAGTAGGATTTCTTATGATAATTATTTCAGCTGCGATAGGCATTTGTTAAAATTCATGTTTGAATGCAACAAATCACCATTAAAGTCATTAATGAATGACTTTATTTTATTATAGTTATATTTAGATTATTTTTATAGTTAATTTAGATGCGATAGGAATTTACTTAAGATTTATGTTTGAATTACACAAGTCATCATTATAGTCATTGATGGATGACTTTTTATTATTATATTTATATTTATACTATTATTATAGTTAATTTAGCTGCGATAGGCATTTGCTTAAAATTTATGATTGAATATTACAATTCAGCGTTAGAGTCATTAAAGGATGACTTTATATTATTATATTTATATTTTATTATTATTATAGTTATTTAGCTGCGATAGGCATTTGCTGAAGATTTATGACTAAGTGCTACAAGTCAGCATTACAGTCATTGATGGATGACTGTCAATTATTCTTGCCATTACAGTTATTTAGAAGTTATCTATCAATTCTGAGATTCAATGAAACCATTCTCAAAAGTCATTTTACATTTAACGGATCTGTTCATACAGAAAGAACTTCAGATATTTTTCAAATACCTGAATTTTCTACGTTATGACAAGATGTAACATCATATTTAAAATAAAATAAAATTTTAATAAAAATGTTAATAAAATTTTAATAAAATAAAATTAGAATATAGGTTTTAAATGTTACTAGGTAACAGAAGTAAATATATTTTATATTTTATGACAGTATAAATATGTTGTGATCATTTAATAGTCATTTAATAATATTATTATTCAATAATTAAAGTGATACATTTCCTTGAGGAATAAAGAGACTTTTGAACTCACAACTATTTTTTATACATTCTAAAATATATTTGTAATCTACAGTAGGATTACTTATTATAATTATTATAAAAGCTATTTCAACTACGATATCCATTATCTGAAGATTTATGATTGAATACAAATCAGTATTGGTGTTATTGACGGATGACTGTTGATTATTCTTGCCAGAACAGCTATTCAGAAATTATCTAACAATTTTGAGAGTAGATTGAACCACGCTCAAAAGTCATTCTACATGTAAAGCATCCGTTAATTTTGAAATAATTTCGCATACTTCGGCAAGCTTTTGAATTTTCTATATAAAACAATTAGTGTCATAAGTTCAATGAAATAAAACTTTTATGAACTTAGCATTTAAGTGCTTCTTCTTCGTGGTCGTCAAAACTACAGTCTGTTACAGGCCCAGGCCGTTTCCATGAGCTTCGTCCACCTACTCTATCAAAGACAATAGATAGCCAATGATGGTCTCCCAGTTCTCTTAAATCCTTCTCTACAGAATGACATCCACTTGGTGTGGGGAGGGGGGGCTTCTTCTATTTCGCTTGCCTTCAAATTTTTGAAAAGGTCACTAGTTTAGTTGGGTTAGAATCTTCATCTCTATAATGGTTTCCCAGCCACCTTCTAATGCGGCTGGCCTTAATAACATTGACAATTTCTGGTTTCTTTAAATTTTTTGTATATTTCATAATTTCATTGGATTCTATAACATCATTTTGTTTAACTGCTTCAAAGATTTTTCTAAGTATTTTTCTCTCTAAAATCAATAGCTTATCTTTTTCATAATTATTTTATGACCACCATTCACTGCCATATAGAACAATAGGTCTGATTAAGGTCTTATATAAATTAATTTTTGTTTTAACATTAAAGATTTCGATTTGAAGTGGTTTCTCAACCCATAAAAACACTTGTTTTCCAAAAGTAACTTGTTGTTTACTTCAAGTTTTATATCATTAATATCATTGATGACTGTTCCAACATACTTAGCCGAACGATGGTCAATTGTTTAGGGTGCTGGCCTTCGGAACCGGAGTTCGTGGGTTTGAATCCTACTATGGCATGGATGTTCGCAGCCTTTCGGAATCGGCTTTAAGCAGGAGGTCCCGGTCTCATTAGCCTTCGTGTTGCAAAAATTAGACCGTAGCGCTCCAAAACAAATCAAACCTAACGAAGATACTTAAACTCATTATTCAACATGCAGCAACTCATTATTCAGCACTCACTCTCTATACACACGCACGCACTCACACACACATGCTGAATATAGAAGGTTAGTAGATTTAATATTCTATTTCTGTAAAATCTTTTATATTCACTTCGACCTCATTTATTCCATGATATCTTTTAAAAATCAGTGATATATTACACAAAAAATATAAATTAAACCAAATGTATTTATTTTATATAAATTTTACAAAGTATTTTTATATGATATCATATCAGAAAAATGAACTGTACTAATTTAATTTAAAATATATTTTAAGAAATAATTTGAAATATTATGTTGATAAAGGAGGTCAGGAAATTTAAATGTCTATTGCTTATCACAAAATAATGAAAATACCTTCATTTGATTATATCATAGGTGACTTAACCGGAATTTTATATGAAAAAGGAGCACATTAATGCAGCAATACAAAAATACTCTGCTGTTAATAAGATTATGAGTTTCCCAAACGGACGGATAAAATAACTCTTATCATTAACTCTTAGCATATAAATCAAGACGGTCATAGTGCCTTTTCTACAAGATAAGATGCTATTTTGAACACATTAACTGCATAATCTCATGAAGTACTATGCAAGATAAAAATATATGATAGTTACATATAATAACATAACAAAGCATTGTAAATGCCCTTTACAACTTTTCTAAGTACTGTTAGAATAGTTAATTAGCATTATTATGTTTTTCATGCATGTTTCAACACATGCGTTACGAACAATTATATAAACGAGCATTAATTAGAAATGATTGAGAGACAGCTTTGCTAAATTATTTAGGAAGCTGTAATACAGTTACTTTTCAACACCCCCTATACACACGTACGCAAGCATAGATACCACATACACACACACACACACACATACACGCAAACAGATATATATATATATATATATATATATATATATATATATATATACATATATATATATATATATATATATATATATATATATATATATATATATATATATATATATATATATATATATATATATATATATATATATATATATATATATATATATATATATTTATATATATATATATATATATATATATGAGTGCGTGCGTGTATACGTGCGTGTGTGTGTGTGTGTGTTGATTCTTTTTCCTAAAAATTAGCCAACGTAATTATGTCTATCTTGAAATAATAATTTTCGGAAATTCTATCCTTTCTGGTATCTTTTCTAGCAGCATTAGTGAAAGCCTTTGTTTCCTGTTGATTCCTTCTGGTTTTGCAAGTAACTAATAATAGATTTTGACGATTAAACTATGCCATCGTCGTCACCCACGTGACTTGTAAGTGTTTACTAATAGGTTTTAGCAGACAACTATTTAACCATGATGCACAGGTTTTGCAAACAGTCGTTCGTGAGAGTTGCTGAATAAACTATGCCTGTTTGATCAAAACATTCTGTTGAAATGTAATGAATTGAGAAAATGAAATCCCTCTTTTTTCAAACACAAAAACATTCCATTAGTGAGGTACACACAACACATAAATAAGGAAATGGCATTATAAAATTTGTAGATGAAAAAAAAATATAAATAATGGAAATTGGACAGCCTTCCAGTTGTCGTGCGGATGTTTTTCTGAGTCCAATGTGGGGCTACTAACAATTTTTTTGAATAGCGCCAAAAAGATATTTAGAATCATGTTGAGTTGTTCTGTTCCGGATGCACCGGAAAACCTACCATTACTCTTATTTTCGCGAAGTATTTCACCCGACTGTGATTAGCTACGACTGCATGCTGACCCCACAGCTATAAAATTTGATGAGATAAAACCTTCAGCACATATATAATTAAACATTTAACCCTTTGGAACTAGAGAAATGATTGTCACTCACCACATAGATTGACGTCCGAAATTGGATAGGTTACTCACGCTGTGACATTTACTTGATTTGTCTTAGGATGTCAATAAGTGACTATTATTATTTACATTTACTTCTTTATGTGGTTCTTATTTTTTAGGACACAGATAAGATCTCTTAAATCTGTTGAATTAATGTCCTTAAATGAAAATCCTTTTTCCATTTAAGGAAAAATGAATTTCATAATAAACCGATGATCGCAGATGGGAAGTTGGCTTTAATCCTCGCCTTACAAAACATTTATTTTACTATCCAAATTGAACCTCTTTTTCATTCCTTTTTCTCTATTATGAAGTGTTTATTGTGCATGTCTGTTGCACTGGGGATGTCAGACTTTAATGAGCTTTGTAGATAAGTTATCGATGGTTAACTTTCTGAGATCAGTTGGGACTTGACCGTAGTGTAAAAAAATACAAGTTAGAAACAAACAATAGAACGGCCGATTAGTCATCTGCGTTGTCGGAAAACTTTAGATGACCAACTGACTCGACAGTTTTGCCGGAGAAGGGATCGACCATTGAATACAACACCTAATTTCGCAATGAGTCAGAAAAAATGACATCTGACAATGTCATTTATGCTGAATGTCTGGACAATCTGGGCATACTTTTTAAAGTCGCTTTATAAGATATCCCACTAAGCCAATGTGGATATATTAATGATTTAAAATTTATCTTCATAAGTTTAAAGGTGGAAAAAAATATAAAAATTTTTCAACATTCGCATTTTATGTTTAATAGTTTTGTATTAGAGAGAAACATCTCACGAAGAACACCTAGGAACGTCTCAAGTAGTAGACCACTCGAGTTGAAAAGACCTCAAGAGCAAAGGGTTAATTAAAACATGTTTCTATCGATAAATTCTGAACTTAAGCAAAAAACACATTAATTCCGGTGTTATCTGTTAGAACTGAATCCACATGACTCAATTGGACTTTAACACGTTGACTTCCAGAAACGTTTTTGATGGTTTGTCCAGGGCACCGACGTGAATTTTCAATATGCGATGCCTATTATGCTGAAATATTATTTGCAATAGATAATATGAGTTATAAAATCATGCTTAAAGCAGTTTTCGGGGTGTAATTCACAGGTGACCCCATGGTAATTAAAGTGTTATGTACTTTCATTTGCTACGTCGCCGGTCATCGTTGGCCCCAACGACGTGATGTAGCCAAGTCGAGTGATTGTCACAGGTGACCCCCATGAAAGTCAATATGTTAAACATTGGCTGATTAAGCTATATTATTCAAATATTGAGTTTATGATATTTATGTTTATAAAATTAAAAATTGATAATAAAATGCTGATGGTATTGATATCGGAAGCATGAAGAATTAATATTTCCCTGAGGGAAAATTAAATCAAATTTTTGCGAGTGCTACCAAACTTTCTACCAAAAAAAATTAATTAAGAACTACTTCAATAAATATGTGTTTGTTTACGTCAATCTCAATGGTTCAATCAGTTAGCGAAATGGATAAAAAGAAAATACTCTGCAAATTTTTCTGATATAAGAAAAGTTGTGTTCTTTTAAAGTTTTTGTCTACAATTGTCGATTTTATAACTCAGTTTCAAAAGAATAAAATTCAGAAAATGAGAGTGGGAAACAATTTCATTTACACATGAATAAGAAACTAAATATTTCTCTGTCATTAAAGATATACTTTTAGTATTTTAATTTTTATCGTTTCATGTTGAATAATATTTTGGTTTAATTCTTTAATGTTTTTTTCTATCAAATGACAAATTGGTGTGAAACCGTTGATGATAATGATATTGCCAAAATTAAGAATACACACATAGCTGAGTAAAACTTTTATCCACTTTTCGAGTTCTAAATCTTTTTACCGTGAAATTTAGGTAACAATTACTTCATTAAGCATGTGTTTATTCTCTAGGCGAATAAGACTGGTTGATTTTTGAATGGATAATCCTCGTTCAGTTTTGGGATTATGTGAGATTTTTGGTTTTTTTTTTATTATATAACTATTCTAAATATAAATCGGCAGGGGAGAGCGGAGAGTTGGAAACAGAAAATGACACATGCAATAAATTTATCCCGAGCTAACAGAAACCCATTTCTTTTTTGGCAAATATAAATCAAGTTTCAGCTTTAAGGATGAGGATCAGCGTCGTATTATTCATCTTTTACTGAAAGTAAAATGGTCGTATGTGGCGAATTTTTCAGATGAACGCTGTTATTGCGAAGATAGGTGAAAAAAGTTTTTAATTGGAAGATTTACATGAAGTTCATATGAAGAGTGAATTTTCGGAGTAAAAAGGAATTGAAAATTAATGTTTTCATCGTACTAGGTATGATTATTATGAAATTCTGCAGTTTTTCTGTGAATAGATTTCGGTACAAAATTGTGAAATATAAAGCACTCGACTTCATAAAAATTAATAATATGCATTAAATTATAAATTATAAAATTAGTACGAGTGCGTTTCAATTTTCAAAATTGTCAATTCTAGATAATTTTTTACGTAATTGTATCTGAAAACCATGTTTTCGTTCAGTACAAAACAGTTAAGATTAAACAACTGGACTAAACTTAATAGCGTTCGTTTTTCATCTTTTACCTTGCAAAATGTCGTATGTGGCGAATTTTTCAGATGAACGACTGTTGTGCGAAAGTTTGTGCAGAATTTAATTGGAAAATGCTTTATAACAGACAGGAGGTTGAAAAAAGTTTTCATCGTCTAGGTAAGATTTACATGAAGTTTGCATCTGAAGAGTGAATTTTCGGAGTAATTAAGAAATAAGGCAAGACCATTAATACAACTGGACTAAAAATAATATGCATACTTTATTATAAATTATAAAATTAAATGGGTTTTTCAATACAAATTTCAAATTCTAGATTTGAAATTTTGTATCTGACGAGTTTTTTAGTAAGTTATTTTTTTTTTTTTTTTTTTTTTTTTTTCTTAAGAAAAATTGGAAAGACTCATTAATACAACTGGACTAAAAATTAATATGCATCATTTATTTTAAATTATAAAATTCAGTTATTTTTTCAATTCAAATTTCAAATTCTAGACTTATAATTTTATCTGAAGAGTGAGTTTTTGGAATTAAGAAATAAGGCAAGTCAGTTTAATACAACTGGAAAATTTTTAATATGCGTAATTTATTATAAATTATAATTAAGAAAGTACTAAGTTTAGATATTTATTCACCTCAGTAACTTTCAAACGTATCAACTATTATTGCTTAAATGCAATGCTTGATGTCCTGGGTAATCTGAAAATTCAGTTAGTATTACGAAAACATTAAATCAAAAAAAATAAATGGAAAAAACATAGGCATTTATTATTGTAGCAAAGTTTAATACTTAGACCTTCAAACTGTAGCGACAGATATTTAAGGCTAGAACCTTTATTGGGCATCTAGTATCAGGTCTAGAATCTAGCACTATAGTGTTATTTACGACCTATAAAACTGGGCTTAATATGTATTTATAACGTATAAGAAAACAAAGTGCTTCTAAACATTGACTTCGTTTGGATCAAATATGTTCTATACTTGGTAGAATCGAAGAGAAAATAGCTCGTAATTCTTTATAAATTATAAAGTATCATAAAAACCATCTCAATAATTATTGCATTAAATTGTAAATTTCCGAATTTACTTGTAAATGAAGGGAATAAATAAAAATTGTTTTTTATATCAAATAATTTTATGTTTATATTATAATATTTTTCATTCAAATTTATAATCTTTATCAAAATAAAGTTTAATAAAGAGGGCAATTTTGTGGAACATTAGTGATAGTTACATTATCGTTTAAAGTATGAAATTAAAATGTTCATAAACATATCAACTATTAATTCTTAAAAATGCAATGTTTGATGCCCTGGGTAATCTGAAACTTCAGTTAGTATGTTACAAACATTCAATCATTAAAGAAGTAAAAGGAAAACACATAAGCATTTATTATTGTAGCAATGTTTAATACTTACACTTTCAAACTATAAAACTGGGCTTAATATGTATTTATAACGTATAAGAAAAGAAAGTACTTCTAAATATCGACTTCTTTTGGATCAAATACTTTCAATACTTGGTAGAATCGAAGAGAAAATAGCTCAATACTTAATTTATAAAGTATCATAAAAACCATATGAATAATTATTGCATTAAATAGTAAATTTCTGACTTTACTCGTAAATTAAAGGAATAAAATAAAATTGCTTTTTATATCAAAGAATATTACGTTTGTATTGTAATCTTTTACTTTCAAATTTATAATCGCGATCAAAATAAATTTGAATAAAAAGAGCCCTTTTGTGAAATATTAGTGAGAGTTACATTATCGTTTAAAGTATGAAACTAAAATTTCATAAACATATCAACTATTAATTCTTAAAAATGCAAAGTTTGATGCCCTGGTGAACCTGAAAATTATGTTAGTATGTTACCAACATTAAATCATTAAAGAACTAAAAGGAAAACACATAAGCATTTATTATTGTAGCAATGTTTAATACTTACACTTTCAAACTATATCAACAGTTGTTCAAGGATAAAACCTTTATTAGGATCTAGTATCCGGTCTAGAGTCTAGGACGATAGTGTTATTTACGGCCTATAAAATTGGGCTTAATATGTATTTATAACGTATAAGAAAACAAAGTGCTTTTAAACATCAACTACGTTTGGGTCAAATACGTTCGATACTTGGGAGAATCGAAGAGAAAACAGATGTTAATACTTAATTTATAAAGTATCATAAAAACCATTTCAATAATTATTGCATTAAATTGTAAATTTCAGAATTTACTCGTAAATTAAATCAATAAATAAAAATTGCTTTTTATATCAAAGAATATTTGTTTGTATTATAATCTTTTACGTAAAAATTTATAATCTTGATCAAAATAAAATTTAATAAATAGAGCAATTTTGTGAAAAATTAGTGAGAATGACATTAACGTTTAAAGTATGAAACTAAAATGTTCATAAACATATCAATTATTAATAATTTAAAATGCAATGTTTGATGAACGTTCGATACGTGGTAGAATCGAAAAGAAAATAGCTCTTAATAATTTATAATTTATAAAGTATCATAAAAGCTATCTCAATAATTATTGCATTAAATTGTAAATTTCTAAATTTACTTGTAAAATAAAGGAATAAAATTGCTTTTTATATAAAAGTATTTTATGTTTGTATTATAATATTTTACACCCAAATTTATAATCTTGATCAAAATAAAATTCAATAAAAAGCGCAATTTTGTGAAAAATTAGTGAGAGTTACATTAACGTTTAAAGTATGACACTAAAATGCACATAAACTTTAAATAAAATATAATTGCATACTAAAGATATTTATCAAAGTATTTATGTTCAAGCGAAACTATATTGCATGTATAATTTAGAAATAAAGAAAATCAAGCGAGTAGTTTTCTAATTTTTCATTACCTTAAACGACCTCAATATATTATATTTATCTGCAATTTAGGCGCCATGTATTACTTTCATCGATACAGTAATATGAGTCCATACGTTTACATTAAAAACAAATAGTTGTCAATTAACTCACCAAATTTGCAGTTTGAAAGTTTAGAGTTGAAATTTTTTCTTGTTTTCTAGGCTTAACTTCTGACCAATTACTCTTCCTGCTAAATCACTGTAATTATAGATAAAGCCGATCAAAAATTTCCCCATTCCGTTCCCTTACAATGGTTCCCTATTTCGGGCCAGACACATTAATTTACGTTTATAGTGTGGACATGTCTGGACAGTTTGACGGAAAAATGAATGAAGTCACTGTCTGAAGATACGGTTTCGTAGACTAAAGATGAGATGCATTTTAGTGTTTCGTTTGTGATTTACCATTTTTTTCTAATTAGAGACATAAAATTATGTATTGTAGAATCATCTGGTTTGTTTAACACTTGGAATGCGGTTATATTTCACAGCCAACTTACGCGTGCAGCTGGCGTTTTTTCGTGAATTTCGCGAAAGTTTAGTTATTTAAAATAAATCGCAGTAAATCGAAAACTACTTTGTTTTTATGAACGAAATTTTGTTTATTTTACACTTTAATATATGCTGTATGATTATTTATCAAAAAGCAAAACAATATTTTTATGAAATTGCAAGACTAAACGATTTTTAAAATTGAAATCCGATAATCTGTCTGCGCATATTTTTTCATCACTATCTTTGTTACAACGGCTCATTTTATCAATTTTATATTCATTGTAGCGTACTGGGCTCTAAGTGAGCCCAAAAATAGGATAGCGGAGGCCTACGCCCAGACTAATGATATTTATTTAGAAACGCAATGTTGAATTTATGATAAATACAGATGAAACAATTAATAATCTGTATCCCAGTGTACGGTACGCTATTTTGGCGGGTTTTTTGGCGTATTTTTGACGCCATTTCTCGGGCGATACTTATTCTCTCCTTGTCAACTTCACCCTTTCTCTCCCGTTAAAAAATGGTAACCTCGTTTTCTGCTTTGTTTTGTGTGCGTTATCGGATCCTCTTTGGAGTAACTTGCGCAATAAACGGTGTGATGTCATGATGATCTAATTCTTGTTTAATCCGATTATATTAAAAGTTGTAGGAGGTAAGTTTGAATTTCAACTTACCTCCGTTTTTGCCGTTAATTTAACGGTTTTGCAGCTTGCTACATTTCAATCTGTTTTTCACCAGTGGAGTGGTTGAGCTCTGCATTCTCTTCAATCGTATTTATTTCAAAAATTTTATTTGTTCTAATTTTATAGTATTTAAATTTCTTAATAAGTATTTGTTTTTTTAAATTTTCAGTATAATGATTTTTTTGTCCCGCTGCATGTTAGGCTTGGGTACTTGGCGTGTGCTTCGCGGAGTCGTGTTCCGCCAATAGTCGCCAAAAACAAGATAGCGGACAAGGAGCGTACCGTTCACTGGGAATTAACCCAATTAATATCTACAAATGAAAATGATGATCCTTGCAGGAATCAGCTTCATAAGAAAAAAAAGGGGGGGGGGAGGACTCACTCAGTCGATCCCTCGACGTTCTGGGCCGGTGAGTTCACAGGAGATTCGATCTGTCTCACAGGAGATTCGAACTCTGCTCTTTTATATCGTTGTCTGACCGCAAAATGTCCATCTCAGCTGATGAGACAGCTGGTTCATGATGTGGTGAGAAACCGCCTGTAGACTCTGGCTTGACATGTGCAAGCAGCCCGGTTCCAAGGGATGTTTGCAGCAATCGGGAGCAATCTCGTCGATCATTAATCGATGTCTTCGGACAAATCTTTTGAGAACGAAAGAGAAAGTATTTCTGCTTCCCTTACAATACAGAGGACTTCTGTCGTGTGAAACTCTTTCTTCATTATGCCATTGAAATTAACACTTGGAACACTTCATCAGCATCCTAATACTTTCTCAGACAGACAGATTGAGATGGTCCTCGGTGTCAACAATCCTCCATTCAGCATCCCATTCTGCGAGAAACAACGTCCTTTCACTAGGTAAAGAAGAGCTCAGTTCAAGTGCTCACAAAAGGCACGTTTGCTATTTTTCTACGTTATGCCGGTTTTTCTCACGGTCTTTGATAAGTCTGTATCTGGAAATTTAATGTAACGAGAGATTGTTACATCATAAAACTTATCTTCAAATTGACAAAACGCGACTTGTACGTTTTGGAGCTAGGAATTCAATTGAAGAAGAAATAACGCAACAAAAGACCGAGTAACTAGACAATCATAACTTGTGGAAAGAGAAAATGCAAAGCGTTGCATAGCAACGCAAACAACAGGCATATAAACTCACACATACATATAATTATACGTACTTAGTAGATTTGTGGTGGTTAGCAGGTATCTACCACAAATCTACTAAATACTATTTTTACGTAACCAGCGTTACAGCGACAGACTACAAAAAAGTAAAAATACGTTGACGTATTAATGTCGGTTTATCTGTAAGATGTAATGTAGTTTTTTTTTAATTCAGTAATTTTTGTGACGCTATTAATTATACATGCGAATCATAATTGAAGGACACTATATCACATATTTCTAACTTTGCAGGTGACCCTTAGAGAGCTTACATATTTGTTTCCGATAAGCATTCAGATCAGTATTCAAATTCAGAGGACAGTACATGTAGCCCGAACTGAAATTATCTAGTAGAGAGTTACGGACAAACTGTAAAATCTAGCAGAATAGTTTCTAAAGTAAGCAAAAATGGTCATCCTCGACTGCTAGGAGTATATAAGGTAATTCTAATACACTAGCATATAGCACGTCTAATGATAGGATCAGTAAAACTTTTAATTTTCCAGAATTGCAAAGTACCCTATGAGGCTGGTAAAGAAAAATGGTGTGTTTTTTGGCTCAGAATTATCTGGTACACTCTCAATAATTTGTTTATCTCCATACTCCTCTAAATTCTCCCGAAACTGTGATTGCAGTTTAGAATCACGTTGAATCCATTTAGAAAGATAATTTAAAGTTTCCTTATCTTCGTCGAAATTATCGTTAACTTCTTCAGAATTTTTTTTTATCCTGGAAACCACGTCCCCCCGCCTTTTTTTTGCGTAAGTCTAAGCTAAGATTCCAAGGGCTTGTCCCCGTGGCCAACTCAATGAAACCACCTCTTCTTGGGAACCACATTTTCCTTTTGGCTCTCAAGTTCCCATTGCCTTTTTTATTTACCCATTTAGGTTAGCGTTTCTGAAGCCAAGCGGAGTTCAAGTGAACCTTTTTAGAGCAAGCCGAGTCATGGGGGTACCACAGGGTGGACCAAAGTTCCGTCGCAATGACTTCTGAATGATAGTCCTGAGGCCAGGATTGCGATTGTCGCCTCTCGTAATTTCCTGCTCCCTTTTCTGGCTCTCTTGGTGTCTCGTCTCCTTTGGTACAACGAGCAAAATTTCATCTTGCTTTTTTCTATTTCGGCTCACGTGGTTCGCTCCACCCTCTCTAATTTCAGTGTCAAGAGGTCCACAAAGCATCCAGTAAGTATTCTAAATTATCTCCTCAGTAGTGCTCGTCTTCTGCGTTCCCTCATGGATTGCGCCTGCGGCTCCACACCCGCGCGTCGGGTTCTTCGATGGATTCAGTGCGGGGTCAGGTGGCCCAATACTCGCTATCTGCCCACCGCCGCCAGGAAAGCCTGGAGGGGCTCAAGTCCACATGGACCCAATTTTTCACTTGATTGTCACAGCTTTTAATGAAAGTAAAGGTATGAAACTATCATTTCCACTACACCCTGGACGTAGATAGAATTCGTTGTTATACTGGTGTTAAAATTTTCATTGCATCAAAAAATAATCGATGATTAAACTTAAAACTGTTGCATATGTATCTAATCTATTATTTAAGCCAAATATAAAAGAAAATTATTTACGCAATATCTAAGTTCAGTGATAAAACGTTTAAAAATAATGCAGACGATATTTAAATAACTTAAAATAAGAATTGACTCAATGAAAGGAATGACCTCATAATACTAGAAAAAATGTCATTTTTACCCATTTATTATGTAATAAGTTGTATTTAAACGGGGAAAATAGGATTTGAAATATGGGCATTAATGGGTCAAAAGGAGGGGACAGAGTGGATTTCGAACGGTAGAATCCCAGTTCCGGGGGCCGTCCGCCATGTTTTTGGCTCTATTTTTGTACAAGTGATTGCCAAATTGTCGCCAGGTGAAGTTTACAATTTGTGATTCGTGTTGTATTAAGTTTATACCCAATTTCAAAACAAATTTTGAACAAAAAAAGTTTGAAATTTTGTTAAGATGAATACAAATTAAAAAAAAAAATAGAAAATAAAAAATAGAGCAAGGTTTGCCAGAAAACTGGGTTCTAGAATTTGGCGACATCGCCCACGTTTGGCGCGCCTACTGTACTTGGTTCGGCGGGCCCCTTGAACTGAGATTTAGTCTATGGAGCTACTATCGCGAAGCAACTAAAAATTTATTTGCTTTACTTAATCTCGATGTTCATAGTATTTTTTAGTATTGTAAGAAAGAGTTACAGTTCAACAACGCCAACGCGAAACTGACTTAAATGCGAAAGCGAAGTGAGTGACCCTCCTTCGACCCCATTGGTCAAGAGGGGTTGCTAACCGCGGAGTAGCCCTCTTCAGCCAAGACAAAGCTGCCCAACGAACTTTTTCGAGAGATCTGCAGGTCCCCTTAAAGAGAGAGCAAGTGTGGGGCTAAATTTCTTCTTCACTGCTTTTTACACCATTTCATTTTTACACCAAAACGCTATGTTTGACATATCTTAGACCGATTGTTGTCCCATTACAATAATGGCCTAAATAGCATTTTTTTCCTATTTACACCTTCATTTATATTCAAAATAAACAAAATTCAGCAGGAGGAATTTTTTTTTTTTTTTTTTGTATTTTCTTACGAGTACTCACATTATACATGCGGCTTGACTAGACTCTCTGTTGGCCTAATCTCAATAAGTATAAATTTTTGAACTTCAGTAATGAATCTTTTAAAAGGAAAATATAGAAATTTTTAGTGGCATTCCAATAATACTAAGTATGTATTAATACTGATAGAACTTCAAGGTAGAGATGTCCCCCAAATTAAACCTTCTAGAATGAATTGACATTACGTTTTCTATTAGATTCCGTTTGCTGTGATAAACATCAATCCCAGTGATTAGTAATTTCGTCTCAATATTTGCGTCTTCAAAACAAATACCCCTATCTTTGTTTACTTTTCTGAAAGTACTGTAGTGATTATTTTAGAGAGAATTTAGAACTCCGTTGAAAATACACTTTAACTGCGTACTAAATTTAAACCCTTATTTACAGTCTTTCATGTGACCTAAATTTTAGTAGAAAATGTTTTAAAACATACACTGATGAAGACTGATAAGTTTTTAATGTTCTATGCAAGCTGAAATGTATATATTTTTAATTTTGAGGTAAATCTACCTATTTTTCAAAGTTGTTTAATTTCTATGGTCTATATTATATTATGGATAAAATATACTATACTTCGGAAAGAAATGGTAAAATGTCACATATTTAAAATTTTACAGGAGTGCGAAATAACTAAATTTTATAGATTTTTTTTTATACAGGTCGTTTTTAGCATAAGGGTCTAAGCATTTTTGATGTGATGAGTAAGTGTTAGTACCTGTAAAGATATGAAAATAGTAAAAATGAGAAGGTTTTTGTTCAAATAAGAGATTTACTTTGAAACTTGTTGGTGCAGGGTATCTGAACATCGCTTCGGACCAGTTGCATCTTTACATGGCCTCTGTTTTTCCAGCTGGAAATGGAATGTTCCAACAGGACAACGCCCCATGTCACAAGGCTAAAATTGTGTTAGAGTAGTTCCAAAAACATGATGCTGAATTCCAGTTAATGTCCTGGCCACCTAACTCACCGGCTCTCAATCCGATAGAACACGTTTGGGATGTCATGGGACTGGCTCAGAGTTCAAACATCACCAATTCGCAATATCTCGGATTTTCTTAACCGTTGCTTAAACATCTGGTACAATCTGTCTCCAGCCATCTACCAAGGACTTGTGACATCCATGCCAAGCTGTGTTGCACGCCAAAGGTGGGTCAACTCGTTATTGACAGGTGGTCATAATGTTTTGGCTCTTAAGTGTAGATCTTTCGGTATCTCACGTATGTCAGTATTTGAATGTTTAAAAAAAGTAATCTTTTACCCCAATAATACTACATATTATGTAACTCTGATATTATAGAAATTGTATTGAATTCAGTTTTAAATTGATATATGGAAACTGGAAGTAATAATTATTTATAAACTTCATTTGTTTATTATTTATAGCTATCCCTGTAAAAGAAAAATAAAGAAAAATATGGACTTTTGTCCGGATTTTGTACGGACTTTTGTATGGATGTGTCTCTTTACTTTTAATACTCAGATACATATTTTGAAAAATATATAATATTAAAATTTTCAAACAACACTTTAAAATTCTTTTACTCAAAATGGTGCCATTTAAATATTTTAATAATCACAATTTATTGATATCACCTTTATTCTAAGCTTTCAACAGATATTTACGTGAAACAGTTTTACTCCGAAACTTGTTGGTTTATGGTTTATTTTCAGTTCACTAAACCTTTTAAGTTCTAGCAATGAAAGTAAGGATCTTCTTTATTAAGTAGCACCTATTAAAGGAGAATTTGTTATACACATAGGTCTTCAGGTCACTTATGTCAGTATCTGAATGTTTAAAAAAGTAATATTTTACCCTGATAATATTACATGTTACGTAAGTCCCGGTATTACAGAAATTGTAACGAAATTCAGTTTTAAATGAATATAAGGAAACTAAAAGTAATAAATATTTATAAAAAATATTTGGCTATTTTTTATAAATATCACTGTTAAAAGAAAATAACGAGAAATATGGACTTAGTGTCTCTTTATTTTTAATACTCAGATAAATATTTTGAAATATATATAATATTAAAATTTTCAAACAACACTTTAAAATTCTTTTACTCAAAATGGTGCCATTTAAATATTTTAATAATCACAATTTATTGATATCACCTTTATTCTAAGCTTTCAACAGATATTTACGTGAAACAGTTTTACTCCGAAACTTCTTGGTTTATGGCTTTTTTTTCAGTTTGCTAAACATCTAAGTTCTACAAATGAAGGTAAGGATTTCCCTTATTAAGTAGCACCGATTAAAGAAGAATACTTTACACACATATATCTCCAGGTATCTCACGTATGTCAGTATTTGAATGTTTAAAAAATAATCTTTTACCAGAATAATATTACAGATTATGTAACTCCGATATTAAAGAAATTGTATCAATTGAGTTTTAAATGAATATAAGGAAACTAAAAGTAATAAATATTTATAAAAAATATTTGGCTATTTTTTATAAATATCACTGTTAAAAGAAAATAACGAGAAATATGGACTTAGTGTCTCTTTATTTTTAATACTCAGATAAATATTTTGAAATATTTATAATATTAAATTTTACAAATAATGGTTTTTAAAATTTTTTTACTCAAAATGGTGCCTTTTAAATATTTTAATAGTCACAATTTATTGATATCACCTTTATTTTAAGCTTTCAACAGATATTCACGTGAAACAGTTCAGTAAGTAAACCAAACGACGTCTGTTGGAAAATAAAGCCAAACTGTGCATTTTCCTGCACACCTTTATTTTAAGTTACTTTACGTCCTTACAGTACTGACCTAATCCTTCCATGCAACAAAGCATCGAATTCACCCAACACGCACAACGCGGTGCCCTTTATTCCATGCAATGTTTACTTGAATGGATCACTCCCGGCCGTTCATTCATTCCTCACAATGGCTTCAACCTACTCATTAAAATCGGAGGAACGCCTTTTCCTGATTGTTAGGTAGAACAGATTCTTTCAACTGCAGATCTCAGAGTGAGAAATCTCAGAAACTGTGTCCCTAATCCGACTACGAGAGTGAAAGCGTGAATAGCCGAGAAGAAAGGTAAACTTAATATAGGATTTTCGAAATGTTTTAGTGAGGTGGATTTGCCATCAGCGATTCGCGCAAACGATTATGAATAAGAAGTGGATTTTCTTGGCGAGATTTTAAAGCGAAAAGGAATTGAAAATGTATTGTGGTTGAACTGAAAGTTTCAGAAATCGTTTCATGTTCTCGTGAATAGATTATTACCCTTTTGTTTTCTTTGTAACAGCCTAAAATATACTAAGTCAGCAAATTTAAACTAATTTCAAAGTATCAGAGTAGTTGCTGGTTTAAAAAAATTATCTTTTAAGGCGATATTATTTAATATCATGTTTCTGAAGATATAACAGATATTGTATTAAAATTCATTTTAAACGAATTTAAAGAATTTGGTAGTATTAAATATTTATAATACGGTTGTATTAAATATTTATATATCGGTTATGATTTGATATTCCTGTCTAGAAAAATGAGGAGAAAAATATATATCTGGTAGTCGATAAACTTTAACAGGCTTGTTACCTTTTCAATGCTTTAAAAGTTAGTGAAAATATATTGATGTTCAAAGTCTCATAACATAAAAAATATTTATTTATATGCTGGCATCAATAAATATTTATAATGCATTTCTTTAGCTATGAATTAGGATTTTTTTTATACCTTTAAAAAAATAAAGTGAAAAACGTATCTCGTAGACACTAAACACTTAACTGATATGGTACCCTTTAAAATCTTAAAATGTACACAAAAATGTACGAATAACAAATGTCTTATAATCTAAAACATATTTATTTAGCAAAATGAAATTTATCTGTGAATTTTATGTAATATTTGTCATAAACAATTATTGGATTAAACAAAAAATTTATGAATTGCAAAATTAAATTATTGTATATTGTATTGTAGTTAAATTATGTATTAACACATTTCTAATTTTCCGGACGATTTAACACTATTTTTTTTTAAATATACCAATTTTCCTTTGACTTGTGAGATTAATATTCTATGATTTTATTGAAAAGTTAATTAGAGTTTTTTTAGCAATTTCATTAACATATCAGATAATTCTAGTCGTTATTAAAATTTTTATAATTAAATAGCACGATCGTTTCTCATGTTAAAAACACGGTTTACTGCTGATAAATGCATAGTTTTGAAAGAAATGAAATAATATAACACAATTACTAAAATTTTGATATTTTAACTTTTGCATCTTAAATCGAAAATTTTTGAGGCCACATAATCAAAAGAAGAAATTGTTTAAATTCGGAAAAAATAATTTTTTTAATTAAGTCAATTTTTTAGTTATAGAACAATATAGACTTCACACCCAGCTTATGATTTGGATAATTATTATTCCAAAATAAATTATGTATTTGCTTCAATATTGTAATATGTTTATTGATTATATTGCATAGAATCAATATAAATAATTTCAAAAAAGAAATTTTCTAAAATTAATAACTCATTTTATTCAAATTTGGTATTTTCATAAATTTAAGAAATATATACTACCGAAATAAAATTTTCTATGATATTAGGTAAATTATTCCTTCACTCCACTAACGTAAAATTACCAAAGATTTTCTCGAAACTATTTAAATAGAATAAAGTCATCTGTCAAAATTAAAATAATTATTACGCATAATTAATAACATGATCAATGGCATAAAAAAGTAACTCTTATTGTATATTCTTAACCGTAAATTTTTAAATAGAAGAAATTTTATATCTCTACCAAGGTAGAAACATAAAATCTATCAAAGTTTTTACTGCACATGAACATATATTTACATAGAATTTTATTGGTATATATATAGAAATGATCGAAGTGTTTAAATTTATATTCTATGAATGATTTTAATTTGAACTTTGTCATCATCAAAATTTATGACCAATTTTCTCTTCATTGAAATGAAAATCAAGCAAAATCATTAAAAGTAGTTTATAATTAACATTTGTAACTATATATACTATATTCTGTGGAACAACAAACTTCATATGAAATAATTCCTGTTTAAAAACTAAAGCTTCTTTAGATGCATTCATATTAAGATATAGAGTAGAGTAAAGACAAATTTATTTTATCCCAGGACCTCTGTTGAAAAAACTTCTGTGCCAAGTAATAGAGCAACATATTGTAGTGCCAGCCTCATTTTACTCGGTATTTCATTAAAACTCAGAGTGATGTGCTACTGACGTTGAAGTGACATTCAAAATTCATGAACGGCTGAAAGGAGACCCCCTGCCATGGCGAATTGTTGCTGAATATGAGGAGAACATTTCCGGAGTTAATTCAACGATATTCAAAATTTAAGAATTTTCGAGACATTGTTCCTTATGAGCAGTTATTATTGGGAATAAATGACATAAGTTCTATTGTTTGAAATAGAGATGGGTCATTTTACAATCCACTTTCAAACTAAATGATTGCATTAGCTTAGTCGACGAAAAAATATTTATGATACAATTCACGCTTTAATTAAAAATATTTCGTAATTTTTTTCAAATCAATAGAATGAAATAAAAAACGTTAAAATGCGTGAAACCGTTTCTATAGATTTATCCAATATTTAATAAATACACTATAACCCATTAACACTCAATATTATTACGTCTCCAAAGCAGTAAATATGATGAGATAAATTAATATTACAGCCTGCTATCATTAGTGACCAACGTATAGCCTGTCATATGACAGGATTAGTAAAAGTTTTAAATTTCCAGAATTTTAAAGTACCGTATGAGGCAGGCAAAAAATTGGTTTGTTTGTTGGCTGAGAATTATCTGGTATACTCTCAATAATATTTGTATCTTCATACTCCTCCAAAGTCTAACGATATTATGATGCAGTTTAAAATCAAGTTGAATTTATTTAATCAAACCATGTGGTTATGTATAAAAAAACACATAAACGAACAAACTTCTTAATTTCCAAATATATATAACTTAAATGCTAGATATTTATTAGTCCATGAAATAGACTCCTAAATTTTATGAAAAGAATTTGTTGTTAATACTGGTGATAAAATTTTCATTGCAGCAAAAAATAATCGATGATTAAATTTAAAATTATTATATGTGTACCTAATC
The DNA here is from genome assembly GCA_032207245.1 of Pardosa pseudoannulata. Taxonomy (NCBI): domain Eukaryota; kingdom Metazoa; phylum Arthropoda; class Arachnida; order Araneae; family Lycosidae; genus Pardosa; species Pardosa pseudoannulata. The sequence goes on along the minus strand of CM063506.1, from coordinate 59,602,872 downwards.
TATTATTTAAGCCAAATATAAAAGAAAATTATTTATGTCTTATCTAAGTTCAGTGATAGAAATATGAAAATAATGCAGACGATATTTAAATAATCTAAAATAAGAAATGACTAAATAATTTCATTAAAGTAATGACGTCATAATGGTAGAAAAAATGTAATTTTTACTATTTATTATGTGATAAACTGATAAATTTAATCGGCTTCTATTGACCGGAGAGAATAAAACTTGAAATAACGGCATTAAACGCTAGAAGAGGGGGAAAGGGGGAATTTCGAACGTTTTAAAACTAGCTTTGAAATTTGATAACCCTAACTCAAACCCATCAAGAAGCAAATATGGATGCCCCTATCCATTCCAGGTCGAACCGCTTCATAAATTCGTGGACAGACGGTCAGATAACTTAGGCTATTATTATATAGGGGATTGGGTGTAATTTCAAACATCATATTATATAATTTATATAAAAGAAAAATTAGAGTTAGATTTATATATATATATATATATATATATATATATATATATATCATGTATTAATACAATAAAATTTGTGTAATAGATGTAACTTTACAACATGGCTTCATTTGAAGTACTTACTGAAAAAGTAAATCTGGGCAAAAATATTAAAAAATTATGACATTTCGATGCAACTAATAAAGATTATAGATATTTATAAAACTGGGGATATAGTTATAAAGTGTCATTTCACCTTGAATAAAAAGAAAAAAATCGAAAAAAATATAAAAATTTAAAAAATTATTTTTAACATCTGTAAAATTCGTCTTCAGTCAGGAATAGTTCAACCCCGTATTTAAACAATTTGTAAAAAATAATTGTAAATTGTAAAAAAAAAAGATCTTTTTTAGATGCCGCAAGTGTTTGCAGAGTATTTCAAGCTACAAAGTTTAGATTTTTCATTTGGTGGAAAGAAATTCCTTAATAAATCATGCTTTATCTATCACTTCACCCGTATTCAAATATAGTGTAAAGTAAACACATAAATTTATTTTATCGAAAATCCTCCATTAGAAAAAACTGTCGTGCCAAGTAATTTAGCAACATATTGTGGTGCCAGCCTCATTTTACTCGGTATTTCATTAAAACTGAGAGTCATGTGCTACTGACGTTGAAGTGCCATTCAAAATTCATGAACGGCTGAAAGGAGACCCCCTGAAATTGCGAATTGTTGCTGAAAATGAGGAGAACATATCCGGAGTTAATTCAACGATATTCAAAATTTAAGAACTTTCGAGTGATTGTTTCTTATGAACAGTTATTATTGGGAATAAATGACGTACTTTCTATTATTTGAAATAGAAAGGGGTCGTTTCCCAATCCACTTTCAAGCTAAATGTTTGTATTTGCTTTGTCAATGAAGGAATATTTATGGTACAATTAACATTTTAATTAAAAGTATTTCGTAAATATATTTATATACATTTAATAAAATGAAAATTTTAAAATGTTAGAAACTGTTTCTATAGATATATGCAAAATTCAACATATACATTACATTCCACTAACACTAGATATTACTGTTATCTCCCAGACAAAAACATTAATGAAAAACTAAATAGTACAGCCTGCCCGCATTAATGATTACATGTAAATTCAACCATCACAGGATAAAATTTATAAAAAGAAAAATTCTTAAAAGATCTGCATGCTATCCTATATTGACAGTAAATATTTCTAATTTGTAGAATTAGTTATACGATTACAATGACTTTCAAAGAGAATAAAAAAAATGTGAAATAAAACATAAAATTTAACCATTTTTAATAAAAAAATTATTCGTCAATAAATTAAACATGGCATTAAACTATTTGTAAACTTTATTGTAATAAAGATGTCCATACCATTTAGATTCCGCTAATTTATATTTTCAGCTTCATAAATTAAATAATTTTATTTCCTGAAAATATAATTACACAATAATATACATGTTTATTAAAACTACATTTGTATTCAAGTATAGTGTAGCGTAAGCACATAAATTTATTTTATCGAAAATCCTCTATTGGAAAAAACTACCGTGCCTAGTAATTGAGCAACATATTGTGGTGGCAGCCTCATTTTACACCGTATTTTATTAAAACTCCGAGTAATGTGCTACTGACATTGAAGTGCCATTCAAAATTCATGAACGGCTGAAAGGAGACCCCCTGCCACTGCAAATTGTTGCTGAAAATGAGGAGAACATTTCCGAAGTTAATTCAACGATATTCAAAATTTAAGAACTTAAAAGCCATTGTTTCTTATGGCTAGTTATTATTTCCGAATAAATGACGTACGTTCTGTCATTCGAAATAGAAAGGGGTATTTTCGCAATCCACTTTAAACCTAAATGTTTGTACTTGCTTTGTCGACGAAGACGTATGGTAAAATTCACGTTTTAATTAAAAGTATTTCGTAAGTATATTTATATATATTTAATAAAATTAAAAATACTTACATGCTAGAAACTGTTTCTATAGATATATGGGAGAAATTTAACATATACATTACAACCCATTAACACTCGATATTACTATCATCTCCCAAAGAAGAAAAATAATGAAAAAATAAATATCACAACCTGCCTGCATTAATGATTAGGTGTAAATTCAAGCATCACAGGATAATATTTATAAAAAGAAAAATTCTTAAGATTTATATGCTATCCTATATTGACAGTAAATTTTTCTAATTTGGAGAATTAGTTACAAGAATACGTTTGACTTTCAACGATGTTGGAATAAAACATACTAATTGTAACCATATTTACTAAAAACTCTATTCGTCAATAATTTAAACATGGGATTAAACTATTTGTAAAGTTTATTGTAATAAAGATGTCCATACCATTTAGGTACCGCAAATTTATATTTTCAGCTACATAATTTAATTTCTTTATTAAAATAAAACCTTAACAATATACACGTTTATTAAAACTACATTGGTATTCAAGTATAGTGTAGCGTAAACACATAAATTTATTTTATCAAAAATCCTCCATTGGAAAAACTGCCGTACCAAGTAATTGAGCAACATATTGTGGTGCCAGCCTCATTTTACACCGTATTTCATTAAAACTCCGAGTCATGTGCTACTGACGTTGAAGTGCCATTCAAAATTCATGAACGGCTGAAAGGAGACCCCCTGCCACTGCGAATTGTTGTTGGAAATGAGGAGAACATTTCCGGAGACAATTCGACGATATTCATATTTTAAGAACTTTCGAGCCATTGTTTCTTATGAGCAGTTATTATTGCAAATAAAAGCCGTGCGTTCTATTATTTAAGATAGAAAAGGTCGTTTCACAATCCATTTCCTAGCTAAATGTTTGCGTTAGCTTTGTTGACAAAGAAATATTTCTGATACGTTTCAGATTTTAATGAAAAGTGTTTTGAACATGTATTTCTGTCTCAGTAAGGCAGTTAAATATATTATAATTTTTGAAATATTTATATAAACAGACATACCGTACAGAAAATCTATATAATCATCCTAACCCATTAGAGACTGAATCATATCTGCTAAGTACATATTGTCGAATGTTATGAATCGAAGTTATATTTTTGTTGAAGTTAAAAATATGTGTAAAATCTTTAAATATTATAATATGTAACAGATTATCTGTAATTTAACAAGTCAGAATGTGCTATTTAGAAGTGGAAATCATAAACAGAGATTTATTAACTATGTTACATAAACTTAGTACTATAAAATGGAGCTATTAAATATATTAAATGAAGTTAATGTAATAAGTATAAAATTATTCTTCACTAATTATTTTAATTATTTGCCGAAAAGCAAATACATGCTTAAAAATAAAAATATATATGTCCAAATAATAAAACTATAAATAATATTTGATATTTGAAAATTTGTGTTGACTCTAAGAAATCATAAAAATTCTTTTAACTGTTTGCAAGCAAACCCTATTAATAACTAATAGGTGATAATAGGCTTAAAACACAATATTTGGGCACATAACTCTACATTAAGTTTTATTACACTATATTTTCAAACAATGGATTATTTTTTCAATTACTTAGAATATATTTTCAATTAAAGATTTATGATTTTTTGATGTAGAATATTGACAGGATGGAATGTTCTTCTAAGGTGGGTTTCACAAATGTAGCTTCGTTGATAAGTTTTATTTAGAGCACTGTGCACCCCCCCCCAGGGGATTTACCTACTTTAGGTAAATATGAGTGTTGCAATTCCGAGGTATCCCAGTGAATATATTTCTACTATAATTCTACATTTTAAGCGTATTCTTAAGGTAACAAGTGAGTTTATTCTAAGAACTAGAAGGTACTCGCAAAATAAATAAGATCCTATTACAAAATTAATGCCATTGTTTATGAAATTAATAGAATTATTATACATATTTGTTAGGGAAATATATATTTCTACTATAATTCTACATCTTAAGCGAATTATTATGATAAAATGTGAGTTTATTTTTAAGCCTAGGAAGTACTTTCAAAATAAATAAAATCCTATTACAAAATTAATGTCATTGAACAAAATTTTAATACTATTTCTTTTTAAATAATTAAAATGTATTAACTTGTAAAATCAATAAATATTTACCTTAATGTTTTAAGCGATTAATCACGTAATCTTTTTCCTAAGAGACTTTAGATTTTTCAGCGACTTTTGGGAGTCAAGAGTAAACCTTGATCATTCAGGTTAGCTCGAAAATAGGCATTAATTTCGTTATTAGAGAAGAGAAACTATTTTCCTGGAACAGCTAAACATTGTGAGTAGTGGACAGAAAATTAGCAATTATGTTAACATTTTGTAAAAAAGAAAAGAATTTAAGTCGGTGACTACTCCTTTAAATCAGACATTTTATGGCTGGGAAATTTGGTATTAAAAAATTAATAATTTTAGACAGAATTTTAGATGTAATAATTTTAACAACCTGATGCACATATTTTTTTAAATAGTTGGGCCAAAAAATCAATATTTGTAACGTAAAAAACACATTTTAGAACGTTAAATGTAGAATATATATATATATATATATATATATATATATATATATATATATATATATATATATATATATATATATATATATATATATATATATATATATATATATATATATATATATATATATATATATACATATATATATATATATATATATATATATATATATATATATATATATATATATATATATATATATTATATATATATATATTATATATATATATATATATATATATATATAAATATATATATATATATATATATATATATATATATATATATATATATATATATATATATATATATATATATATATATATATATATATATATATATATATTAAATATTATATATATAAAAAATATAATATATTTAATTTATATATATATAAAAATATATATTATATTTATATTTTTATTATATATTATATTTATATTTTCTATATAATTTAATAAAATTTTAAATATATATAAATAAAAATTAGTGTTTAATTACACCTTCCAATGATAAATATCAATAAAACGATTTTTTTCTTTCGCATTGTTATTTTCAAATCTTGATTTCATTGAGTGTGAAAAATTATAGCAAAGTAAAGTACAACACCACTCGAATACAGTGTGCAAGTAACGAAAAAAGCACGTTAAGGGGTTAATATGTTACCTATATGTATAGTAGCATTAAATTTACATATATATCAGTCAGGAAACAAAAATAAAATTAATTTTGCTAATACGCTGAAAGATTTCAAATCTCCTGAAATATCACTGATTTCGTAAATTTTTGTAATATTTAATACAATTCAATTTCAGTGGCATAGTCAACCGCAAAGAAAAACACATTAAATATAGAATATAAAAACGCATAGCTGGTTAATTAATTCTTATCAGTTGTTCCACACACAAGGATCACAAAATTCTTCTTTTTACAAAGGAAGGGGTCATTTTAAGACCTCGTTCCGCATAAAGATGTTACATTAGCACGAAAAAAGCTTAAGAACACCAGTGAAAAAAAAAAACCTCTTTGAATTGATAACAGAACGGCATATTGTTTTGCCAGCTCTATACTTAGCGGCATTTCATTAAAGGTCTGTACGTGACATCTTACAGTCATTCAGAATTCATGAGTAGGGAAAAAAATCCCTCTTCATTGCAATTAGAAATAAGCTGAGGTGTTTAAACAGCGATAGACAAGGTAATTAAATTTTAAACTTGGAGACCCGATTTTTCGTATAACCCTGTTTACTTCGGATAAAAATACTGAGGAGTATTAATTAAACTGCAATACTGAAAGAGAAACGTGTAATAATGTAAAATAGTCTTTTTTCTTTTACAAATTAACCTCTGTTTCGGATATCTTATCGATCTATTTTCTTGATATATTTTGTTCTGGGAAATAATTTTCTATCTAAAGTTAATTTAGATTAGCGAGATATACGTAGACGTATTTTGCATTGTGCTGCTGAATTAGATTCATTTAGCGGTTGCGTGATCTATCTGCAGTATAATGTTAAATTTTTCGTCAGGGATTTAATACTTGTTAGGAATAGTTGGAACTGGTATGGGCTTAACCAGAGGTTTAGTACACTGTTGTTATATATAGAATTTTTGACATTAAAAGAAAAAAAGCGAAATACTTTATATATACTATATATATATATATATATATATATATATATATATATATATATATATATATATATATATATATATATATATATATATATATATATATATATATATATATATATATATATATATATATATATATATATATATATATATATATATATATATATATATATATATATATATATATATATATATATATATATATATATATATATATATATATATATATATATATATATATATATATATATATATATATATATATATATATATATATATATATATATATATATATGTATATATATATATATATATATATATATATATATATATATATATATATATATATATATATATATATATATATATATATATATATATATATATATATATATATATATATATATATATATATATATATATATATATATATATATATATATATATATATATATATATATATATATATATATATATATATATATATAATATATATATATATATATATATATATATATATATATATATATATATATATATATATATATATATATATATATATATATATATATATATATATATATATATATATATATATATATATATATATATATATATATATATATATATATATATATATATATATATATATATATATATATATATATATATATATATATATATATATATATATATATATATATATATATATATATATATATATATATATATATATATATATATATATTTATATATATATTATATATATATATATATATATATATATATAATATGTATATATATATATATATTTATATATATATATATGTATATATATATATATATTTATATATATATATATATATATATATATATATATATATATATATATATGTATATATATGTTATGTATATATTATATATATATATATATATATATATATATATATATATATATATAAATATATATATATATATATATATATATATATATATATATATATATATATATATATATATATATATATATATATATTATATATATATATATATATATATATTATATAATGTTTTTATATATTTATATGTTAATTATTTATGTATATTTTTCATTTTATGTAATAAGTTTTTGTACTTGAGCCTGATTGGTCATTCCGGAAACGTATAAGATTGTTTTTTTAATTCTTTTATGGTTGATCTACATTGTTGAATTTAGAGTCTGGTTGGTATGCTAGATATGTTCTATATTTGTAATTTATATTATCATATTCATTTAATAATTTTAAATAAACCTGATGTGTTTTCAAAGTAATTTACCTTCGTTAATCACCAAAATTTACCCATGCTCTTACCTTCATTTTATGTAATAATGTTTCGTACTTGTGCTTGATTGGTCATTCCGGAAAGGTATAGGGCATTTTTTATTTTTTAAATTCTGTTATAGTTGATATACATCGCTAATCCCCAGTCTGATTGGTATCTATTTATGTCCTATGTTTGTAATTCATATTATCATATTCATTTAATAATTTTTAATTAACCGGATGCTCTTTCTTAGTAATTTACCTTTGTTAATTACCACAATTTAACCATGCTCTTATCTTCATTTTATTATCTTCATTTTCTGTAATAATTTTTCCTACTTGGGCCTGATTAGTCATTCCGGAAAGGTATAGGACAGTTTTTTTTAATTATGCCATAGTTGGTCTACATAGTTGAATCTCCAGTCTGGTTGGTGTGCTAGTTATGTCCTATATTTTTAATTTATATTATTATATTCACTTAATAGTTTTAATTAAACCTGATGTAATTACAAATTAATTTACTTTCGTTAATTACCCCAATGAAACCATGCTGTTATCTTCATTTCATTTTATTATCTTCATTTTTTGTAATAATTTTTGTACTTGAACCTCATTGGTCATTCTGGAAAGGTACAGAACAGTTTTTTTAATTCTTTCATAGTTGATATACATTGTTGAATTCCCATTCTGGTTGGTGTGCTAGTTATGTCCTATGTTTGTAATTTATATTTACATACTCATTTAATAATTTTAAACAAACCTCATATTTTCTCAAAGTAATTTACTTTCGTTAATCACCACAATTTAACCTAGCTCTTATCTTCATTTCATTTTATTATCTTCATTTTTGTAATAATTTTTGTTCTTGAACCTCATTGGTCATTCCGGAAAGGTACAGGACAGATTTTATTTTAATTCTCTCATAGTTGATATACATTGTTGAATTCCCATTCTGGTTGGTGTGCTAGTTATGTCCTATGTTTGTAATTTATATTTACATACTCATTTAATAATTTTAAACAAACCTCATATTTTCTCAAAGTAATTTACTTTCATTAATCACCACAATTTAACCTAGCTCTTATCTTCATTTCATTTTATTATCTTCATTTTTGTAATAAATTTTGTACTTGAACCCCATTGGTCATTCTGGAAAGGTACAGGACAGGTTTTTTTTTAATTCTCTCATAGTTGATATACATTGTTGAATTCCCATTCTGGTTGGTGTGCTAGTTATGTCCTATGTTTGTAATTTATATTTACATACTCATTTAATAATTTTAAACAAACCTCATATTTTCTCAAAGTAATTTACTTTCATTAATCACCACAATTTAACCTAGCTCTTATCTTCATTTCATTTTATTATCTTCATTTTTTTGTAATAATTTTTTGTACTTCGGCTTGATTGGTCATTCTGGAAAGGTACAACACAGTTTGTTTTTAATTCTCTCATAGTTGATCTGCATCGCTGAATCCCCATTCTGGTTGGTGTGCTAGTTATATCCTATGTAATTTATATTATCTTACTCATTTAATAATTTTAAATTAACATGATGTTTTTCAAAGTAATTTATGTTTGTTAATCACCACAATTTATCCATTCTCTTATCTTCATTTCATTTTATTATCTTCATTTTGTGTAATAATTTTTTGTACTTGAACCTCATTGGTCATTCCGGAAAGGTACAGGACAGATTTTATTTTAATTCTGTCATAGTTGATATACATCTTTGAATCCCAGTATGGTTGGTGTGCTAGTTATGTCCTATGTTTGTAATTTATTTTATCATACTCATTTAATACTTTTAAATTAAAATGATATTTTCAAAGTAATTTACATTTGTTAATCACCACAATTTAACCATGCACTTGTCTTCATTTCATTTTATTATCCTCATTTTGTGTAATAATTTTTTGTACTTGGTTTTGATTGGTCATTACAAAATGTTATAGGACAGTTTTTTTTTTCTTTTTAAATTCTGTCACAGTTGATATACATCGTTGAATACCCAGTCTGGTTGGTGTGCTATTTATGTCCTATGTTTAATTTATAGTATCATATTGATTTAATAATTTTGAATAAACCTGATGTTTTTCAAAGTAAGTTACCTTTGTTAATCTCCACAATTTAACCATGCTCTTATCTTCATTTCATTTTATTATCCTCATTTTGTGTAATATTTTTTGTACTTGGTTTTGATTGGTCATTACAAAATGTTATAGGACATTTTTTTCTTTTTAAATTCTGTCATAGTTGATATACATCGTTGAATACCCAGTCTGGTTGGTATAATAGTTATACCCTATGTTTGTAATTTATTTTATCATATTCATTTAATAGTTTACAATAAACCTGATGTATTTTCATTGTAATATTGTTAATCACACAATTTAACCTAGTATTATCTTCATTTCATTTATTATTCCTCATTTTTGTAATAATTTTTGTACTTGTATTGGTCAAAAATTATAACATTTTTTTTTTTATTTTAATT
>CM063506.1:59569944-59582444 GCA_032207245.1 Pardosa pseudoannulata | reverse complement strand
GGCACCATAAGCCCTGACTCCCATGCGGCTCTTGCGCCGATAGTTATATCTATATGTATATATGTACGTATGTATATATATATATATATATATATATATATATATATATATATATATATATATATATATGTATAATATCTATAATAAATATTAAATATATATATTAGATTTAATTTCTTCTCTTTATTAAAAGATATCAAACTAATTAACTAAAACCGAAATTATTTAATTAAACTATTTAAAATTATATATTGTTAATTAGGGAGTTATAAATGAAAATTTTACGATCAGTGGTCTGGCATAACATAATCTGGCGTGATAAGTGCCTCTGATTTAACCCAATAAGTTTTCAATATAGATTCGCAGAGGGTTGGCATTACATACTTAAAAGAGAATATGCTTCGAAAGTATATTTTGCTGTGCATTTTTATAGTATATGTAAAAAAATATATATATATATATATATATATATATATATAATATATATATATAAAATTATATATATATATATATTATATATATGTATATAATGTATATATTATAAATATATATATTATTTTATAATATATAATATAAATATATATATATGTATATTATATATAATATATATATATATATATATATATATATTTATATATATAATATATATATATATATATATAATATATATATATAAAATATATATATATATATATATAATGTTTATCTTTAGCAAAATATATATATTATATAATTTTATAAAGTGTGTCATGAATCATTATATATATATATATAAAAGAAAATGAATAATATATATATATTTGCATTCTGCTTCTGAAATGAAATAAAAAAAGAAGATATAAAATTCAGCCTCCAGGAATACTCCCGAGTAGAAACTTTAAATGATGTGCGGAGGAAAAATAAGAACTAGATATTTTTCTTCCTGAACTTGTGAACGGCATTATTTGGTTGAAAAACATTCTGTGGATAGAGGGAACGAAATGAACGTCTCCCGCTAACGGGTTACTGGACGGATGCTGCCGATTGAAACGAAAGCATCGAATCGAAACATTGGTTATGAGGGAAGGAGTTCGAAGAAGCGTGAGGGAAGGTTTCAGAATGAAGTTGCTGCTGAAACTTTAATAGCATTGTTTATCACCCGCTGTGCAGGAAAACTATTTTTAGGGCGTATCACGACTATTAAATATTGAAAATTAGAGAACTTTCTGGTTTTAGTAAAATCCTTTGTGTGGGAAAAATTAAAATGAATAATTTTTTTTTTTAATTTTGAGCGATATTTTTTAGTCAGAAAAATAAAATGTATGTATACAGGAGTGACAAAACTGATATTGGTGACATTTTAAGTATTGATTTTTTCTGTATAGAGGGTGTGCTTCAAATTAATTTCACAGATCGAGGAAATTAGAGAAATCAAGGAATTCTTAGAAGAATTTCAAAGAATCATAAGGATATATTTCAGAATGAAGGGGCTACATAAACTCAATTGCATTGTTTATCAAAAACATGAATACTTAATAGCATTGCTTTTCTTGAGGAAAGAAATTTTTAACCCCTTTCGGTAAAATGACGAGTCTAGCTCGTCATTGGTTTTTCATTCCATACCACACAATGACGAGCTACACTCGTCATGCGACTAAAGTTACTGATAAATATGATAATTTAGTTTAAAAATTTTAGTGTACTGAATTTAGCAACACTTTTGTTACTTGTGGAAATCCCAGGTCACTATTACATATTGGTTATTTAAAGTTTCTTAGTACAAGTCACTGCCAAATTGATGAGTCACAATAAAAGAAAACCTACTAAGAAATGCCGTGTGTGTTACAAAAATCAAATTAGAAGTGAGACTCCCTGGCGATGTAAACAATTCAGAATTCCTTTGCACTTTGTTTTGAAAAGTACCACTAGTTTGAAGACTATTATCTTAATTTTACCATTTCTGATACTTAACACTCTGTAAAAAGTGGATTTTAACTAAGAATATGTAAGAATTATAAAATAAAACAAGTTTTTTACATAAAAAATAAATGGTTACTCCACGCACAGTTTTTCATTATTAAATCGTACCGGAAGGGTTTAAGTATATTTAGGACAATTAATTATTGAAAATTGGAGATTTTTTAGGATTTAGCAAAATTCTGTGTCTGGAAAGAGTCGAAATGTATACTTTTCTTCTTAAAATATTCAGCAGCATTTTCAGTTCAAAAATACTCAATGCCTAGTAGTAATAAAACCTCTAAATTTAACATTTTCCTAGGTGTATAGATGGAAGGCTTCTAATTAATTCAAAGCTTGATTATAAGAAAAATATCTCAAAGAGTCTTAAAGATACATTCCAGAATGAAGATACTGTATAAACTTAATAGCATTGTTTATCAACGACATGCATAAACTTTTTAGCATTGCTTTTCCTGAGAAAAGCGATTTTTAAGTAGATTCCGGACTATTTAGTATTGAAAATTAGAGATTTTGTAGGATTTATCAAAATCCTGTGTCAAGAAAAAATTATAAATGAATATTTTTCTTCCTCAAATTAGGAGCAGCAATTTTTAGTTCAAAAATACTCAATGCATAGCACTAAAAATATTCTCTACTATTAAAAGTTTTCTTGGCATATAGATAAAAAACTTCTAGTTAATACAAAGCTCGAATATAAGATAATAATTATCAAGAATCATAAGGATGCATTTCATAATGAAGGTTCTACATAAATTCAATTGCATTGTGTTTCTCGATTGAACCAATTTTTATGTAGTGTGAAGATCATCAAATATTGAAAATTAGAGATATTTTAGGATGTAGCAAAATCCTGTGTCTGGAAAAAATATAAATGAATATTTTTCTTCCCCAAATTGTGAGTAGCATGTTTTAGTTCAAACATACTCAATGCGTAGCAGTAAAAAAACTTTTACTGCTAAATTTTTTTTCTGGGCGTATAGATGGAATGCTTCTAACTTACACAAAGCTCATTTTTAAGAGAAGGATTTCAAAGAATCTTAAGAATACATTTCAGAATGAAGGTGCTACATAAACTTAATCGCATTGTCTATCAAGTACACACATAAACTTTATTGCGTTGCTTTTCTGGAGGGAAACGATTTTTAAGTAGTTTTGGGATAGTAAACATTGAAAATTAGAGATTTTTTATTTTAGGACTTAGGAAAACTCTGTGTCTGGAAAAAGTTATAAATGAATACTTTTCTCCCCCAAATTTTGAGCAGCATTTTTTATTTAAAAAATACTGAATGAGTAGAAGTAAAAAAACTGCTACTGCTAAAGTTTTTCCTAGACGTTTAGATAGAATACTTCTAATTAACACAAAATTCGATTATAAGTGAAGAATTTCAAAGAATTACAAAGATACATTTTAGGACAAAAAAGCTACATAAGCTTAAAAGCATTGTTTATAACCTTATGTCATGAAAACAAATTTTAATAAGTCTTAGGGCTTTTCAATATTGAAATTTTAAAACTATTTCTTGAATTAACAGACATTTTTGTACGAGAACAGTTGAAATTAATCTATTTATTTCTGAACCAGTGAACATATTTTTAGTTCAAAGATACTCAACGCGTAAGACTAACAAAATCTCTACTTTTAACATTTTTCTTGACGTACAGATGAAATATTTCTAACAAAAAGCTTTATTATTAGAGAAGAATTTCAAAGAATCATAAGGATAAATTTCAGAATAAAAGTGCTTAGAACGTAAGATTTTAGAAAATATAGGTGGACTTCTAACAACACAGTAAGGATATGCTAAACATGCATTAAATACTAATCTAGACCTACTAATATTTACACTATATTGAGAAAACCTGGGAAAATAGAAATAAATTATTTTTGTTTTCAAAGATATGTTGAAACTACATGTAGTAGTCTTTAATAATTTGTTTATATCTGAATACTACAGAATATTTATTTTAAAATGTATGAGATAAGTGTTCATAAAAAAAGGTTAAAGGGAAATAAACTTATTATAGGAAATACCAATAAATTATGAGTTTCAACAAAGTAGATTGCATTTCTTACATTTAAAACTAAAAGATTAATAGCACGTGTATTACTTATTCTGATTTATGTCATACGCTACAACAGATAAATGTTTAGTGTCCACATTTGTGTTTTTAAATAATTTTTTTCTGATACCTAAGGCCTTTAACTATAGATCAATAGATTATGAGATTTTAACAAACAAGTTTGCATTTCTTACATTTAAAACTAAAAGATGAATAGCACGCGTATTACTTATGATCCTGATTTATGCCTTAAGGTACAACAGATGAATGGCAAGTGTCCACATTTGTGTTTTTAAATAAAGTTACTCTGAAAACAAAAATAAGGCCGTTAAATTAAGCTCAGTTGATTATGAGATTTTATAAAACTAGATTGCATTTCTTACATTTAAAATTAAAAGATGAATAGCACGTGTATTACTTATGATCCTGATTTATGTCACACGGTACAACAGATGAATGGTAAGTATCCACATTTGTGTTTTTAAATGATTTTTTTCTGAAAACTAAGGCCTTTAAATATAGCTCAATAGATTATGAGATTTTAACAAATTTGATTGCATTTCTTACATTTAAAATTAAAAGATGAATAGCACGTGTATTACTTATTATCCTGATTTATGCCTTAAGGTACAACAAATGAAAGGTAAATGTCGACATTTGTGTTTTTAAATAAAGTTTGTCTGAAAACAAAAATCAGGCCTTTAAATTTAGCTCATAGATTATGAGATTTTAACAAACTAGATTGCATTTCTTACATTTAAAATTAAAAGATGAATAGCACGTGTATTACTTATGATCCTGATTTATGTCTTAAGGTACAACAGATGAATAGCAAGTGCCCACATTTGTGTTTTTAAATAAAGTTTGTCTGAAAGCAAAAATAAGGCTGTTAAATTTAGCTCAGTTGACTATGAGATTTTAGGAAATTAGATTGCATTTCTTATATTTAAAATTAAAGGATGAATAGCACGTGTATTACTTATGATCCTGGTTTATATCACACGGTACAACAGATAAATGGTAAGTGTCCACATTTGTGTTTTTAAATAAAGTTTGTCTGAAAAAAATATAAAGCCTTTAAATTTAGCTCAGTAGATTATGAGATTTTAACAAACTAGATTGCATTTCTTACATTTAAAATTAAAAGATGAATAGCACTTGTATTACTTATGATCCTGATTTATGTCACACGGTACAACAGATAAATGGTAAGTGTCCACATTTGTGTTTTTAAATAAAGTTTGTCTGAAAACAAAAATCAGGCCTTTAAATTTAGCTCAGTAGATTATGAGATTTTAACAAACTAGATTACATATCTTACATTTAAAATGAAAAGATGAATAGCACGTGTATTACTTATGATCCTGATTTATGTCACACGGTACAACAGATGAATGGTAAGTATCCACATTTGTGTTTTTAAATAAATTTTTTCTGAAAACTAAGGCCTTTAAATATAGCTCAATAGATTATGAGATTTTAACAAACTAGATTGCATTTCTTACATTTAAAATTAAAAGATGAATAGCACGTGTATTACTTATGATCCTGATTTATGTCACACGGTACAACAGATGAATGGTAAGTGTCCACATTTGTGTTTTTAAATAAAGTTTGTCTGAAAACAAAAATAAGGCCTTTAAATTTAGCTCAGGATATGTGAATTATTTCAGTATAAAGCACAAACTTATCTATACAAAAGTATATGTGTACTAACTTCCACTATTTTTTCAATGCATGTAAGTGCATTTTTAGAAAAAAAAATTACAATAATCTCTAAATAAAACCTTCAAAATCAACACTTTTGCTTTCACCATCTCTGATGTAAATGGATTCCTCTAATCACCTGAGTTCAGAAATGACGCTTTTATCGAATTTTTAAGTATAGACCTATTTAAAAAAACATCTCGAACAAAACTTCTCGAGTGAAAGCCATAGAAAAGAAATGCGACGAAACATACACCGCTTCGTATTGAAAATTTATCTTATAAAATAAAGCAAGAAACGGGAAAAGATGAACTGCAAAAGAAAAATTTACACGTTTAGAAATTCATTTATTTTCAACCATTCTGCATCGCAAAGCAAGGGAAGAGGAAGTTTCCAATTCGAATGTTTATGAAATTACCCTTCTTCCTTTCATTTTCAGAAAAGGGGTGCGAAAGGATTGAAGTAAGAAAAATTCTAACGACGTGCTCTCCCTCTCTACTCTTCGTCTCACCCCCTTTCCCCTCTCCCCTCCTGCCATTTTCTTTTCTCGAGAAATTCGGTTGCCCAAGAAACTGAATTCCATTTTGTTTTTGGTTGCATTCCGAAGTACGTCTGAATATTAATAAGAGATGGCAACATCCCAGTCAGTATCCATGGAATGAAAGCATAATAATGAAGTGTACTTGTCAGAAAATTTCCATGTTTAACATGTAAAACGTGATCTGTTGGCAAGTTAAAAGCATTTTTGAATAAATAGTTGTGTTTTGGGGAAATATTTCATTCAGTCTTCTTTGTGTATGACTAAGCACAATGAATAAATAAAGTAGATATGAAAAAGTAGTTTTTTTCAGTGAGTAAGAAACTAATGGGGTTTCTGACAATTATTTAAAGTAATATGTGACACGCAAGACAAATTTTGAATAAGTTTATTAGCAGCGTAATTTCAATAAAAATTTATAGAGACTATGTAACTTAAGTATCTTATGTCTTAAATCTGAATTTATTTAATTTATATAAAGGATGTATACATCTTTTTAAAGTACATAAAAGTACAAACAATTGTTAAATAAAAATTTAAAGTTTGATTGCGATGATTAATTTTAATTACCAATAAATTTCCAATGAGAAAAATATATACCAACTTGTACATGAAAACTTAATGAAAATTGCAATGAATAAATAAAGTAGGTATGAAAAAGTAGTTTTTTCAGTGAGTAAGAAACTAATGGGGTTTCTGACAATTATTTATAGTAATATGTGACAAGCAACACAATTTTTGAATAAGTTTATTAGCATCTTAATTGTATATTTAATTAAAATATATAGCAACAATGTAACTTAATAAGTATGTTACGTCTTATATATGAATTTATTTAATTATTTAAAGGATGTATACATCTTTTTAAAGTACAAAAATGTAGAAGTAATTTTTAAGTAAAACAAAATAATGTTTGATTGCAATGATTAATCTTAATTACCAGTAAATTTTCAATGAGAAAAATATATACGAACTTGTACATGCAAACTGGATGAACATTGCAATGAATAAATAAAGTAGATATAAAAAAGTAGATTTTCAGTGAGTAAGAAACTAATGGGGTTTCTGACAATTATTTAAAGTAATATGTGACACGCAAGATAAATTTTGAATAAGTTTATCAGCATCGTAATTGTATATTTTAATAAAAATATATAGCAACATTGTAACTAAGTATCTTACTCTTAAATCCGAATTTATTTCATTACTTAAAGGATGTTTACATCTTTTAAAGTACAAAAAAGTGCAAGCAATTTTTAAGTAAATAAATTAAAGTTTGATTGCGTTGATTAATTTTCATTACCAATAAATTTTCAATGAGAAAAATATATACGAACTTGTACATGAAAACTTAATGAACATTGTCAAATATTTTATAGTTCTGTTACATCTACCAATAGATAAAAGAATACTGGTAGAGCTAGTATTGGTAGAGCATGAACAAAAACATGTAAAAAATTACAATCTGTCCAACATTCCTAATTGTTATGATTTTAGATGAATTGTTATGCATTTCTTAAAACTTTCTTTACAACCAAAAGTTTTCATAATGACACGTAAGACATTATATTCACACTCAGTGAATAAAAACCATGATTTTATTTTGAAAATATACATTAACTATAAAAATATATAGATATGTGTATCATAAGTTTACATACTCGTATTAGAATAAAAATTTGATGATGTTAAAGTGGGTTGAAAAAGTAAAAAAGTAAATTACTACATTAGAACTTTTGAAAATATTTATTTTCGAAATATACGTTAACTATAAAAATGTATAGATATATGTGTCATAATTTTACATATAAGTATTAGAATAGTAATTGGATGATATTAAAGTGGATTGAAAATGTAAAAAGTAAATTACAACATTATAAGTTTTGAAAATATTCATTTTCAAAATATAAATTAACTATAAAAATGTATATATATATATATATATATATATATATATTATATATATATATATATATATATATATATATAAATATTATACATATGTATATATATATATATATGTATATATATATGAAATTTTGAAAATATTTATTTTCATATATATATATATTAACTATAATATATATTATATATATATATATATATATATATATATATATATATATATATTATATATATATATATATATATATATATGTGTGTGTGTGTGTGTGTGTGTGTGTGTGTGTGTGTGTGTGTCATAAGTTTACATATAAGAATTAGAATAGTAATTTGATGATATTAAAATGGCTTGAAAGAAGTGTAAAAAGTAAATTAAAACATTAAAAGTTTTTGCCCTAAAATCGTTATTGTTATTAAAGCAATTAAAATGTTGGAATGTATAGATGTGTACCATGAATATATATAATCTGTGTCAATGTTAAAATTTTTTTAACTCATACAAAAGTTGTTTTTTTATTTTTGATACATTTTTTTCAGCTTAATATGGTATATTTCATTTGATACTAGCATTTGTTTATGACATTTCTTTTCAAATTCTAATTATCACTGCACAAACCAGAAGAACAAATTTTTATGTTTAGCCTTTGACATAAATTTTAGTCTTCAAACCCTAAAAACTATCTAAAAATGCATCGGTTTTATCTTATAATTTGCATCATGCCCATTACTTAAAGTGTTCCTACATGCGACACACGTTGTACTTACGGAGAATTCCCAACTGCTTCACAAATTTTCAATAACGCTGGTTTATACAGATTCAAAGTAAGTGCCTGTTTAATCAGAGCTATTTGAATTTTTTAAGCTTTTGGAGAGAAATATTTTTATTTTTCAAAGTACATTGCATATTTTTAGCCTAACTATTTCTGTAGTTATATAATACAAAAAGCTTTTATAAATCCTTAATTTGTTTATCACTAAAGGGATACGATGACCATATAAAATTATTTTTAAGTAAAAAAATGTTTGATTGCTATAATTAATTTTAATTACCAATAAATTTTGAATGCAAAAAAATATATACGAACTGTTAAATGAAAACTTATAGATATGTGTGTCGTAAGTTTACATATAAGTATTAGAATAGAAACTTGATGGTGTCAAAGTGGCTTGATAAAAGTATAAAAGTAAATTACTACATTAGAATTTTTTGCCTTGTAGTCGTTATTGTTCTAAATCAATTAAAAGGTTGGAATGTATAGGTGTGTATCATGTGTATATATATATATATATATATATATATATATATATATATATATATATATATATATATATATATATATATATATATATATAATTTCCTGTGTCAATGATAAATATTTTTTTCAATCATGCAAAAGCTGTTTTTTTATATTCGGCTTAATATGGTATATTTCAATTGGTACTAGCATAAATTTATGGTATTTGTTTCCAAATTTTAATATTCACTGAACAAATCAGAAGAATATTTATTTTATGTTTAGCTATTGACATAAATTTTAGCTTTCAAATACGAAAAACTATCTAAAAATGCATCGGTTCTATCTTATAATGCGCATTATGTCTGTTACTTATAGTGTTAATACATGCGTCACACGTGGTACTTAAAGAGTATTCCTAACTGCTTTACAAATTTTCAATAACGCTTTTTTATACAGATACAAAGTAAATGCCTCCTTAATCACAACTATTTGAATTTTTTAAGATTTTGGAGTGAAATATCTTTATTTTTCAAAGCACATTGCACATTAGCCTAACATTTTCTGTAGTTATATAATAAGACAAAAAATCCTTATTCTGTTTATCACTAAAGCGATACCATGGTCATATAAAGAATACTTTTTTCGAAATTTGAAATGTTATAGAAAAAAAACTGTAAGGGGTTGATTGGACATTTAAAAATATAAATATTTTTAAACATTGCAACAACGTACATGCAACCCATAATATTAATATAAAGAATACGTTACACAAAATCGGATATTCCTGAATAAATTTCAATGATTTTAACCATTCCATAGACAAAAAAAGAAAGTAAAAAAAACATTTTTGTATCTTTTGCACTAACACCTTGTTATTACTCATGCAACCCCCTTTTGCTTTCAATTTTTATTTCTATAATAATATTCACTTTTCCTTGCTCAAACTTTCACAAAATTAGGGTGATCGATTTTCCGATAGGGGTTATCGGAATCGTTTTTATTTATTTTTTAACTGAATCGTTATTCTTTCCTCATCAGTTGTGACCGATTTTGCAGATTTTATCCGTCTTTTTTTTAAGCATCTTTTTTTTTCTATTTTTGTTGCATTTCCCTCCTTTTTTCCTACAGGTAACTTGGAACGTTTTTATGATGCCCTTTTTTTTATAATCAATACTTTAGATGACTTTTTCTCCTTTAAAAATCGCAGCTGGTTGAAATCGCTCTCTGCAATCCGTCAGTATGGGGAAGGAATAATCGATACTAGTTCAAAATGGACTCCAAAGATTCAATTTCCGACAAAAGTCAGGTAGAGCTACCAGCTTTTGACAACTCTTTTACCTCTGACTTCTTTTTTTTTCCCCGATAAGTAAGAAAAGGTTTACCTTGAAAATGGCTTTTAGAAGGGATGAAAAGATTTTAAAATGATACCAGTTTTTCTTTTTTCGATATAGCTTTTATTAAAATGAAAATAATGACTCATTGACTGATGTTTATATTTTGTATAGATTACCATGAAAGGTATTATCAAAAGAATTTTTTGCTATAAATCGAAAAATAACAATAATTTAATAAATGCTTTCAGGAATATTTTAGTATTTATAAAATATATCAATAGAAAATACGTATTTATCAGTATTAAAATCAGTCTAAAATGTCAAAATATCATGACCGCGTTAGAGTTTAAAATTTAAAAAGAATGTAAATGAATATTTGGCAGTTCTTTCTCTAACAGTGGTCTAAAAAATAATATACTTAAAATTGTGATTTACAATGAACTATAGTTCACTGGAGTACAGCCACTTTCACAGACAAAAAATAAAACAGATCAAATTAAATACAGTAAACACACACACACACACACACACACATATATATATATATATATATATATATATATATACAGAGAGAGAGAGAGAGAGAAACAACACACACACACATATTAATGTATATTTATATAAATGTATATACATATATATACATACATATGTATATATATTATATATATATATATATATCTATATATACATACATATATACATACCTATATATATACATACATATATATATACATACAGATATATATACACACATTTACATGCATATATATTTACTATGTATTACAAACACAAAACACACACATGTATATGTATATATATATGTATATGTGAATGTATATATATATATATATATATATATATATATATATATATATATATATATATATATATATATATATATATATATACATATATAACACTTGTGAAATTAAAATGCCACACAGATATTTTTTAAAAAATATATTTCATTATCCTATATCAATTTTTGATATAGGATAATGAAAAATATTTTAACTGTTTAGATGTTTTTCTAATTGTTATTTAGCTGTAATTATTTAACTGTCTATAACTATTTAAGTTGGAAACAGTGTGCAACTTTTACATGACATCTATCCCACTATTAACAAAGTTACCATGGCTTTTCGGAAAAACAACTCTTATTAAACAATTTATAAAGTTTTCTTTAAAACATTGCATACTATATTCAATCATATGCAATGAGATTGAATATGAGTACATATTATTTTCAATCATACACATAAAGTTTTCTTTAAAACATTCAATCATATAAGTCAGGGAATATATTATAATATATTCCCGGATTATTCCCAAAGATTATATCTCCATCTTATGAACCGTACGAGAGAGTAATAGTTCCGAAAAAACAAATTTAATGGTGCAAAAAGGGTTTTAAAAAGTTTAATTGATGGCAAAATATAATCATGTAAATATGTACCCATTCTTTTATTATTCATGTTGTAGTGAATACTAGTAGACAACTTATTAAAAATTAATACTATTATTCAATTTAAGCTAATGTATGCACTAATATTGGTAATTTTGTCATGATTTCAATACACAGCTCATACACTCAAAAGTCCAAACATTATGACCACCTATCAATAACGAGTTGGCCCACCTTTGTTAACCTAGAAGAAGGCGTATCCTGACACGGCCATCTGAGTGACGAATAACAAACTGCAATTTATCTGACCAGTCAACTCTCTCCCAGTGATCCATGGACCAGTCGTGATGTTT
>CM063506.1:59557444-59564944 GCA_032207245.1 Pardosa pseudoannulata | reverse complement strand
ATATTTGATAACACAACTTATAAATAAATCTACTTCTCATATGTTGTTACATATTTAATTTAGTTTTGGATAAAAGGTGGTAATACAAACTAATATTTTTGTAACAATAATATTTTTTTAAAATATTGTTATCAACAGATTTCGAAGTACCATTTCTTAGAATAAAATTCGAATTATAAAGTTATTTTTAATGAATTATGTTTTATTTTTTATTTAAATTCACCTGCAGTTGTAACTTCCTCTTTTAAGGCTATTCTTGGACTCCTTAAAAAGATCATACTTAACAATTTATATTTTCCACATTATATAGAACATTATTTTAAGTATAGCAACCCACAAAATAAATTGTTTTTTGATTAGCATATAAGTGAGCAATACGGTTGATTTAAGACAGTACTTCAGATTTTAATTTCGGTTCCCAAACTAAGTCAGAAACTCATTAATAATTCCAAGGATCATTTTATACAATCAAACACTTGTGAAGGGAACATAATAAATTTCAAGGTAAATAAATCATTCCAACGAACTACATTTCATAAAACCGGAAATGAATTCTCAGCATTCAATGAAATAAAACTCAGCAACCATCTGCGTGTGCCATTTTTTTTTCTCTCCCCCTTTCACTCCCAAACACAGCAATGGCTTCCATCCCACAATTCAACTTCTCAACTTCACCAATCTCCAGGAGTATTAATGCGTCGGCCGATCTATCTAGAATCGGGGGAAAGAGGAAAACAAAGCTTTTCTTTCGCGCCTGTCACAGTTATTCTTTCACAAAGTTCAATTACTTAAAACACCATTCAAGATCGGTCTCACGATACACCCATAAATTTAGATCGATCGTCAGTGGGACGCCCGGCTCACAATGTGAAACTTTTAATTAATATACATTTTTCTCCGTGCAGGTTAAAAATAATGACAGAAGGAACACGCGGCAAGCGGTAATTAATTGTGCTGTTTCTTTGTTCCTGGAGTTGCAATTCGATTTCTGGTGCTTGCCATTTATTAGTGGTCCTAATAAGTAACCACGGTTGATTGTGCGTGATGGAGAATGTGAAATGGGAAAGCGAACGCCCACCGAACTCGGGGTCGATAAGGCTCCGTGCTGCTCCAAGTCAAGATTCGATGTCTGAAAAGGGGTCGAAGTCTTTAGAATTACAATTAAATCGGATTGTTCTTTTTTTTCCTTACCAGATGAATGTTTATACAGTGCTTTGTGTCGACATATCCTGAGTGGATTTTTGATGATTTAATAAAACGTTTAGATTATCGGAGTGATGTTTGTATGTTCTATTTAAAAGTTTTATTTGTAATTTATAATCTTATAGGAAATATGTATTAAAGGTATACTTTAAGTAAGGTCAGATTAGGAAATGACATTTACCTAAATTTAACTGACTTTTATTAAAACAATAAAAAAATTTTCCTAGCAGAGAATAGTTTAAAAACATCTTAATTAATTAATATTTCATTTCAACATTTTTTCTTACTAGAAAGATGTTTTTATGATGTTTTGTGACGACATACCGGGTGTGAAATGGGAAAACGAACGCCCACCGAACTAGAGATCGATATGTTTTATTTAAAAGTTTTATTTGTAATTTATAACCTTATAGGAAATAGGCATTAAAGGTGTACTTTTAAGTAAGTTATACTTTTCAGATTAGGATATAACGTTTACCTAAATTTAACTGACTTTTATTAAAGCAATAAATACACTTTTCTAAATAGAATAGTTTAAGAAACAGCATAATAAATTAACATTTTATTTAAAGACTTTTTTCTTACTAGAAAGATGTTTTTATGGTGTTTTTTGTCGATATACCCGGTGTGGATTTTAGATGATTTAGTAAAAGGATTAGTTTCATCTGAGTCATGTTTCGATATTTTGGTAGGTAACTTTTAATTGTAATTTCTTACCGTGTTGGAAATAAGAGTAGAAAATAATCTGTTAAATTAGATTAGGAAATGTCTTTTACCTCAATTTAACTGCACTTTTATATTTTATAACACTTTCCATGAAGGAAATAGTTTTAAAATAAACAGATTAATTAATTAATGTTTTATACCGATACTGTCCTTTAAATCTTTTTCCTTAGTTTGGTTTTGTTTGGAGTGCTACGGTCTACTGTTTTGCAACATGAGGGCTAATGAGAACGTTATTTACAGCTTAAAGCCGATTCCGAACTGCTACGAACATCCATGCCTCAGTGGAATTCGAACCCACTAACTCTGGTTTTGAAGGGCAGTACCCTAACCAATTCAACTCTTTTTTCTTAGAAAGATGTTTTTATTGTGTTTTGTGTAGACATACCTGGAGTGGATTTTTAGAGATTAAATAAAATGGGCAAGATGCAAACTGTTCAATTAATCGGAGCGGATTTCCTATGGACCACTTTTATTTGTAATTTCTTATCGTTTTGGCTATTGAAGACAAACTGTTAAATTAGGTCATACTAAGAGTTATCTTTTACCTAAATTTATCAGCACTTTAAATTTTTAAAAATATTTCTATTCCAGATATAGCTTAAACATAAGCAGTTTAATTAATATTTTATTTCAATATCTATTCCTTACCAGAAAGATGTTTTTATTGTATTTAGTGTCAATATCTCAGGAGTAGACTTTTAAGGATTCAATAAAATGTTCCGTTTTTTGGAATGATGTTTCAAAGTTCTGTGAAGATGTTTTATTTGTAATTTCTAATCGTTTAGAAAATAGCATTTGAAGACACACTTCTAACTTAGAGGTCAGATTAAACGATGTATTCTACCTAAATTCACCTCCACCTTTCTGTTTTTAAGTGCTTTCAATGGAAGGAATAGTTTTTTTTAAATAGACAACTAAATTATTTAAAAACATTTTCAATATTTCTTTTCTTATTATATGGATATTTATAGTGTTTTGTGTCGATATATCCAAAGTAAATTTCTGATAGTTTAATATTTGTGTAATGTTTAGTTCACCAGAGAGTGCTAGATGTTCTATGGACACGTTTTGCTATTTCTTATTTGTTGGAAACAAGGAATTGATCAACTTATTCTACGTTAGAGGTCAGATTGGAAGATGTATTTTACCTTTTACGTTTCTACTTTAAAAAGCCCTTTCCAGGAAATGAATAGTTTTTGAATAATCAATTAGTCTACTTTAATTCCATTTTTTTCCTTGCTGGGAATGTTTTTGGAGTGTTTTATTTCAGCATACACAAATTGATATCTGCTGGTTTAATAAAATGTCTAGCTTATATTATGTAAGTTTTGATGTCTTAGGGAAAATTTTAAAAACTAAACTACTTAGCAACAACCCCTAAGGGGTCAAGACCTACGGTGCCAATTTTCGTTTCCGAGACCCCCGGCCCTGGGGTGTGAACTGTATGTTCCAGTTAGGTGGTCAACGTTACGCGTAACCCCCAGTGTTTAGTTCCTAAGCATGCTTGGTCCTTAATTTGTCTACCCACTGAAGGGATAAAAGGCTGAGCCAACCTGGACGAACCCGGGGATCGAACCTTGGACCTGCGTCGTTGGAGAGCAAAACGCTACACCAGCGTCCCTGGGCTTATGGACAAGTTATATTTATGTTTTCTACTCGTTTAAAAAATAAGAATTGGAGACTAAATTAGAGGTTAAATTAGAAGGTGTGTTTTACCTAAATATAATCAGAATTATTTATTTTAAAAATTATTTTAAGAGAAACAATTTTTGAATATTGTTATTACAGTTATCATTACATTACTTCAATACAACTATTCTTATTATCCCGATATGGTGTTTCATGTTCACACTTCTAAGTTGGATGTTAAATACTTTAATTACACGTTTATTTTAAAAGAATGATTCTTAAATGTTCTATTCACAAGTATTGTTTTCTTAATTTTATTCGTTTGTTAATTAGGAATCGAATATATGGTAGTAACTTCACGATCAAAGTTGAAAATATATTTCACCTGTACATTTCTATATCAAAAAGGGCATTCATCACATATAGTTTATTAAAAAGAATGTTTAATTTTTATTAAATTAATCCAGTTCGCCTATAATAAAAATAAAACAAAACAACAATTTAAGATATATCTTTGACTTAAAGGGTACATTCAAAAATATTTTTCATGTAAAACCAAATACATTTTCAACTTTAACAGCATTATCATTGCAATTATAATAATAAATTCATTAAATAAACGATTTAATTAATATCAAATTGTTTCAAATCAATTAGCACAAAGTAAATAAAAAATACTATAATTCAATAAACATAAAAACATTGTTACATTTGAATTAATATACTATTTACTAGATCCAATATTTCAAATAATTTTTTAAGTTTTATTAAGTATGCAACTTTTATCAAATACCAGCCAGTTAAATACAATACAAAAATATAAATATATCAGGACTTAATTATAACGTAAATGTAAAAAATGTGGTTACTGAAATAAGCGCTTCAATAAACCACTTCTTCCAAACGTATGATGAACATGGAGCTGTTTTTAGGTACAGGAATTGGTGAATTCAAATGTTATTGGCATGAATGTTTGTAAGCTTTCGGTGCAGAAAATAAGGGATATCATCTGTATAATTATCCAGTGTGATGCGAAATACTGGCCATAATTCTTTGAACCAAATCATGAATATCCTATTTTCCAACACTTTTGAGTTATAACTGCCTTTGATGAATAAAATGAAGCATGCAAACCCACTTTGCATCCTTGTATACATAGGTCAACTTAATACACTTTTAAACATCATTGACTTCAAATAGTAAACAGGTAATTCAATTGTCAACAAACCCCTTTTAAAATTAGTTACACTGAAAATAAACTTTCACAGCATATTATTTCGCAACAATGATGTAATTAATTTAAACTCCATCCAATGCATAACTCCAAATAAAGGAAATAAATGTCTGTTACAAATTATGAACAGATAAATCAAATGCTTTAAAAAGTTTGACATGCCGAATAAAACTTTTCTCCGAATAAAATCAGTCAGAACAGCCGATTTCCAAAAACAACACATGACACTTTTCTCTCCTCATAAGGAATAAAATGATAAACATTTCATTAACTCCTTAAACCCGAGATCATTTCGCTTCTAGAAAATTTCATATGTGTAACCTCTCCCCCCTCCTTTCCCTTTCCACTCCTCCTCTATTAGCCGAACCACGCCGACAGCTTCCGAAATTCCCCGACTCGACAAATGAAGCGGATTGCTGGCCCCAATTTTGTATCTGATCCCTGCCTTCAAAAGGGGTAGAGGAAATAAAAACAAACTTTTAGCTTATCTGTTGGAAACAGCGTTCCAATCCGGCTTTGATTACATTACTTCGTGGGTACCATGTGGGCCTTGCTTTAGAACTAAGTACCTTCCAGAGCCTTCGGCGCGATAATTACTTACTTAGGCAAACAACAAGCTTGCTTTTCTCCGCAATAGCACTGTTAATTAGGTTTTGTATCCCCCCTTTCCTTTTCAGGAAAGTTACAGTGAAATTCTTTTCCAACTCGCTCAGTGAATAAAGTTTGGGTAGCGACCTTTTCAGAGGCTGATTACGAGATTTGCATTTTCCGGGAGCGGGGCGTGGTGCACAGAGATATCATCAATTGCTGGAGATGAACGATTGATTGAGTAAAGTTTAGTATAACTTCCTGTCTTACCATTCTAAATGGGGGCGGAATTTTACCAAAAAGATAGATTATGGAGTATAGTGACCTTCTGAGCATTTAAGAGTCACATAATGTGACAACTTGGTAGTGTTAGAGATTTAAGTGTATTGTTTTATTGAAAATAAAATTCCACTTCCGAAAACAGATGATTAGGATCTGGACTTCTATAGGTTTTTTTAAAGCTAGTAATTGTTTTAAAATATATCTATGAATCCAATAACAATATTTAATAATTAATAACTAATTAAATGTTATAATAATGCTTCAAATAAAAAAAATACTATGCAAGTATATAAAAAGGTATAATTTAACATGAAATATTTATAATCCTATAGTTTTAAATTTAATTGAAATACTAATCATTCATAAGCATGCATTTATATGAGATGGATATGCATCTCTTTTCCTGATTAAACCAGATTCTAAATTTTTTAATATCCTACTTTTGCAAATAAAGTGCATGGGGTGTAGTACATTATAGGCTTTAGATTAAAAATTAAGCCAGTGTAATTAGGAAAAGATTATATTTCATTTAATTTAACTATAGTCATTAATCTTTAGACTTAATTGAAATATTTATAATAATGATTCAAATAAAAAAAGCCAATTCAAGTATGTAAAAAGGTATAATTTAACATAAAATATTTATAATCCTATAGTTTTAAATTTAATTGAAATACTAGTCATTCATAAGCATGCATTTATGTGAGATGGTTATGCATTTTTTGCCTGAATAAATTACATTCTATTCAAAGATATAAAACTATTAATTTTTAAGTATTCTACTTTTGAAAATAGAATGCATCGAATAGAGTACATAATAAGTCATTAGATTAAAAATTAAGCCAGTGTAATTATAAAAAGATTTTATTTCATTTAATCTAACTATAGTCATTTAGTTTTAAATTTAATTGAAATATTTTTCATTCATAGGCATGCACATATATAATTTTCTGATTAGTACTCATGATATTCACACATATAAAGATATCCATACTTTAAGTATACTACTTCTTTTGCACATGGAATACATGCTGTTGAGTACATAATAATGATAGCAAGTTGAATTTTAATGATACTTATATTAAAAACTAAGCTAGTGTAATTATAAAATATAATTTTATTTTAAGCATAATATCTATCAGCATATAGATTTAGATTTAACTATAATACTTGTCAATCATAGGCCTGCATTTATAAATAATTCCTTGATTAGTTCACGAGCTATTCAAAGATACATGTTTTGCTAACGGATGTCTTAATAATTAGGGCACTGGTCATCGGTACAAATTTGCAGGTTCGAATCCCACTGTGACAAGGATGTTCGTAACCATTCAGAAGCAGCTTTAAGCAACGTATCCCGGTCTTATTACCCTTCCTATTTCAAAAATGTAGACCGTAACCTTCCAAGTCAAATCGAACCAAAGGTAAAATGCTATCATTGATTTAAGCTTACTATTTATTTTGCAAATAGATATCATGTTGATTTATAATAAGGCTTTATGTTAAATCTAATCTAGTATAATTAAAAAATATTTTATTTAACTTAATATACCTATAATTATACTGATTTATATGTAATTGAAATACTAGTCATTCATAGGCATACACTTATATATAATTGTCTGATTAGTTCACATACTATTTAAACATATAAAGCTATCGATATTTTAAGCTTCCTCTTTATTTTTCAAATAGATAGCATATTGATTTATAATAATGCTTTATGTTAAAAAATTAAGCTCGTGTAATTATTAAAAATATGTCATTTAACTTAATATATAAGCTTACTGATTTATATGTAATTTAAATACTAGTCATTCATATGCATACACCTATAT
>CM063506.1:59537444-59552444 GCA_032207245.1 Pardosa pseudoannulata | reverse complement strand
ATGCTGTATTTTAATTTTAAGGTGAGGGAAGGTTCAAATTAAAATAATGAAATAGTAATATAAACTTATATCATTAGGGTTATATTTTGACACAAATATGTTACTAAAACAGGCTGAAGTATGTATAATTCTACTGCACAATTTTTAAGCATAATATATTTAATAAATTAATTAACAGAAATTTTATTTCATTATACTGTAATAATCTATAAGGGAGCGAATGTACAATGTTATCATTTTTTAGTGGAGAGAGGTGGAATTTCAATGATATACTTTGTAGAATTGTTAAATTTTAAGGTGGGAAGGGTTTATTACCACTTAGTGTTTGTTTGTCTGATGTTATAAGAGTAATAATGTCCGAGATTTTAGCAATCATACCTGGTGAAAAGGGCCGGATATTATGAGAATTAAACACGTGTCAAGCTGTTAATATCTTGCAGTTATAATAAACATTAATTTTACCTAAACTTTAAGTTGAGGAAAGATTTATTAATTATACTAAAATATTAATGGTATAGTAATATAAAATGATATAAACAAGGTTATATTTTGCTGAAAATATATTACTAAAAAATACTTTGTTCAAATATTACATTTTTGTGGGAAGGATTTATTGCCACTTAGTGATTCTTTGTCTGATGTTGTAAGAGTAATAATGATCAAGATTTTAGTAATCTTTCTTGGTTAAGAGTGCCGGATATTGGGAGAATGAAACACGAGTTGCTATGTTAGTGTCTTTTAGTTGATTACATAAAATAAGTGGTTAAACTTTATTCCAAACATAAATTTTTACCTTAGATAACCTTAATCTGTGAGGAAAGATATATTAATTATATTAAAATATTAAAGATAGTAATATAAACTTATATCAACTAGGCTATATTTTGCAGTAAATATATTACTAAAAGAGGCTGAAGTATATGCAATTTGGCTGCAAAATTTTTAAGCATAAAATATTTAATATATATTAAGTGGTATTTTATTTCATCATACTACAATAATCTGTACAGGAGAAAATGTACAGTGCTATAGTTTTTTCATCGAGGGAAGGGTTGTCATTTGAAAGAGATACTTGGTACAAATGTTAAATTTTGTTGTGGACAGGATTTATTTCCACTTAGTTATTCTTTGTCTGATGTTGTGGGAGTAATAAGGACCGAGATTTTAGTAATCATACTTCGTGAAAAGGGCCGGATATTGTGAGAATGAAACACGAGTCACGATGTTAATATCTTGCAGTTGATTACATAAGCTAAACATTTAAGCCTTATGATAAACATTAGTTTTACCTTATACAATGTTGTAATCTAAACTTTAAGGTGAATATTAATTAATTATACTAAAATATTAAAGAAATAGTAATATAAACTGATATGAAAAAAGGTTATACTTTGCAGCAAATAAAATATTAAAACGGGTATGTGCATTTTGGCTTCACATTACTTCAGCATAATACATTTTATATATCAATTAAGAGGAATTTTATTTCCTTATACTGTAATAATATGTACGGCATCGAGTGTAGAATGCTATCATTTTTTTTATGAAAGAACGGTGAGGCATTTGAAATAAATGCTTTGTACAAATATTATATTTTGTAGTGGGAAGTATTTATTTCCACGTAGGGAATTTTTGTCTGATATTGTAAGAGTAATAATGACTGAAATTTTAGCAATCATACTTGTTTAAGAAGGCCTAATGTTGGGAGAATGAAACACGAGTCGGGATGTTATTATCTGTCAGTTGATTACATAAGCTAAATAGCTAAGCCTTGTACCAAACATTAATTTTCACTATATAAAATGCTGTAGACTAAACTTTAAGGTGGGGAAAGATTTATTAATTATATTAAAATATTAAAGAAATAGTAATATAAACTTATATCAACATGGTTATATTTAGCCTCAAATTTATTACTAATGAATATATTACTAAATATATTACTATTGAACAGAAGAGTGACATTTTAAAGAAGTACTAAGTTGCCGGATATTGAAAGAACTAAACACTTGTGATTTTATCAACTTTCCTATATTTATATAAACAAAGTTATTCCAACTTCTACCAAACCTTAATTTTAACTTTATAGAACATTGTAGTGTAAATTTCAAGAGATTGTTTTAATAATAAATCTTAAATCTAAATTTATATAAACAAAGGATAATTTTCTACCGAAGTAAAAATATAAATATGTTGAAGTATTAGGTATATTTATAATATTTGTATGCATTACATGGGATGGATTATTTTAAAGTAATCATCTTTCATTTTGTTTTACTGCTCTTCGTATGAGATAATAGGAATTAAATAAGGAGTATACTTATCTGGAAAATATATGAAAATAATATTAAATAAGGTAACATGTTGATTCACTTAAAATCAAAATGCGTTATACATTATTGAAAATATTATGCATACGCAATTGTTACATCTATAACTGTACTAAATTCCCCCTTGCTGAAAATTTTCAGAAAAAAAATTCCATCGCTAAATTACCAAATTTGAAAAATATTCTTTTATTTCTTTTATTATTTCCATAAAAAAAGGTCAAACATCCTTTATTTTTAAATACATTTATAAATAAATGTCAAGTAACTTTATAGATTTCTTTTCTCTCTCAGGAAAGTCATAAATCAAAAGTTTTTCTTCGAAATTTTTTGAAGCTTTCTTATTCATATTCAAATGCCAAGGCAAATTTGAACATGAGACGTATTTATTAATGATATGAAGATTTGTGAATTTAGATTTCCTTTAATATTTTATTATAAAATTTGAGCGTATAATAAAATGATATAAATATAATGGAGCAAAATATAGATTGATATGTTTCAAAAATTGATTTAATCGTTATGCAAGTGAATAGAGAAATATTTACTAGATATATAAATAACTACGCTTATAGATTATTTCTTTTTTCATAAGATTATCCTTAGAAATATTAAATATACAAACTACAATTTTAATTTGGAATTAATCTTACCCATATGCAAATTATAATACTATATTTCATATTTATTATTTTCATTCGGTAAATGTAATTATATATCAGATTATTTTCAAAGAAATGCTTTTGATTTTTTTAAATACTAGCAGTGTATTGTAATTAGTTGAATATTCATTAACAAATTAATATTGTACTAGCATGAAATCTACAGTATTTTTATTATTTTTTAAGAAAATTCAGTAATGTAATGTAATAATTTATACATATATATTTTTTGTAGGTAATCTATGTAAGAAATACATTATTTATTTCAATGTCTGCACATTTGGTTTTATGATTATTATCCTAGATTTCTATTTATTAGTATAAAACATTTCCATTCCTATTAAAAAACACCCGACACAAAATATTTTAATGAGATTAGATTCTGTGAATGCAAGCTATTCATTATAGCCTAGAAAAATTTTGATTAAATTAATATAATACTATAGAGTTTGTAAACGGAACAAAATTCATTAAAAACTTTGTTATTTGAATTGTATTCACAATTTTCAAAATATATAAGACTAGAAGATCCGACAGACGTCGTAATCTTTTAAAGCTGTGAATCTAAAAATTGTAAAATTTTTTAAATAAATTACAAATTGAACCGTTTTAATAAAAAGGTGAGGAAAAAAATTTAAAAAACCCTTGACGCCACCACTCTTACAATAATTACAAACGTAATTAGATTAAATTAAAAGTCTCACATCGCCTGTAGGTGGATTCGATCCTGGGATTTCTCGTACTGAAGCCCGTCTCTGACCACTGTGCCACAGATATGTTGACAGTGAAGGGTTTCAAGTGGCATTATAATAACCTCAATAAGTGATTAATTCTGTATTTTTAATAAAAAAACATTTTCTGTTGGATTCAATTTGGGAATATAACCATTCTCGAATTAACTTAATTATATATACACAATCAAATTATATATCAAAATCAGTCCAGCTGTTTAGGAAGAGTTCTATTACCAACACACGGACAGAAGAATTTTACATATAAAGGTAAGCAGGTTGCTTATATCACCAATAACAGAAATTAGAATAGTTAATTAGTTGTATAAATTAGATTTTCTCTGAGGTCAGAAATATAAATATTCATTAATTTTGTATGTAAGTTTTCAATATTTTAACATCTCTAAAAGATGATTAAAATAAACAAAATTACTGTATTATATATATATATATATATATATATATATATATATATATATATATATATATATATTATATATATATATATATATATATATATATATATATATATATATATATATATATATATATATATATATATATATGTATATATATATATATATGTATGTATATATTATATATATATATATATATATATATATATATATATATATATATATATATATTCATATATATATGTATATATATACATATAGATATATGTGTATATATATATGTATATATATGTATATATATGTATATATATATATATATATATATATATATATATATATATATATATATATATATATATGTATATATATATATATATATATATATATATATATATATATATATATATATATATATATATATATATATATATATATATATATATATATATATATATATATATATATATGTATGTATATATCTGATCGAAAAAGAAACTATGTACTGTTTAAGATATAATGTATTAGATTATAATATATTCAAATAATCTATTGTTAATTATTTAAGTTCTAATATTATAATTAAGCAAATACAAAGCAATTTAATACTTTAAAACTTATACGTAAAGCAGTTTGTCCTTTCAATGAAAAATGTTTCACTGATTAGTTTGTAAATTTTGTGAGACCATGCTATAATATTTGCATAAAGTGTACACTCTTTCTTTTTAATCTGTAAATATATTCATGATATTTTTTAAACAATTGTTGTATGGGTTTTTTTAGTTCAACTTAGGCCATAAATCAAGTTATTTCCTCTTTCACTCTTTGTAACGTTCTCATTGATATTCAAATTCAAAATGCAAATTCGAAATAAAAAAATGCTACTGATTTATTAATGGTATTTATTCCCGTGTGTTTAGTGGCAAATGTTTATTCAATATGCTTATGATATATTACGTACTGGATGTGAAAATAGGTCTTTCAAATTGAATACGCTGTTTTCGCTTCACTGTGAAAGGGAAGTGTGAAAGATATATTCTAAAATTCTAAATAGTTGTAAATTTTTTTTGTTGTCCTAGCCTTATCTAGTAGCTTACAGTTGATTTTTCTTAGAGGAAACGTAAACTTTCATAGAATGGAAGATTCTTGGCTGAAGTTATAAACTTTCATTGTAAAAGTCAAAAATTACCCTCCTTGTTATATGTGGTATAAATGTCATAATATTTTAGTCCATCAGCCTTATATATAACATTAACTGTGTGATATCACTGTTGTATTGAATTCTGCTTTCTATGTGCTTCTTCCTAATTTACTGATTTGTAGATGCTACTTTGCTACATTGGTACAGTTAGAAATGTGAAAGGATGGGTATCTTGAATATTGTAAAAAAACTTTACCTGTAAGCGAATCATTTACAGGAAAAACTACTTTTACAGGCAATGGTAATATCGAGATGCTTTGGATATAGTGCTGTCTATAAAACAGAAAAGGTAAATCCTACATATGTTTTACCTATTTTGCATAAGTTGATGATAGACATAAAACTCCATTCAGATTCTGAAATATTTTAAATACGTCTTAATGCATTCGATAAATGCTTAGCTTTCATACATTACTTTTATTATATAATATGAAAAGGTAAACATGATATTAATATCCGACAATTTCTAAATTTTATAGATATGCAGTTAAAAGATCCTTAGTCGAGGTAAAAATATTAATCTCTTGAAATACAAGTAAATTGGAATTTTATGAGTCCAAAAATTAATATTTAATCCGGTTTCATTAAACAGCCAAATGTAGGCAGGAAAATAGATCAATTTTTTTTTGAAACTGTGATTATTGCAAAACATTTAATTAACTCAAAATATATCATATAATGTTATATCTGTTATACATGTCATAATATTTGAGTCCATCAGCCTTATATATGGCATTAACTGTGTTATATCACTGTTGTATTGAATTCTGCTTTCTATGCGCTTCTTCCTAATTTACTGATTTGTAGATGCTACTTTGCTACATTGATACAGTTAGAAATGTGAGAGAATGGGTATCTTGAATATTGTAAAAAAACTTTACCTGTAAGCGAATCGTTTAAAAGAAAAACTACTTTTGCAAGCAATGGTAATGTGATAGTTCGGATATATTGCAATCTATAAAACAGAAAAGGTAAATCCTACATATGTTTTTTCGTATTTTGCATAAGTCTACGATGCAACGAAAACTCCATTCAGATTCCGAAATATTTTAGATACGTTTTAATGCTTTTGATAAATGCTTGACTTTCAGAAATCAGTTTTATTATATAATATGAAAAGAGATAAACACGACATTAATATCCGACGATGCTTAGTTGAATTAAAAATATTAATCTCTTGAAATACAAGTAAATTGGAATTTTATGAGTCCAAAAATTAATATTTAATCCGGTTTCATTAAACAGCCATATGTAGGCAGAAAAAGAGATCGAAGTATTTTGAAAGCGGGAATGTTGTAAAACATTTAATTGACTCAAAAATTATCCTCCTTGTTATACATGTCATAATATTTGAGTCCATCAGCCTTATATATGGCATTAACTGTGTTATATCACTGTTGTATTGAATTCTGGTTTCGATGTGCTTCTTCTTGATTTACAGATTTGTAGATGCTACTTTCATATATTGGTATAGTTGCGAAGATAAGAGGATGGGTATTTTAACATTGTAAAAAATATAATGTATGCACGATACAGGAAATTAATTAATATAATATAATACTTATTGTGGAGTCTACCAGAAATAGCTCTAAGTGGAGTAGATAAATCAAAGTCTACTTAAAATGAATGAAGACCGCAACTAGTCATTGCATATCAATGGATGTACACTGTATATATTAATATATCAATAAAAAACGAAAGTAGAAGACATAATTAGAAATACGTGAAACAAAACCATATATCCTAAATATTACTAGTACCCACTTCCATTATTTTATAGCACAAAAATTGAATAAATAAATACAAAAATGAATAAAAATGTTTACGTAAAACGTTTATAAAAATATATAAAATGGAATTATTTATTTAATTAAATTCATACACACTTTTAACAAAACAAATAAGCTTAATAAGTTAAGCAATACATAGTTTTAACTTCAAAAATTAATTTTAAGTACTTAAAGGTAATTATAAGTACTTAAAAGTTTTAAATATTTTTCGCTCCTATATAGCAAAATATCACAAAAAAATTATTTTTACAGTTAGAACATGTAATTTTTTTAAAACAATGAATAGAGTAATAAATATACTATGTATAAATAGATACTGTGTAACTTTCAAAATTCACCTACAAAACCCTTGGGTGCTCCATAAGAAGTATAACTATAAAATATAAGTATGGCTTGAAAAAAAATATTTCCATTCATTTGAAAGTTTAACTTCTTTCATCTAGCTTTAACCGCGAAAACTGTAACTGTTGAATGAGGTAAAAGAAAGTCCATTTCAACCCGAATTACAATATTCCTTTTGACTTCAAACATACCATTAAGGTAATTGCAGAAAAGAAAAAAAAGGAAGTGCAGTTACGCATTATTAATCTTAAAACTTAGCGCGTTTCTCTAAAAAGAAATTTTTGCTCAACGATAGCAGAAATAACTTAATGTTCCAACTGTATTTTTGTAGTTAAAGAGTATTTTAACATAGAGTAAAAAAATATTAAAGAGTACATTTTTGGAGGAATAGATTTGCTTTTATGTTTTTACTTATGGATAAAAACTACCGATATTATGAAAAGTTTGAGATATTAAGCAATATATTTTTCTATTCATAGAAAACCTGTTGAGTTATTTTTTACACCTAAAATAAGGTTTTTGTTTTTCTCTAGCATTTTTAAAAAATTTGCTTTAGATCTATAACTTTGGTATGATTGTTGATCAAGAACAATCAGTGGTATGTGATACACATTCTAAATGAAAATTTAGTATTCTATTAGCTTAGGTTTTATAAATTTATTACAGCGTGTGATTATAAAGTAAGACATTTGATGAGATTGGAACCTTATATAAATTATATGCTCATGAATGTAAAATTTAGATCAAAATACAAGGACATTAATATGACATTACATCTACAGATTACTTTCAACAGGGAATTATATCTACTACTCAACAGATTACAGGAAGACCTTTGACAATGTAAATATTTATTTATTGATTAATTTTAAGGCAAAAATATATCATATTTCTAAAACAGTATATTAATACATGTTTAGGTTTTATAAATTTAGTACAGCATTTGATTATAAAGTAAGACATCTAATAAGATTGTAACATTATAAATATGAATTATATGCTCATAAATATAAAATTTAGATCAAAATATATGGAAAATATGGGAGCATTATTTCTACAGACAACTTTTAACAGGGAACAAATTATATCTACTACTTAACAGATTACAGGAAGACATTTAAAACTGTAAATATTTATTTATTGATTAACTCTAAGGCAAAAATATCTTATATTTATAAAACAATGTATTAATACATGTTTATTTTTTATAAATTTAGTACGGCATATGATTATAAAGTAAGACATCCAATAAGATGGGAACATAAGAAATATGAATTATATGCTCATAAATATGAAATTTAGATCAAAATACAGGAAAAATATGGGGACATTACATCTACAGACTATTTTTAACAGTGTAAATAGGTGGAGAATCAGCACTAATAATTATTGTTTACAAAAAAGGAAAATTTATTAATTAAACAAACATTGAGCTGTTGTAGAGTGCCTCTGCATTGTATGCCCAAAATTTAAGAAAAAATGAAAAGCTTTTATTTTTCCTATTATAAAAATGAATCTTATTTTTCAAGTACAGTAAATTTAGCAAAACTAATTATAAAAAATATAGAACAGATGTTGAAATTTTCATGTATTTACGATAATAAGCGGAAAAATAAAAAAAAATTCTATGTAAAGTCGCTCAAATTTGATGTTTATCCTTAACTGATCAGGTATACTATTTAGAAGAAAAATCAGAATATAAGTAAATTTACAGCTACTAGTTTTTTTTTATTTTATAACAATTTTTAAATTACATACGTCAACAAATTGAAAACTATCAATATGTACTATCTCATTATTTTGGTTACCGGTATGTAAGAATAAATGACTATGATAACTATATTAAAATACCTATATTAACAAACTGAAAAATATTAGCATCTATAATCTCATTATTTTACTTACCGGTTTATAATAACTATATTAAATTACATACGTCAACAAATTGAAAACTATCAATATGTACTATCTCATTATTTTGGTTACCGGTATGTAAGAATAAATGACTATGATAACTATATTAAAATACCTATATTAACAAACTGAAAAATATCAGTAAGTACAATATTATTATTTTGGTTACCGGTGTGTATGAATGCAAATCATAGGTCTATAATAACTAAATTAAATTACCTACGCCAACAAATTGAAAAATATCAACATGTAAAATCTCATTATTTTGGTAACCAGTGTCTTTGAGTGCAAATCAATTCTTTAATAACTAAATTAAATTACCTATTTTAACAAACTGACAAATATTATCATGTATAATCTCATTATTTTAGTTACCTGTTTGTATGAGTACACCTCATAGGTCTATAATAACAAGATTAAATTACTTACTTGACAATAATGAAAAAATATCAATATGTACAATCTATAATAACAAGATTAAATTACTTACTTGACAATAATGAAAAAATATCAATATGTACAATCTCATTATTTTAGTTACCGGTGTGTATGAGTACAAATTAAAGTCTATAATAACTACATTAAGGTATCCGTCTACGTTTAGAGAACTTTTTTCTTTAAACGTAGAAACTAGTTCATGTTTTTACATTCTTCGATTTAATTTTTATATTATCATAGAGAATTACACTAAAAGTTTATTCCTGGAGCAGTTTTTATAAAATTTCTAATAAATGAAGAAAATTTAGTAAAAAAATCCGGGTTTTCTAAAAGGCCTAACTTTTTAATAAATTAAATTATTTCAATATTTTTTGACGCAACACATTTCTTATACACTGGACTAGTGAATCCCCTAAAATCTTTGCTTAATTTATATTTGGTAGAAAATTTTATTCCTTCAAAATCATACACATTGAATTTTTAATGAATATTCATTACCTTTATATCTAACTATGAGTGTAAAATCATTAAAAATTATCCAAATTTAAAGCTTTTAGGTCATTCACTAGTAATTACTATCAAAAGAATTCATAATAATTTTCAACAAAATATTTTAAAAACTTTTGAGAAATCACATTTTATGTTTCAACATTTTATTAAAAATACCGTTCTGAGAAAAACGCATTTGAAGTTTATTGAAGCAACTTTAACAATTAAAAACTAAAACACATGTTTAAAATTGACCACACTTTCTTGCTTCAAAACTTTCTAATTGCCAAGTTGCTAAATATTAAAAATACCAGTAAAATGTTTAAACTAACGTTTTTTAGTTTTGCCAAAAAATGCTCTTTAACAGGCTTTCACAACTTCCGGTTCTGAAGTATCTACTTCCATTTTGTTTTAACAGCTGTCAGTGATGTTTAAACAGCTGTAACTTTTCTTTAAAATACCGTAGAGAAAAAAAACAGATTTAGTAGCCTAAAAGTTGAAATTTTACAATATAAAACTTAAAAGAAAATTATGATTTTTGGCAAAAATAGACGGATACCTTAAATTGCCTACATCCACAAATTGAAAAAATATCAATAGATATACTTTAATCATTTTAGTTACCGGTGTGTATAAGTATAAACCACGGATCTACAGTAAAGTTATTAACTTACCTACGTCAACAAATTGAAAAATATCGATATGTATAATCTCATTGTTTTGATTACCGGTGAATATAAGTGTAAATCAAAATCTATAATAACTACATTAAATTACCTACGATAACAAATTGACAAATATCAATATGTATAATATCATGTTTGACTAGCTTCTTTTTCAGTATTCCTTACAAACTGCTCCAATCCCATTTACTTGCAGAAAAACATTAGCTTTTTTTCATCAAGCAGTCACAGCTATTTCCTTTGAAAAATGTAACAAAGTCCGTATCACATCATTATTCGGATCCTAAAATGTATTCTTGTCTCCGTACCTCGCCACCCCCCTTTCTCTCTCAGCAGGAACGCACGTGTATGACTCTCCTACTGGCGCCAAAATTCCAGACGTCGTTTCGCTACCAGTTGCAAAAGAGGAAACATTTAGGTGTTCTTTATTATTTGAGCTACAAGTGGTCATTCCAAAGGATCATAACTCTTCTTAAAATATGAAAGATTAACACTTTTACTACGTCTTTAAGAACTCCAAATAGTGCAATTTCCATTGTCTCTGGCGAGACTACGTATAATAAAATAAATAAAGCAGGACTAGTTTATCAGCTGGTTATCAATGACTAAGTTAGCAGGACTAGTACCTCCCTCTTTCTGTTTGATTTTATATACACTGTGATGCCTTCAAATATTCTCAAATGATAGGTAACTTGAATAATGGATCACAGTCAAAGATAAAATTGGAAATTTAATTTTAATCTGGATTAAATACGGCTATTTACAAATTAATGTTAATTCATGAATCATGTAGAACTGCAAAGGATGGTTGCCGGTAAAACTTCCTCACGATGATCACAGTCGAAAGAAAACCAAGAGATTTTGTAATCTCTTACAAATGGGGAGGCTTTTCAGGATGCAATAAAACCCTATTTGTCCCCTGTTCGGTATCTGAGACACTGCCGCTCCTTATATTGGATTTTACGAAACTTCCGAACTAGCAAGCTCTCTGGTAAATAAAACGAAAGCCTCCACGAGGTCAACACACCTACGTAAAAAATTAAAAAAAAGCCTTGAGTCGCAAAATGGTAGGCTTTTTATACCTGGGGGTCAGTTACGGTTCCGCCATGCTCAATTACTTACATGTCTAGGAAATTTGGTGGACAATGGAAAACTGTAAAGTCAGAGGAGTGTTTCGGGATCTACTCGGTATAAATTGTGGATGTTTGGGATTA
Organism: Pardosa pseudoannulata; assembly: GCA_032207245.1. NCBI lineage: Eukaryota > Metazoa > Arthropoda > Arachnida > Araneae > Lycosidae > Pardosa > Pardosa pseudoannulata. Next base: position 59,540,240 of record CM063506.1, on the reverse strand, counting down.
GCATTATCCTGCTGGATTCCCTAAAGTTCATCGGAATTCACAATGGACATGAATGGGTGCAAGTAATCAGACAAGATGATTAGAGCGTGTCACCTCTAAGTAATATCTAGACGTTTCAGGGGTGTTCTTTATCACTACAACTGCATGCGCCCCATACCATACAAAGCCCCCACGAGCTCCAATATTCTCCTGTTGCCAAGCAGGGTTCATGGATTCAGGTGTTTGTTTTCCATACCAGTACTCGTCCATTTGCTCGAAACAATTTGAAACAACACTTGCTATACCCGGCAGTGTGTTTCCAGTCATCAACAGTCCTTTGATGGTGTAGACTGTCAAAGGTGAGGCGTAAAGCTTTGAGTCCTGCACTCATCAAGAATATAGCAGTGAGCCTTCTGCTCCGAAAGCCCATATCAATGATATTTCCATGAATGGTTCACACACTGACACTTGTTGAAAGCTCAATACTGAAATCTGCAGTAATTTGAGGGGGGGTTACACCTTTGTCACGTTTAAAGTTTCTTCCAAGTAATCGTTAAATATATATATATATATATATATATATATATATATATATATATATATATATATATATGTATATATATATATATATATATATATATATATATATATATATATATATATATATATATATATATATATATATATATATATATATATATATATATATATATATATATATACATATATATACATATATATATATATATATATATATATATATATATATATATATATATATATATATATATATATATATGTATATATATATATACATACATACATATATATATATATATATATATATATATATATATATATATATATATATAATATATATATATATATATATATATATATATATATATATATATATATACATATATACATACATACATACATACATACATGCATAGAAATATATTATGCTTTTACTCTTAATTAAAAACTAAATAATTGAACGTTATTTTGTCCATTGCAAAAAGCGTTTTATAAAAAAGAAAAAAACTGTATTTGTACTTAAAGAAATTAATGATTGTAATAAAATCAGTGTGATGTGCTTTTAGTTAATTATATATGGGTTACTGTAAAAGGGCTAAAATATTTCGTATTAAAACCAATTGTTTTTTCCGTGTATTAAACAAAATGATATAATTGCTTCTATTCTTTAGTTATATTTTTATTATTTAAGTAACATAAGCAAGTTTGTCGGTATAAATATATGATTATGATTTCCATCATATCACATAGGCAGATTTATTTATACATTTTCTTATTTTAAGGAAATTGTTTGAATAATATTGGGATAAAGAATTAAGACTATTTGTCATTAAAGTTTCATTTTTCATCAGTGACAGCTCTCTTTGAAATTTTTTCAATGTTTAAATACTTTTTCCTGTGAATGTCTTTAAAACAAAGATCAAGACAAAAGATTTCTCATTACCAATATTCGATTAAAATCGTCTAGACGAATAATTTATGTGAAGTGGTATGTTATTAAATACAAACGTTGGCATCTTCTATTCCAGTCCTCTAGACACAGATAAGTTCTAACAAGTGTCATCTAAGACCATTTATTATAATATTCATTCTAAAGGAAAACATACTATTTTAAGTCATGATAGTGTGGTTTGAGAAATCAATCGTCTCCCTTTTTTCTTTTTCGTATTTTCTTTAGAGCAACAAACATGTCACTCCCCGTGACACTATTCTAATAGTCGTTTCTGAAAATATTTCTATTTAAAAAATGAGAGCGAAAAAAAATTTTTTTAATGCAAGGGGTCATTTTGAAATCCATTAACATGTTATAACACATGGAAACTATACTTTTTCTTCATTTTGAAATTGCATGCTAAAAGTGACAGTATTATTTTGCGTTTCAGTCAATAGATGAAAAACATAAATGTCTTTATTATACTAATTATTTGGTGTTAGATAGGTGTAGATAGATAGATAGATATGTTTGTGAAGTCAATAACAAGTTATAATAAATGGAAACAATGATTTTTCTCCCTTTTGAAATAGCATGCTAAAAGTGACATTCTATTTATATTTCAGTTAATAGATGAAAAACATAAATGTCTTTATTATACAATTTTTTTTGTGTTAGTTAGGCATAGATAGAGAGATATGTTTCTGAAGCCAATAATATGTTATAATAAATATACTTCTCCTACCTTTTGAAATTTCATGCTAAAAGTGACAGTATTATTTTATATTTCATTTAATAGATGAAGAACATAAATGTCTTTATTATACATTTTTCTCGTGTTAGATTGGTATAGATAGAAAATTAGATATGTTTGTGAAGCCAATAACATGTTATAATAAATGGAAATTATACTTTTTCTTTCTTTTGAAATTGCATGATAAAAGTGACAGCATTATTTTATATTTCAGTTAAGAGATGAAGAACATAAATGTCTTTATTATACATATTATTTGGTGTTAGATTGGTATAGATAGAAAAATAGATATGTGTTTAAGCCAATAACAAGTTATAATAAATGGAAACAATGACTTTTCTCCCTTTTGAAATAGTATGATAAAAGTGACATTCTATTTATATTTCAGTTAATAGATGAAAAACATAAATGTCTTTATTATACAATTTTTTTTTGTGTTAGATAGGCATAGATAGATAGAGAGATATGTTTCTGAAGCCAATAACATGTTATAATAAATGGAAACTATACTTCTCCTACCTTTTGAAATTGCATGCTAAAAGTGACAGTATTATTTTATATTTCACTTAATAGATGAAGAACATAAATGTCT
>CM063506.1:59494944-59532444 GCA_032207245.1 Pardosa pseudoannulata | reverse complement strand
TATATATATGTATATATATATATATGTATGTATATATGTATATATATATATATATATATATATATATATATATATATGTATATATATATATATATATATATATATATATATATATATATATATATATATATATATATATATATATATATATATATATATATATATATATATATATATATATATATATATATATATATATATATATATATATATATATATATATATATATATAATATATATATATATATATATATATATATATATATATATATATATATATATATATGTATATATATATATATATATATGTATATATATATATATATATATATATATATATATATATATATATATATATATATATATATATATATATATATATATATATATATATATATATATATATATATATATATATATATATATATAATATATATATATATATATATATATATATATATATATATGTATATATATATATATATATATATATATGTATATATATATATATATATATATATATATATATGTATATATATATATATATATATATATATATATATATATATATATATATATATATATATATATATATATATATATATATATATATATATATATATATATATATATATATATATATATATATATATATATATATATATATATATATATATATATATATATATATATATATATATATATATATATATATATATATATATATATATATATATATATATATATATATATATATATATATATATATATATATATATATATATATATATATATATATAATATGCATCTTATGTCCTATCACAAACAATTAATATGCCTAACTGAATCTAATATATTTTAATGTAACTAAATGAAACTATATTTAAATTAATCTAGTGAAAACTAATCTGCATATATGGGAAAATAACGTAACAATGACTAGTTTATTTAAATGTTATATTCTGAAATTTTGTATTAAAAGTCCGTTCAATCTCTTTTGTTTGAAATATACACAGAAAATAGTTTATATTAGTTATTATCAGTTAGTTTTATTTAAAAATATGAACTACATACGGATATTTAGGCACAAGAATAAAAACTGAGAATTTTGGTTTGTTATGTACAAAAATAATCAATCATTTCTATACAGTTCTTTTATTTTCAACCTACAGAGCGTTAAATAAATTACTTTATACAAATTTTAATTTCCCCTTAAAATAGAAGTTATAATTATTTACTAATTATTAAAAATAAAAACAGTCTACATATAGTCTACATAGTTTTAATGTACACATGACATATATGCTTAATAAAAGTCTGCGCTTGCAGCCATAAATACATAACGATTTGCAATTTTTAAATACGACATACGTTTAAATTGAATTATTTCTTTATTAATTAACTATTTTTAACTATTCTATTCATTTAACTATTTTTATTAAAAAAATGCAGTACATTTTTTATTTTCATAGTTTTATTGCCCTCCATAGAAATGTGGTTTTCAGAAAATTCCCATCTTCCTATTGTTAAAATAAAGAAACATTTTCTTTTTTCTTTTTTGTATAGAAAAATAATAGTGCAAAAATTATAGAATTGAAAAATTCAAAGAAAAATTAGAATAACCATTAAATAGGAATTATATAAATGCGTAAATTTCTTCTAAAAACTGCAATCAAAAAGCTTTAAATAAACGTACAGGGATATTATTAAAATATTCTTAGAACGAAGAATTTAAGTCTTAACTTGTTTTATAAGATAACAATGGAGATTTTGCTTTACGCAGACAACTTTATTTTGCTTTTCATCGCTTCTTTTATTTAACGCTCTAAGAGTTTATTGTACATAAGTAACTTTATCTTTCTTATTGAAGGGGATTTTCCTTTTATAACTGAATATTTTAAATCTTTTTAGAGAATTAACTAAATTAAACTAATGAAAACTATTCTGAAAATATTGAAAAATAACGTACCAATCGCTAGTATATCTTAGTATTTTATTCTGAAATTTTGTATTAAAATCCCACTCATTCTCTTTTGTTTGAATATATACTGAAAATAGTTTATATTAATTATCAATTATTTTTATTTAAAAATATAAATTATAGACACATATTTGGGCAGAAGAATAAAAACTGAAAATTTTAATCAATTGTGTATAAAAAAAATCAAGCATTTATGAATAGTTCTTTTGTTTTCATTATATAGAACGTGAAATAAGTTACTTTATAAAAATTTCAATTTTCCCTTCAAATAGAAGTTATTTTATTATTAGATATTTATTAATTCTATTATTAATTCTTAAGGACCTTCCTTAATATATGAAATATTTTTTTTTATTATTCAAGATATTTTTGTTCTTACATTCTATTTTCCTATATTTAGATACATCACTACCCTATATTTTCTTATATTTTTAATATTTGAGAAATTTTATTGTCAGTTTTTAATATTTGCCAAATTAAAACATTGCATTGCTATGAAATGTATATAGCGTATAATAATTGTTGCATTCAAAATGCATTTTTACTCAAGAAAAATGTAAAAACCAAAAAAAAATTTAGAACATAATTCATTTCAAAATTTTAATTTATAGCAAAGGCTTACTAATATTAAGCTTTTTAACTCTTGTTATAATTTGCAACAAAGCAACATTACATAAATATTTATATTTCTTTTATAAACATTATACTGAAATGAATTATTTCAAAATTTGTATCCTCTGGTACTTAAAATATTATTATTTTATATTTTCCTGTAGAAAACCTTTGCTAATTTTTCTTTGTCAATATCACTATATAACTAAAATAGAAAAAAGTGTGGTTCACTAATACAGTTAGGAGGATAAATTTCTTCTTTGATAGTTGTGATTCTACACAAACGTAAATGTTACAAAATGTTACATTGAGACCACGAACATATTTTGCGTGCCTCAGTCACCTTTAACGAACAATGCGTTTCTTAGGCCTGCGCGGGTTGCGAACCCGCAACCTTTCAGTTAAAAGATTGTTGCCTTTGGCGACTGAACTTTCGGGGCTCGTTATAAAACGTTCGACCCGTAAACATAATCTACCGTACATTTCAATCTAATTGACTTCTTTGTCTTTGAAAAATCAGCTAACTATGTGTACCTCAAATTATACATATTCTACTTTTCGATACGGTCTGTTTTCTCAAAATGCTCCTCATAAACATTGAAGCATACATTCCACGGTGAAACTATTTCAATATCACTTCATGTAACTGCTTTCTGATAAGTTGCATGATGTAGTCAAGTATGATACTATTGTTATCTTACTCATCTAAAAAACATTTACTAGTCATAACGTACTTTTTAAGTCGAATAAACGAAAATCCTAGTGGCTAAACCTGAGCTACTGAGTGGATGGTGAAGAACCACCTATTTCCACTGTAACAAACCCATTTCGTTCGTTGTGAAGTCTGGGTCCATCTTTAAATTGTTGGCATGAAGCATTGACATACTTTTGACTCAAAATGTTTGAACCGTAAATAGTCCTCTATCAAAGATTAATTTTAGTCTGATTTACTTCATCATCTTGGAAAAGCCTGTTAACTACATGTAACGTAAACATTGCATTGTCTACAATTAGATACGCTATAGTCCACTGCCCTCGCGCCTGTCATTTATGTCTTAAACAAAATGATAGTTCAGTTTTAAAGCCTTATCCCAGGTTAACTTTTTACGTGCTAAAAGAAACAGATTTAGTTTATGATTCTTTTTTTCGATGAAAAATACGCAGATTTCTTATGTATAAGTGAAAACTTTTCAACGAATTAAAAGGTCTTATCACGAGTCAGTTTTAATAAAGATAAATCAGTTGAAAATTTTAGCTACCATACTAGAAATCTGCCCATCATTCATCAGGAAAAATGATCGTTAATTAAATCTTTTGTTTATTCAACTTGTAAATGATAATATCTAAAAAGGACTTAGCTTATCACACCCCTTAGTGTATTAATTGATATAATTCATGTGAGTATTACACATGTGTATCTCGTATAGGATTTACCTATACTTTTATTATCGAAACCCCTCATATAATGATTAAAATCATTAATACAGCAAAATAATTTAATAATTCTCAATATTTTACCTGCAAACATAAAAGGAGTTTAGAATTTTATGTTAGCAGATAACTTATTACACCTCTTAATGTATGAATTGATATAATTCATCTAAGTATTACACATGTGCACGTCGTACAAGATTTAGCTATAATTTTATTATTGAAACCCCTCTCATATAATGTTTAAAAACATTAATAAAGGAAAATAATTTAATAATTCTCAATACTTTACCTGCTAACATAAAATGAGTTTAGAATTTTATGTTAGCATATAACTTATTACACCCCTTAATGTATCAATTGATATATATCTTGTGAGTATTACACATATGTACCTCACATAAGTTTACCTATACTTTTATTATCGAAACCCCGTCATATAATGATTAAAAACATTAATACAGGAAAATAATTGAATAATTCTCAATACTTTACCTGCTAACATAAAATTAGTGTAGAATTTAATATTAGCAGATAAATTATTACACCTCTTAATGTATCAATTCATATAATTGATATGAGTAATACCCATGCATACCTCGTATAAGATTTACATATACTTTTATTATCGAAACCCCCTCATATAATGATTAAAAACATTACTACAGCAAAATAAGTTAATAATTCTCAATATATTACCTGCTAACATAAAATTAGTTTAGAATTTTATGTTAGCAGGTTACTTATTACATCCCTTAAGAAATAACTTATTACACCCCTTAATGTATGAATTGATATAATTCATGTGATTATTACACATATGTAACACATATAAGATTTACGTATACTTTTATTATCGAAACCCCTTATATAATGATTCAAATCATTAATACAGCGGAAGAATTTAATAATTTTCAATTACCTGCTAACATAAAATTAATTTAGAATTTTATGTTAGCAGGTTACTTATTGCACCCCTTCAGCCGTAACTTATTTCACCTGTTAATGTATCGATTCATATAATTATGTAAATATTACACATCTGTAACTCATATAATATTTACCTATACTTTTATTATAGAAATCCCCTCATATAATGATTAAAACATTACTACAGCAAAATAATTTAATAATTCTCAATATATTACCTGCTAACATAAAATTAGTTTAGAATTTAATATTGAAACCTAATTTCATGGAAAAACCCTTACTAAGTTAACCGCTGGTTAACATGCCTTAATAATGTAATATGGTAAACATTGCCTGAAAATTGATTTAGTCAGCGTTACTTTAAATTGCTTTTTATTTATTTATGAAAATAACTAATGAAACTTCTCCGTAATTATATTCCAAAAGACTTTTCTCATTCAACATATACGAAATCGCCAAGTTTTGTGTTTCTCCTCATTCCCAAGATTAATAACGCGTGGCGGTGACTTTTTCTCAGTTTCCATTAGCTTAATGACATATACGGAGAGAGTAAAAAGGACAGAAAACTGTGTGACATATGTGTCCTTCTATAAATGTCATGCTCACTGTTGGATTTCGTATGCACAGATGACGATGAAAGGATAAGAAATCCATTTAAAAGAGAAAGAAATCTTACATCGAAAATGGGACGATAACTTTATTTGCAAAGTTGCTATAATTCACGAATCGTTGAATGGTATTTTTGTCGGCTGCACATTTATAATCAGCCACCTGTCTTGCGATTCGGAGTTGCGTTTTGTTTTATTCAATACATTTTGGGTCCGGATATAGCAAAGAAACACAACTTAAAATCGATGTTCGTAGTGATTTATGATTATACTTAACTCGATATGTATACGGTGATAGAGTAGGAAGGCAATTTTTAAGGATTAGGTATGCATAAATGGCGTCTTATGGCTATATTTTGTATAACATCGTTAGAAATGTACGATATAGAAACCATATTTATGTATAAACCACTTGTAGTTAGCAATTTTTCATGCAAAAATTTATAGCTTCCTGTTTTGCAACTTATTGCGATTTGATTTAAAAATGTTTTGGTTGGAAATAGCACCAAAGTACTCCTTAAATTCCATGTCGGTAGTAATTTATGATTATACTAAGCTTGATATGTATACGATAATAGAGTAGAAAATCAATTTTTATGGATTAGGTATGCATAAACTGTGTATTATGGATATATTTTGTATAACATCATTAGAAATATACGATATGGAAGCCTTTATAAGTATAAATCACTTGTAGATAGTATTTTTTTTCAGGGAAATATTTAATGCCACCTGTTTTGCAACTTATTGCGCTTTGATTTACAAACGTTTTGTTTGAAAATAGCACGAAAGTGCTCTTTAAATTCGATGTCACTAGTGATTTATGATTATACGTATCTTGATATGTATACGGTGATAGTGTGGAAAGGCAGTTTTTAAGGGTTAGGTATGCATTAATGGCATCTTATGGCTACATTTTGTATAACATCGTTAGAAATATACGATACAGAAGCCCTATTAAGTATAAACTACTTGTAGGTAGTATTTTTTCAGGCAAAAATTTATAGCCACCTGTTTTGCAACTTATTTCGTTTTGATTTACAAACTTTTTGGTTGGAAATAGCACCAAAGTGCATCTTAAAATCGATGTCGGTAGTGATTTATGGTTATACTTAGCTTGATATACATAAGCATATAGTTTGAAAACTATTTCAGAATTATATATGTCTTATGACTATATTTTGAGGAATATCTTTATATAGAAACTAAATGATCCGATAGACGTGATTTAACGTTCTTTTGATGGAAATGTTAATATTTATATATGTATATATATATATAAATATATATATATATATTATATACTATATATTTATATATATATATATATATATATATATATATATATATATATATATATATATATATATATATATATATATATATGTAATCCAGGAATTATGCAACTGCTGGACACGGTGAAACCTAATAGGCTTAGCAGAAATTTGGTAAGATGCAGTCAAGCCACATTGGCAAAGTCTAAATAAAACTATATTTTACAGCTGCTAATATGGACAGCTTTACTAGACAGACAATAGAATGGCACAAAAGTCATTCTGCTCGAACAGAGGTACACCAAAAGCGAAGACAGAAATAATTTAACAAGGGACAAGACACTTACTCAGTGAATTTAAATGTTGAGATCAGTTAAAACGCGGAGCCATTTGCCGGCGACAGCTGGAAAACGTGTTGAATAGAGAGACAATTTACATATATAGGACAGAAAGTTTCGGGAAATGTATCGGAAGAATTTTAAGTTTTAAACACACTTTTTAAACACTCCTTTGATTAAGGCATTTAGAAGCTGGGAAAAGGATTTTTAGAAATTAGTATGTGAGAGAGGAGGTTTTTAAGGAAATATTAAAGTTAAACTATTTTGATATATTACACGCACACACACACACACACACACACACACACACACATATATATATATATATATATATATATATATATATATATATATATATATATATATATATATATATATATATATATATATATATATATATGTGTGTGTGTGGGTGGGTGTGGGTGTGGGTGTAATTATGTAAAGCGTTGTTTTTATTACTACTTCATCTGATTTGCCATTGAATACTGGATTTTAATTCTGTCACCTTTCATATAAGACAATTTCACGTAGTATCACCAATTACGACAATGGAAATTCGCTTTCGTTTATATGTCTGTAATAGCCAATAGGCAACAAATATTCTACCCTGTCATTTCAAACGAAATTGAAATTGTTCTGAGTTTAGATGTCTCATGCTACATGAAACTGCCATATTAAAAAAATATTAAATAATAGGTACATTACATACACACACAAATATACTGACACACACACATATATACACATATATATGTGTGTGTGCGCGTGTGTGTGTGTACATACTACGTATATACACATATTTTTATTCATGAGTTCGTGTTTATTAAAATTAAGCTTACAATATCAATAATTTATTGACAGCTGGGAAAATATTGTACATTATATTTCATGTATTTTATTAGGTTAGACAAAATATGGATCTATAATTTATCTTCACAGTACTATCTATGTTTATTATAGACATTTCTTTTGCCTAAAGAATATGATATTTCCAATTTCCTTTCTTCAGCATTCACCGAAATTTAAACAGCTTCTGCTATTTCCATTACACTTTTAAATGCCGAATGCAGAGTTCCTTTTTCAAAAGAAAGATTAATATCAGAAGGCAGAGATTTATTCCTAACTTCCATTAGCTTAATGGCAACTTGGACGGAAAGAAAATATGCTTTTAAAAATGACAACAAAATTCACATTTTTAATGCAGGCGTATTCGCTTGTAATTTATAAAGACGTTTATGACTTCAGACATGCCAAATAAGATTTTAAATAAACCGTTTAGCATTAAATTCGTTGTGACTGTTCGGTATGAAATTCTCCCCTAATATCTAAGGTGAAGTTCGATAAAATGGTTATTGAACTGACAGCGGTAGTCTTATTTCTCAAAGATGCAGTAGGAACAATTTGCATTGATTGACAAATCGTGAAATCAAGCTAGGTTATAACACCAAAAACTGGAAGTTATATACCAAATAAATTAAAATTAAATGAGTACATATGATGATATTTTAATCAAACTAAAAGAATATATATATATAATTGTAATCTAAAAATTTGTATCTCTAAAAATACAAGTTTTGATGAAATATTTTTGTTTCTCGATCTAACTATTGTAACTTTCAGGGACTTCGAAAATATCAAAATTAAGATTTGCTCCTTTACGTAACTTAGTTTCATTTCAAGCTTCACCCACGTGACAAAGTCCTTTATCTCTAAAAATACGTTTTGGTGAAGTATCTTTGTTTCTCGATTTAACTATAGTAACCTTTAGTGACTTCGAAAATGGGAAAATTAAGATTTGCTCCTTTACGTAACTTAGTTTTATTTCAAGCTTCACCCACGTGACAAAGTCCTTTATCTCTAAAAATACGTTTTGGTGAAGTATCTTTGTTTCTCGATTTAACTATAGTAACCTTTAGTGACTTCGAAAATGGGAAAATTAAGATTTGCTCCTTTACGTAATTTAGTTTTATTTCAAGCTTCACCCACGTGACAAAGTCCTTTATCTCTAAAAATACAAGTTTTGGTGAAGTATCTTTGTTTCTCGATTTAACTATAGTAACCTTTAGTGACTTGGAAAATATCAAAATTAAGATTTTCTCCTTTACGTAACTTAGTTTCATCTGAAGCTTCACCCACGTGACAAAGTCCTTTATCTCTAAAAATACATGTTTTGGTGAAGTATCGTTGTTTCTCGATTTAACTATAGTAACCTTTAGTGACTTCGAAAATATCAAAATTAAGATTTGCTCCTTTACGTAACTTAGTTTCATTTTTAGCTTCATTTGACAAAGTCTTTTATTTCTAAAAGTATAAGTTTTGGTGAAGTATCTTTCTTTCACCTCTAACTATAGTAGCCTTTAATGACTTCAAAAATATAAAAATTAAAATTTGCTAAATTAAACTATTATAATCTCTATTCAACTATTATTATATAACTCTTTTACGTAACTTAGTTTCAATTCTAGCTTCACCCATGTGAAAAAGTATTTTATATCTAAAAATACCAGTTTTGGTGGAAGTACCTTTGTTTCCCTCTAACTATAGTTACCTTTAGTGAATTTGAAAATACCAAAATTAAAATTTACTTAATTCACCTATTCTTAGATAACTCCTTACGTAACGTAGTTTCAATTCTAGCCTCATCCACTTTGCAAATTCTTTTATCCTTAAAAATAAAAGTTTTGGTGAAGTATCTTTGTTTCTGCTCTAACTATATTAACTTTTAGTGACTTCGAAAATACCAAAATTAAAATTTACTTAATCAACTATTCTTCTATAACTCCTTTACGTAACTTAGTTTCAATTCTAGCATCACCCACGTAGCAAAGTCTTTTGTCTCTAAAAATACAAGTTTTGGTGAAGTATCATTGTTTCGCCTCTAACTATAGTAGCCTTTAATGACTTTAAAAATATCAAAATTAAAATTTGCTTAATTAAACTATTATAATCTCTATTCAACTATTACACTATAACTTCTTTACGTAACTTAGTTTCAATTCTAGCGTCATTCACGTGACAAAGCCCTTTATCTCTAAAAATATAAGTTTTGGTGGAAGTACCTTTGTTTCCCTGTAACTATAGTTATCTTTGGTGACTTTGGAAATACCAAAATTAAAATTTAATTAATTCACTTATTCTTACATAAATCCTTTACGGAACATACTTTTAATTCTAGCCTCATACACGTGGCAAATTCTTTTATCCTTAAAAAAACAGTTTTGGGGAATTATCTTTGTTTCTGCTCTAACTATAGTAATCTTTGGTGACTTCGAAAATACCAAAATTAAAATTTACTTAATCAACTATTTTTATATAACCTCTTTACATAACATAGTTTTAATTCTAGTTTAACCCACGTGGCAAATTCTTTTATCTCTAAAAAGAAAAGTATTGATGAAGTATCTTTGTTTCTGCTCGAACTATAGTAAGCTTTGGTGACTTCAAAAATACTAAAACTAAACTGTACTTAATCAACTGTTTTTATATAACTCCTTTATATATGGATTAAGAGTTATGAAAAAATAATATTCGATATTTCTATGTCTATGAAACATAAATATAAGAATTGATAAAATACAAATAAATTTTTAAATTCATTATGCTATATCAAAACTAGTTATTAGTAATATGTACAACAAAATTGCGACTTTAACTAGCATACAGCCCGTCATATGACGGTATCAGTAAAATTTTTAATTATCCAAAATTGTTAAGTACCTTATGAGGCATGTCAAAAAATGGTTTGTTTTTTAGCTGAAAATTATCTGGTACACGCTGAATAATTTATCTTTATTGACCGCATGTTAGTTGCCATCTTTAATGTAACTTGTAATATTACTTGATAGGATGAACAGCATAGGTTTTAATATTGACAGTGGTTATTTGGCGGTATATATGAATGATGGCCAAAATTGAGCGAATGGATCGCAAACCCTGTGGTTATGTATAAAAAACAAACACACAAACGAACAAACTTCTTAATTTTCAAAGCTATATAAATTAAACGCTAGATATATATATATATATATATATATATATATATATATATATATATATATATATATATATATATATATATATATATTAGTCCATGAAATAGACTCCTAGTCTTTGATGTTAATACCGGTGATAAAATTTTTATTGCAACAAAAAATAATCGATGATTAAATTTAAAATTAACACATATGTACCTAATCTTTTATTTAAGCCAAATATAAAAGAAAATTATTTACGTCATATCTAAGTTCAATGATTAAACGTATGAAAATAAGGCATAATTTAAATAATTTAAAATAAGAAATGATTCAATGAGATGGTTAAAGGAATGACGTCCTAATGCTAGAAAAATGTTATTTTTAAATATTTGCGCTGTGATAAATTGATAAATTTTATCGCCTGCTCTTAACCTGGGAAAATAGGAGTTAAAATAATGGCATTAAAATCTCGAAAAGAGGGGAAGGGGTGGATTTCGAGTGTTTTAAAGAAGGCAGTATTTTTTGCTGTGATATGAAGCCTATTTATACCAATTTTTTTAGAATCAGATCGATAGTTTAGGAGAAGATAAACATTACTCTTTGTGAATTTTATTAACTATGGATTCCTCTATCCATTCCAGGTCCAACCGCTTTATAAATTGGAGGACAGACGTACAATTAACTTAGGCTATTATTATATACGTTATGCTTTTTTACAAAATATATTTTTAATAATATGCTTCAAAATCACAACAATTAAACAATATAAATTCTCACAAATAATTTAATAGTGTTTATATATTCTATATTTTGTAAATATTTGAAACAGTCCAGGAGCATTGTTACCTGTTAAATAGATTTAAAACGTTATAGAATACAAAATAAAAACAATTTTATTTAAACGATATAGAGATTAAATATCTATTAAATCTAAAATCAAAAGAAATATACATTAGTACAGGAAAAACTCGTAACGTATTAATATCAGTTTTCTTCTGTGCTTATGATACGAACTAAATTATATTATGTGATATATAATACATTCTATGATTAATGGAGGCCACATTGTCTGTGAAAGTAGTGCGAGTGGAAAAATTTTAAGAAGATACTTTAATTATTTACATTAAAATAATTTTTAAAAACAATTACCATAATTTTAAATTATTTGCATTCGTATACAAGTAATTGAAAAACTAACAAACAACTTTATTAAATATAAAATAAAGTTTGAATGATCATATCTATTATCAAACCATATCTTTAATACAATGTTATATATTCAAGCTATTCAATTAACTTCATTTATGTATGTTGATTAAAAAGTGTACAGACGTTTTAATGTGATATTAAATGTATGTAAAATGCTTTATTAGGATTGTTTGAAGGTTTTTCACAGAAATTAATTTAAAGTAACTATAAAGTAAATTAATTTAAATTACTAATCATTTTCTTTTTATACTAATAGAAATACAAATACACTTGGACGAATCGGTATACTAAGAAAGTAAAAAGATACATACATTAAGAATTTAATATTCTATTATTTTCACTCTAGTAGAAAACATTGAATATAATTTGAATTTTTCAATATTTACAATTCACTAATTCCCAATACTAAAATGTTATTTTTAATGATAAAACTTTTTCATTCAATTGTATTAATAATATTTTAAAATTCCAACAAATTCTCAAAATATTAGTTTTATATATAGTGTTGAATTAGAGATATTAATAAAAATATAAAAGGATTTTACTGTATTAAAATATTAATGCCTATGAATTTAAAGATTAATGAACAAATATGTTGCAATACATTTCGAAATATATAGTGATGCATTTTGAAAAATAAACCTTTGTGGAATCTCGATAAGTCTTCTTCAAAGGAATCCGTAAGATGATACTAAAGAAGAATATACTGTAAGAATAATAATACTGCCTTCACGTACTTAGTTATGTCGATATCTCTTGAAGGCTTTAACTGTTCACTCATTCTCTATAAACAAGATTCTTATGTGGAGATACTTTCTCGTTTTCTTTACTTTAAATCCCGAATTCTTTTTGACCTATTTCGTTTTACGAGGGCCAATCTTTTCAACCTAAGTTTATTACTTAGATTTAGATGTATGATGTCCTTTTGCAAAAGAAATTGGGAGCGAGAGAGATCTGAAGTATATCCTTTAAAACATAAATGGGTTTTTTTCTTCTGTATTGTATGTTGTTTTGGCGCCAGTTTTCTGAACACTAAACATAAAATCTTCAAACAGCCATTCAGAATACAAAATCTAGGAGTTGTTAGTAAGGTTTTGAACTAAACTCGTCTCAATTTACGTCAAAAAATGTATGTCGAGACTTAAGGTAAACTAAAACCCTTATAAATGCCTATTAACTTCTTACTTAGACGATATAGTCAGTAAATTTGATTTCATTTTCATTAGATATATGTAATAAATTCATTAAAAATATTTATTTAAAAATCTGCAGCTTTATGTTTTAAAATATATAATACTCTAACAGTTTACGAAGACTTACAGAATAAAACTAGAAATATTATTATATAGAAAATTTAACTTCATTGAGTTTTCAATTCTCTCAGCATTAAAACTATTGTGTACTTCAACATTAGAGATAATATTTTACTTCTTTATGCATTCATAAATTTCTATCTAGTTCACAATCATTCTTAAAATATTAGTTTTATATATGGGTTTAAATTAAAGATATTAATAAAAATATAAGAGGAGTTTACTGTATTAAAATATTAATAACTATAAATTGAAAGGTTAATGAACAAGTATATTTCACTCTATTTCGAAATATATAGTGATGCATTTTGAAAAATAAGCCTTTGTGGAATCTCGATAAGTCTTCTTCAAAGGAATCCGTAAGATGATACTAAAGAAGAATATACTGTAAGAATAATAATACTGCCTTCACGTACTTAGTTATGTCGATATCTCTTGAAGGCTTTAACTGTTCACTCATTCTCTATAAACAAGATTCTTATGTGGAGATACTTTCTCGTTTTCTTTACTTTAAATCCCGAATTCTTTTTGACCTATTTCGTTTTACGAGGGCCAATCTTTTCAACCTAAGTTTATTACTTAGATTTAGATGTATGATGTCCTTTTGCAAAAGAAATTGGGAGCGAGAGAGATCTCAAGTATATCCTTTAAAACATAAATGTGTTTTTTCTTCTGTATTGCATGTTGTTTTGGCGCCAGTTTTCTGAACACTAAACATAAAATCTTCAAACAGCCATTCAGAATACAAAATCTAGGAGTTGTTAGTAAGGTTTTGAACTAAATTCGTCTCAATTTACGTCAAAAAATGTATTTCGAGATTTAAGGTAAACTAAACCCTTATAAATGGAAGTTAACATCTTACTTAGACGGTATAGTCAGTAAATTCGATTTCATTTTCATTAGATATATGTAATAAATTCATTAAAATATTTATTTAAAAATCTGTAGCTTTATTTTCTAAAATATAAAATACCCTAAAAGTTTAGGAAATCTTAAATAATAAATCTAGAAATGTTGTTATGTAGACAATTTAACTGTATTGAATTTTCAATTTTTTCAGCATTATAACTAATGTATACTTCAACATCGTAGATATCATTTTACTTATTTACTCCATACGTAACATAACAAAATAACAACTTTTTAGAATTATTACTATTGTATATGTAAATAGCATAAATAATTTTCAACAGAATGATTTTCAAGCACATCGAAATATTCTTCAAATGTATCCAGATTTCTGATTAGTCTATAATGGTTCATTCCAAATCTAAAAATGAGGATAAAGTTTTTTAGATGATTTTAATACGTTCCCCATTTAATCAAGCCAAACAATGTAGCAATACAAAGAAAAAAATGTAATAATAATTTACCCCAATTCTGAAAATAAGGATAAAGCTTTTCAAACTTAGACGTTTTGAAATTTTTGAATAGTTTTTTCCATGTAATCAAGCTGAAAAGGCAGCCATACAAAGAGAAAAATGTCTCAAAACTCCATATGTAATAAACCAATTAAAATCATTTTAGAATTAAAACTGTTGTGTATTTAAATAACATAAATAATATTTTACAGAACAATTATCAAGAACATCAAATATTCTTCTTCAAATGTATTCAAATTTCTTATTTGTTCATAATAGCTCATTCCAAATCTGAAAGTGAGGATATACCTTTATTAAACTGAGGTGTTTTCAAATACTATCCCCATGTAATCAAGCCAAATAAAGTAATCATAAAAATAAAAAAATACCCAAAACTCACGACGTAACATAACGAATTTTCCAGCTTTATAGCTTTAAAACTATTTTATATGCAAATAGCATACATGGTATTTTAAAAAATGTTTATAAATGTATTCAAATTTCTGCTTAGTCTATAATACTTCATCCCACTTCCGAAAGTGAGGCTAAAGCTTTTCCAAACTGAGATGTTTTGAATTACTTTCTCCTTTTAATCAAGCTCAAAAAGTAGCCATACAAAGAAAAATAATCTGAACAATATATACGTAATATAACAAAATAAACAGGTTTTTCAGAATTAAAACTAGTGTATATGTAAATACCATAAATAATTTTCTACAGAATGATTTTCAAGCCTATCCAAATTTTCTTCAAATGTATCCAAATTAGTTTATAATAGTTCATTCCAAATCTAAAAGTGAGGATTAAGATTTTAAATGTTTTCAATAAGTTCCTCATTTAATCAAGCCAAAAAAGTAGCCATACAAAGAAAAAAAGTAATAATAGTTTACCCCAATTCTGAAAGTAAGGATAAAGCTTTTCCAAACTTAGACGTTTTGAAATTTTTGAATTATTTTCTCCATGTAATCAAGCTAAAAATTTAGCCATACAAAGAAAAAAAATCTCAACACTCTATATGTAATATAATGAATTAAACAGATTTTTAGAAATAAAACTATTGTATATCTAAAGAACATAAATAATATTTTACAAAATGATTTTAAAGAACATCCAAAAATTCTTCTTCAAATGTATCCAAATTTATGATTAGTATATAATAGTCCATCCCAATTCTGAAAGTGAGGATAAATCGTTTCGAAACTGAAATGTTTTGAAATACTTTCTCCATTTAATCAAGCTAAAAAGGTAGCCATACAAACAGAAAAATATCTCAAAACTCCATACGTAATAAACAAATTAAACATCTTTTTATAGTATTAAAACTTCTGTATGTAAATAGCATAAATAATATTTTACAGAACAATTATCAAAGGTATCAAATATTCTTCTTCAAAGTATTCAAATTTCTGATCTGTTTACAATAGCTCATTCCAAATCTGAAAGTGAGGATAGACCTTTTACAAACTGACTTGTTTTCGAATATTTTTCCCATTTAATGAAGTCAAAAATGCTGCCATACAAATAAAAACACCCCAACACTCATTACGTAACATAACGAATTTCCCAGCTTTTTAGCACTTAAACTATTGTGTATGTAAATAACATAAATAATATATTACGAAATCATTTTCAAGCACATTTAGATATTCTTCTTCAAATGTATTCAAATTTCTGATTATTCTATAAATAGCTCATTCCAAATCTGAAAGTGAGGATAAAGCTTTTGTGATATTTTGAAAACGTTCACCATTTAATCAAGCCAAATAAGTAGCCATACAGAACAAACTAGTTCAAAACTCACTACGTAATATTACGGATCAAACAGCTTTTTTAGCATTAAAACTGTTGTATATGTAAGTAACATAAATAATATTTTACAAAACAATGTTCAAGCCCACGAAAAACTCCTCTTCAAATTTCTTCAAATTTCTGATTTGCTCATAATAGCTCATTACAAATCTGAAAGTGAGGAATGACCTTTCCCAAACTGACTTGTTTTCGAATACTTTTCCCATTTAATCAAGTCAAAAAATGCAGCCATACAAATAAAAAAAAAACCCAACACTCACTACGTAACATAACGAATTTCCCAGCTTTTTAGCATTTAAAGTATTGTATATGTAAATAGCATAAATAATATATTACAAAATCATTTTCAAGCACATTTAAGTAATCTTCTTCAAATGTATCCAAATTTCTGATTATTTCAAAAATAGTTCATAAAAAATCTGAAAGTGAGGATAAAGTTTTTGAAATAGTTTCAATACGTTCCCAATTTAATCAAGCCAAAAAAAGTAGCCATACAAATCAGTTCAAAACTCACTATGTAATATTACGGATTAAACAGCTTTTTAGCATTAAAACTATTGTATATGTAAGTCACATAAATAATATTTTACAGAACAATGTTCAAACCCAGGAAAATATTCTTCTTCAAATGTATCCAAATTTCTAATTAGTCCATAATAGTTTATTCCAAATCTCAAAATGAAGATAGATTTTTCCAAACTGAGGTGTTTTCAAATACGTTTCCCAATTAATCAATCCAAAAAAGTAGCTGTACAAAGCAAAAAAGCTCAATACTCACTACATAATATAAAGAATTAAACAGATTTTTAGCATGAAAAATATCGTACATGCAAATAACATGAATAAAATTTTACGTATATTATATTTCAAGCACATTCAAATGCACGTCTTTAAATGTATCCAAACTTCTGATTAGTACATAATAGTTCATTCCAAGTCTGAAAGTGAGGATAGACCTTTCCTAAACTGAGGTGTTTTCAAATGCGTTCCCCATTTAAGGAAGCCAAAAAAAGTAACCATATAAATTTTAAAAAAACCAACACTCACTACGTATCACAACGTATTTTACAGCTTTTTAGCATTAAACAATACAAAATAAAGTTTCCAAAAACGTTTATGCACACAAATAGCATGCATAATATTTTCCAAAACTTTTACAAATGTATCCTAATTTCTGATTATTCTATAATAGTTCATAACAATTGCGAAAATGAGGATAAAGTTTTTCCAAACTAAGATGTTTTGAATTAATTTCTCCTTTTAACCAAGCTAAAAAAATAGCAGTGCAAATAAAAAAGATCTCAACACTCCATACGTAATTTAACGAATTTAACAGCTTTTTAAAATTAAAACTATTGTATAAGTAAATAACATAAATGATTTTCTACAGAATAATTTCCAAGCACGTCGAAATATTCTTCAAACATATCCAAATTTCTGATTATTCTATAATATTGCATTCCAAACCTGAAAGTGACGATAGATCTTATCCAAACTGAGGTGTTTTCAAATACGTTCCAAATTTAATCAACCCCAAAAAAGTAGCCATGCAAAGAAAAATACCTCAACACTTACTGCGCAATATACAAATGTTCCATCTTTTTAGGATTAAAACTATTGTGTATGTAAATAACATAAATAATATGTTACAAAATCATTTTCAAGCATACTTATATATTCTTCTTCAAATGTATCCAAATTTCTGATTAGTCTATAACAGTTCATCGCAATTCTGAAAGTGAGGAAAAGCTTTTTCAGACTAAGACGTTTTGAATTACTTTCCTCATTTAATCAAGCTAAAAAAGTAGCTATACAAATAAAAACCACTCAACACTCCATGTGTAATATAACGAATTAAACGGATTTTTAAAATTAAAACTATTGTATATGTAAATAACATAAATAACATTTTATAGAATGATTTTCGAAAGAATGCAAATATTCTTCTTCAAATGTATCCAAATTTCTAATTACTTCATAATATTTCATTCCATATCTGAAAGTGGGATAAAATTTTCCAATCTAAGGTGTATTTAAATACTTTTACCATTTAATCAAGCCAAAAATTAGCCCCACAAAGTAAAAGAGCTCAACAATCTCAATGTAATATAAGGAATTAAATAGGATTTTAGAATTAAAACTATTATATATATAAATAACATAAAAATATTTTACAGAAAAATTTTCAACCACATTCAAATATTCTTCAAATGTATCGAAATTTCTAAATAATCTATAATAGTTCATTCGAAATCTGAAAATGAGGATAGAGTTTTTCCAAACTGAAGTGTTTTCAAACTGAATTGTTTTCAAATGCTTTTCTCATTTACTCAAGCCAAAAAAAGTTGCCATACAAATCAAAAATCCCCAACACTTACTACGTAACCTAACGAATTTTCTAGCGATTTAGCATTAAAACTATTTAATATGCAAATAGCATACAAAACTTTTATAATTATATCCAAATTTCTGATTAGTCTATAATAGTTCATTCCAAATCTCAATGAGGATAGATCTTTTCCAAACTGAGGTTTTTTCAAATACGTTTCCCAATTAATCAATCCAAAAAAGTAGCCGTACAAATTAAAAAAATCCCAAGAATCACTACGTAACATAACGAATTTTCCATCTTTTTAGAATTAAAACTATTTTATATGCAAATAGTATACATAATATTTTACAAAACTTTTACAAATATATCCAAATTTCTGATTAGTCTATAATAGTTTATCTCAAATCTGAAAATAAGTATAGAGATTTTCTAAACCATTGAAGTGTTTCTAAATACAATTCACACTCAAGCATGCCAAAAAAGACACCATACCCAATGAAAAAAAATATCAACACTTCAGCGTAAAAAATAATTCTTTTTGCATTAAACCTTTTCCAAACTAAGGTGTTTTCAAATACGTTTACCATTTATTCAAGCTCAAAAAAGTAGCCATATAAATCAAAAACCCAACACTCACTACGTAACATAGTAAATGTTCCAGCTTTTTAGCATTAAAACTGTTTTATATGCAAATAATATACATAATATTTTACAAAACTTTTACAAATATATCCAAATTTTTGATTAGTCTATAATAGTTTATCTCTAATCTGAAAATGAGTATAGAGATTTTCTAAACCACTGAGGTATTTCCAAATACAATTCACACTTATGCATGCCAAAAAAGGAACCATACCCAACAAAAAAATATATCAACACTTACTGCGTAAAAAATAATTCTTTTGTGCATTAAACTGTTAATAACATCTCAGAGCATCCCCGAGAAAAAAAAAACAGTACTTCACATTTACTTTAATTTCCTAAAAATTATTTCAAATCTCAAATAATTTCCTTCCATTTACGCGTTTACGACTTCGTTATAAGTACTTGCGTTGTTCGCAGTTTTTTAAAAAAAATATAATCGGGATAAAAATTTTCTCCCGACAATATTTCCTTACAACGTGGATATAATTACGAAAAAAAAGAGAAAATAAAAACTTTGTTTACAGGCCAAAATGATGAAGCAAGTGTAGTAAGGCGTAATTTTAGACGTACGTGAAATTGTTCGTGCGTGGAGGAACCTTAAATTAAAAGAACTTTTAATAACAGACCAGGCCGTAATACTTTTTGAAGAATTTTTTTTTTACACTTGCATTTTTTTTTTTACTCTTTTCAAAATTACAAATGGAAGTCCACAATATATAAACCTCCAAGAAAGAACTCAATGCAACTAATTCTTTAGTTTTGAAACTTTTTTTTAAGTTTTTCAATGAAGATTTTTTTCTCTCTAACGATCATTTAAGTATATTGAGAAAGATGAAGAAAAAAGTGAAAGCTCGTATAAGCTCTCTTCAAAAGGTGTATTGGTTCGCTGTTTTTAGAAGGCTTTCATAGTCTCCGAGGAAAGAACTCGTTGCCATAGAAATCATAAAAAAATGAAAGTCTTTTTTTTTTAAAAAAATGACGTAATATTTAAAAATAAAAAAAATCGTCTGAAGTGAAAGAAAAACGTTGAATAGAGTGTAATGACGTTGAAATATTTTGAGTTATGCTGTTGAAAAGTGTATGATTATCCAAAACTAGAATTTTTGTTCTAACAACAGGTAAACACGTTTAATTATAGAGTATTTTTGATATCAAGATTGTAATTTTAAAAAGTTTTGAAGGCTAAAATAGCTTACGTTAGAAAAATTATATGCATCTTATTAAATAACAGTGTTTCGAAGAAGTTTTAATTTTTCTCAACTCTATAAAAAATGTTAAATTATGTACTGCAGTTAAATTATGATAAATGATTTTTAACACTTTATACATTTATTATATTATTTATATTAAAAATATTTTTTCTTGTATGAAATTGTTACATGTTTCCTTTCAATAAATAATCTTAACCTTACATACTGTTTAAAATTTATGTGCTTAACATAACTATGATATATAAGAATTCTGATGTCAGGTCTATGTTAAGGAATGCTTCTGTACAAATAATTATTTTTGAAAGGTATATTTAAAGTTAAAAGTAGCTATCAGATAAAGTTCGTATTTATGAAAGCATATAAGAGAAATATTTTAAGGTTATTCAGAATCAAATAAATCATAGTAAAAAACATTTGGTTATTTTCAACACTCTGAAAATAAAATCACAATGTTTAAAATGTCTTATTGTAAAATTAAATGTTCGTGATTTTCATTAAATAAGAATTATTGTATAATTATTTCTCAAATAATGTTTAGTTGTCAAATAATATATATTTCTTATTTATGATAGAAAATAAGAAATTTTATAAGCTTATTCAGAATCAAATCAATCTAAGTCAGAAAAATATTTGGTTATTTTCAACACTTTCACAATAAAATCACTATGCTTTAAAATGTGTATTTCCTGCTTTTCATTAAATAAGAATTATTGTATAACTCTTTCTCAAATAATATTTAGCTGTCATATAATACATATTTCTTATTTATGATAGCTAATAAGAAATTATATAAGCATATTCAGAATCAAATCAATATAAGTCAGAAAAATATTTGGTTATTTTCAACACTTTTAAAATAAATCCACTATGTTTTAAAATGTTTTTCCGTGCTTTTCGTTAAATAAGAAATATTGTATATCTATTTATCAAATGATATTTAGCTGTCAAAAAATACATATTTTATATTTATGATATACAATAAGAAATTTTATAAGCATATTCAGACTCAAATCAATCTAAGTCAGAAAAAGATTTGGTTATTTTCAATACTTTAAAAAAACCATTATACATTAAAATGTTGTTTCATGCTTTTCAACAGATAATAATTAATCTATAACTATTTCTCAAATAATATTTAGTATCCAAATAATATATATTTCATGTTTATGATAGCAAAAAAGAAATTTTATAAACTTATTCAGAATCAAATCTATGTAAGTCAGTAAAATAATTGATTATTTTTAAAAAAAACTTTCATAATAAAACCACTATGCTTTAAAATGTTTTTTTCCTGCTTTTAATTAAATAAGAATTATTGTATAACTATTTCTCATAAAATATTTAGTTGTTAAATAATATAAATTTCTCATTTATGATAGCAAATAAGAAATTTGATAATCATATTCAGAATCAAATCAATTTAAGTCAGAAAAATATTTGGTTATTTTCAACACTCTCAAAATAAAATTTATAAATTATACTTATAAGATTTATAATTTATAAAACAATAAAATTATACTTTAAATGTGTTTTGGTGCTTTCCAACAAATAAAAATTATTGTATAATTATTTCTCAAATAATATATAGTTCTTAAATAATATATATTTCTCATTTATTACAGGTAATAAGAAATTTTATAAGCTCATTCAGAATCAAATCAATCTGAGTCAGAAAAATTATTAGGCTACTTTCAACACTCTCAACATAAATTCATTAAGTCTAAAAACTTTTTTCTTACTTTTTAATAAAGCAAAAATATTATATTACAAGTTCTCAAATAACATGTAAAGTGAGTTTAGAATCTCCCTTAGAAGTAGCAATATCTGATGAGCATAACAATAAAATTGCTATGAAAATATCTTCAAAGTGAATTTTTCTTGATATGCGAACGTTTTTTAAAGAGGGTTTAATCAAAAAATGAATTTCATTACATAGTATTCTATATTTTCAATGCGTCACATGTAGAAAAAAAATAATATCATTAATGGATTAATTATTTTTTGTTTCATTCATATATATCTTGAATTATGCAGGCATTTTAGTTTTTTAACCTTGACATTAATATATATATATATATATATATATATATTAGATTCAGATGGACATATACATATATATATATATATATATATATATATATAGATTCAGATATTATATATACATATATATATATATATATACATACATATACATAACAGATACACATACATGTACACAAACACACAGATATATATATATATATATATATATATAGTATATATATATATATATATATATATATATATATATATATATATATATATATATATATAATAGATATATTATGTATATATATATATATATATATATATATATATATATATATATATATATATATATATATATATATATATATATATATAATATGTATATATAGTATAAATATATATGTATATATATATATATATATATATATATATAATATATATATATATATATATATATATATATATATATATATATATATATAATATATATATATATATATAGATAAATTATATATATATATATAAAATATTAGATATATATATATATATATATAATATATATATATAAATATATTATATATAAATAATATATATAATATATATATATATAATATATATATAAGATATATATATATATATATATAATAATATATATATATATAATATAATAATATAGATATATAATTATATATAATTATATATTAAAAGTGTATATATACCTATATAACTATATAAAACAACAAACGGTATATAACTATATGTCTTTTAGGCTAAATTGAGTCTAGAAAATTATTAAATGAAAATGTAAAGTGTAAGTGTGTATCAAGTCACCTGAACTAGAAAATGAACATTGAAAAGTCATCCAAATATTTATTAATACACGGAACTTAAGTCTAGAAATAGCTTGAAATGAAAATGTGTAGCGAAAGTGAGTGTCAAGTTACCTGGAATAGGCACAAATAATATTGCAATGTTCACCAAATACTTATTAATGAAATTTACGCATTACTAAAATGTTTTAAAATGTAATTTGTGTAGTGGAAGTAAATGTTAAGTCACCTAAAAAGGTTAAAAATAATGGAGCAAAATCACCGAATTTGTATTAATGCAAATAATGTGTGATTTGAAATCGCTTGAAATGAAAATGTGTAGTAGAATTGACACATGGAATAGTTAAAAATAATGGTACAAAACTTTCAAAATGTGGCTTAATACAAGTGACATGCTACAGAAATGATTTGGTCACTTTTTATAAGATAACGAACGAAAGTAAAGAGCCATATATATTAAATAAAAGAAAATTATCATTCCTGTCTTATCTGTTTTACTTGTTCGACGACGATATATGTACTCTTTCAAACAGATTCAATATTTTTAATACGTTGACAAAATTTTACGAGAATTCAGCAACTTTTTATTTTCTGGCTTACAGCTCTATTTACGAAGACCAGGATTAGAAATGAGGTTTCAGAGTTAAACATAAATCACTTTAACCTCAGTCAAAGAACAATGAAAGCCTTAATAAACTTTTTGTGGAATGTTTTTTTATAAATTAATTTATTGTCAACTAAATGTTCTTTTCAGGCTATGGCATATCAAACTAAGAATTTTTTATTTTTTCTTCCTTCATCGGTCCCATGCTATTAATAGAGGAAAATGCATTAGTGATCGAGCTCTTTATTATTTTCTCAAGAGGAACTTCATTATTCTGCAGAGTAATTTCATGTGGTACTTTATTTTTTCTCACTTCTTTGGTCATTATATGAATATTTATAAAAAGATTAACACCAACATATTTATTTTTCTCAATATATTTATTATACATAAAACTTATCACTGTATATTAAAGCTAACGAATCTGTGGTATATTCTCTTAATTTTCAAAATGTTCAGTCACACATTATTGAGTCCACCAGATGTCCGATTATGTTAAAATTATATATTTGTATCTCTGTATGCCTATCTCTGTCTATATATCTACCTATATATTTCTATATCTATCAATCTACATTTATGTACATCCTATAAATTAGTTTACCTCTATCCTCTAAATCTATCTATCTATTTCTATATCTATCAATCTACATTTATGTACATCCTATAAATTAGTTTACCTCTATCCTCTAAATCTATCTATCTATTTCTCTATATCTATATTTCTTTACCAATCAATATATCCATATCTATACATCAAACTGCTTATTTCAATTTATATATATATATATATATATATAAATAAATAAATAAATATATAATATATATATATATATATATATATATATATATATATATATATATATATATATACATATTTTCCAGCAATATTATATCTTCATTTTAGATTACATAAAATAAATGAGAATTTAATAGATTGTATTTTAATCCATATAGGGCTATATATTTTTTCTCTAGGCATGAAATCCTCTGATCTCACCAGGAACATTGTATAATTAAACAAAACACTATTGAGTTTGCAATATTTTTTTACAGTATGCATATACAAATTTTTCAGTAATATTATATCTTCGTTTTAGATTACATAACATGAGAATTGAATAGATTGTATTTTAATCCATCTAGGGCTAAATATTTTTTCTCTAGACAGGAAATCCTCTGACCTCATCAGAAACGTGAAAAAATTTAACAAATAACTATTTTGTTTTTTATTTAACAAGTTTATCCTCCATAAAATTCAATTTTTTAAACTCTGATACAGAAAACGAAGTATTATTTTTCTCTACCTCATCGAATCCAGGATACTAACGGGGAAAAACGAATTTGCATTCAAGTTCGTCCCTCTTCTCCCAAGGGACTCATTGTGTGGCATAATTTTCAAACGGCAATTTAATTTTTTGCACGTTTCATCAGTCATTGAACTCGTATGTGTGGTAGGAAAGAAGAAATATGACCTGGAAAGGTCTGAAAATACAAGGATTAAATGAATTTTCGGTAATTAAGTAGAGTTAGAGAGCCATATTTGTTTTAAAAAAGGAAATATGCTGGAAAACAGTCTTTCGGATTGATTCATGTACAGGACATTAAGTAAGCCACGCTGTAATCCTCTTTGTTTAAATGCTGGAAATATTAAAATAAATATGATCCCCTTATATTAGTTCTTTTTATTTTATTTTTTATGAGTGAAGACACATAATGATAAATACAACTTGAACAACATAATAGGACTACGTTTAATAAAACACATGAATTTAACTTGGGGTATTTTTTTACCATCTAATGTTTAATAGGGACTCCTAGAAAGTAAAAATTGCACATACAACAGTCTAATTGTAGCATCAATATCGTTTGTATTCGATATAAATTAAGACATTAAAACATCTAATTTGTATCAGATATGAATGATAACGACTAATCTATCAGGTTTGGTAATACCTATGATTATTCGGGCCCTACTTGTCAAAACTTGAAAACGAAACTAGTCATCTTTGTTCATGTTAAACGTAGTATCATGCCGGTATTAATGAGAGTTGATATCATACAGGAAACAATCTACAAAGTAGAATAGCAATATAAAGTCAAAGTTTACTGATATTGGAGAAAAGTTTTTCATCCTAGATGAATATGCAAGAAGACCTGGAAAAAGTTATTCAGCCTGAACCCTATGAGGAAGAGAGGTTTTTCCTAAACCATTGGTAAACTACATAAAGCGTTAAAACCCGATGATGTGTCAGCAATTTAAAATTGAAACACAACTACATGATAAGGTGTTCTAGTTAGATAAATTGTCGTTTGTGTTCTTCCATAGACTCGTTTAGGTTTCAATAAAGCGAGAGCAAATCCATTTCTTCGATTGTCTCCTTTCTAGTATTAACATATAACCTTGGACAGTGAGCAGTAATGAAATGGAGCTTGTTGACGAACTCTAATGTGGACCTACTTATTGAGTCGGTTTATGTCAGTATTTTAGTGAAATATCTACATTCATTAGTTGAATAAATATTTTATGTCATTCTTTACTTCATCACCAATTGACACGTCTGGAATTGTGCAATATTGGATGAATAAACTTCATTATTATCAAATACATCACATCGTGTAATTTTCTGAATACCTTAGACTCAAAGAAATTAAACAATTTTAAGGTACTTTGAAGAAGAAATCCTGTAGTACTTAACCAAGTTTAATGACACTTTCTGAGTTAAACATAATTTTGCTAGTAGCGGAGATACGTCTCTCTTTATTGTTGGTGAACTCTATTTGTCAATACTAAGTCACAAGAGTCCCCGATAAATGCTGTAGTAGATGTAAAAAGAGTTGATAGTTTATTATTGAAGATTACTGGTCTCATTTGAAAGGATTTTTTTTTATTTTGTCAAAAACCTGTACATACAGGGTGTTTCAAAAATGACCGGTATATTTGAAAAATCAATAAAAACTAAATGAACAGTGATAGATATACACAGATTAATGCAATATACGTGGGATAATAGTAAATTTTCAAGCAACCAAACTTTAATAATTAGTTACGATATTCCACAAGAGATGGCGCTGCAGTCTGGAAAAATATAAACTACGATATTATTCTGTGGAGAATTTTAAAAGATCAGGTGTGCCGGAACTGGAGCAATACATCTGTTCTGCATGTGAAGCCATCTCACCTGAGACATTTACACGGGTTTCTGATAATTTCGTTCTGAGAAACGCCATATTATTGCTGAACCTGGTGGATATCTGGAATATATCGGAGCTTAGATTTTTTAAAGATTGCAGTGCCATCTGTCGTGGAACATTGTAACTAATTTTGAACGTTTGTCTGTCTGAAGATTTATATTGTCCCAAGCATATTGCAATAAACTGTGTATTTCTATCACTGTCAGTTTTGTTTTTATTGATTTTTTAAATATACCGGTCATTTTTTAAAAACACCCTGAATACACATGCGCATATAAACGAAAATTGATAAATTTCACATTTATTAAAGCACAAACAACCGTATTAATTTATAGTGACAAACAATTAGAATAAGGCAAAATTCAGTCCCATACATTCATAGCTATCATCACATGAATTCTAGAGTCAACTTTCAGCCACATATCTTGTCTAGCTGGAGGATCCAATGCTGCAATCTAACTTTACCTAATTTCCTCGGAAAGCATTAAATTCTTGTCCTTTTCCCCAACCCTCGAGGCCATATTTCTGCTTCATCTTCCTGCGAACACACTCGTTCGATGGCTGAGGAAGCGTGAAAAATTAAATTACCGCTTAAAATTATGCTGCAAAATAATGAGCCCCCCTCCTCTTGAGAGAAAACTGAAGAGCTCGAACGCAAATGCATTTCCCTCCTGTTAATAGCGCGGGGCTGATGGAGTAGTGAAAAAAATATTGCTTAGCTTGATATGTCAGGGTAAGAAAAGAGCATTTAATAGGGGATAAATTAGTTTATAAAAAAAGTAAAGTAGAACAAGGGGGGATTATATTTTCTTCTGGAGGGAGTAAAGTGATTTATAAGGAGAGAAGGAAGGAAATATCCATAAGGTGAATTCTAAATAATATATTAGAATACCAACTGAATTAAAACGAAGAAATTCCCATGTTTACTCTATTTCATAAAAAAAGAAACGAAATATCCACAATTATATTCATAATGTACTCAAATTTACAGAAAAACATGTGTATATGTGCATATGTGTGTATGTGTGCTGCCGGATGGAGCAGATGTGTGACTACTCAACTCCCTGAACTCCTCCTACACATCTCAAAAAATATACTTCACAGTTATATTTAAAATATACTCAGATTTACAGAAAAAAACATGTGTATATGTGCATATGTGTGTATGTGTTCTGCCGGATGGAGCAGAGATGTGACTACTCAACTCCCTCAACTCTGCCTACTCAACTCAAAAAAGAAATCTTCACAATTATATTTAAAATATAATCAAATTTACAGAAAAACATCTGTATAAATGCATATGTGTGTAACTGTGTTGCCGGATAGAGCAGAGGTGTGACTACTCAACTCTATAGATCAAAATACGAAGGAAACACAGTAGACTGTGGTGACGCATAGTGGCGTATGTGGAAGATTTGTTTTAAATTTACGTGTGTGTTCTAATAATTATTTAATGTTAATATTTTTAATTATTAGTATTTTATTTTTTATTAGTATTTTTTAGTTAATTATCTTGATGTTTAAACATTTCAGTGGTTATTACTGAAATAATTGAGTGAGTAAGTAAATTATAAGAATTAAGATGAATGTTAAAATTTTAATTAGGCATAAACTGACTATATAGAAGTTTATATGGAGACACGTCTGACATATGTATATAAGTATATATATATATATATATATATATATATATATATATATATATATATATATATATATATATATATATATATATATATATATATATATATCAGGTTTGGGATTTTTAAATTAGGGATGAAAACATTAAAAAATAAAACAGAGCAAGTTCTTTGGGAAGAGGAAGAAAATGGGTTAAAACAACATTGTTTAAGAAACAAGCGCTCCAAATTCAAAGAGAAAACAGGTAAACCTTATGTGTGTAGAGTCTCTTGATGAAAATCAAATAACATATGAGGCTTTAATATTAGAAAATATTCTAATGCCTAATCAGTGTATTTCTTACTTTTGTTATCATATATATATATATATATATATATATATATATATATATATATATATATATATATATATATATATATATATATATATATATATATATATATATATATATATATATATATATATATATATATATATATATAAATATATATATATATATATATATATATATATATATATATATATATATATATATATATATATATATATATATATATATATATATATATATATATATATATATATATATATATAATGTGACTATATTAATAAAGAAAAAGAGATACAGTTCAGCATAATAATCATTAGTGACTTGATTCTAAATTAATGTTTTTAGACATGAATGGCGCAATATAACTTATGCAAAATGGTATCTTATTAAAAATTAAAGAAATATACGTAAAGTTAAATAACATCACATAAAAATCGTCTAGACAATGGATATATATATATATATATAATATATATATATATATATATATATATACATATATATATATATATATGTGTTGTGTGTGTGTGTGTGTAAAATATATATTATGTATATATATATATATATATATATATATATATATATATATATATATATATATATATATATATATATATTGCTGTTTGGAGATAGAAACATCTGTAGAGGTTATTATTAAAATTCTACAACTTTTAAGTATCAGTACATGATAATTTTTAAAGTATTTATGAATGTCAGTAATCATACCTTACTGACACACATATTGTTTATATGTAAACATATAATTAGTCAGTTCTTAAGTATTCATCCATAATCTCTCTTTCAAGTCATTAATGTATGACGTCATGTATCCTTTTTCAGGAATACCTCCCCATTCTTTGATTTTTACATTATTTTAATTTCAACTCTTCTCCTTGATTGGGGTAATATAATATGCTAAGAATCGTATCTTCCACCTCGTAACAATGCCCAAGTGGATATTCATTATATGTCGTACGAATTCCTCTCATTATTTTAATTTTTGACGGTTCCTTTATACACGGTCTTCAAGAGACTGGGGAAAGATACCTTTATTGCTAGTCTTTAAAACAAAAGAAGTAGAATAATTAAAAATAAGTGTTTATGCATGTCAGTAATCATACCTTACTGACACGTACATTGTTTGTATGGAATCATATTATTATTATTTAATTCATACGTATTAATCCATAATCTTCCGTTTGTCAAGTCATTAATATATAACGGGCATCCTTCTTTAGGAATACCTCCTTGTAACAAAGAGTTACATTTCAACAACGCCAACACGAAACTGACTTTGAGGCGAAAGTGAAGTGAGTGACCTTGATTCGACCCCATTGCAAGCAAGGGTTACTAACCTCGAAGTAGCGATCTTCGGCCTAGGCAACGCTGTCCAACGCTGTCCTTTTTGGTAGATCTGCAGGCCCCCTCGGAGAGAGAGCAAG
This sequence comes from Pardosa pseudoannulata, assembly GCA_032207245.1. Lineage (NCBI taxonomy): Eukaryota > Metazoa > Arthropoda > Arachnida > Araneae > Lycosidae > Pardosa > Pardosa pseudoannulata. The sequence continues at coordinate 59,501,345 of CM063506.1, read as the reverse complement.
GAAGAAGGAGTGTGAAGCTTAATTTCTTCTGCACTACTTCTAACACCATTTTTTTTGTAAGACCAAGACGCCATGTTGACAAAATCTTTGATCGAGCATGGTCCATTTGGTATGATGGCCTAAATAGCATTTTTATTTTCTATTTACACCTTATTTAAATTCAAAATAAACAAAATTCAGCAACAGGAATTAGTTTTTTTCAATTTTGTATTTTCTTACGAGTACTCCACTTATACGTATGGCTGGCCTAGATGCTCAGTCGGCCTCATGTCTACACTCATCATTCTTTGATCTCTACGTCATTTTAATTTCAACTCTTCGCCTTGACTGCGTTAATATAATATGCCAAGAAGCTTCTCTTCCACCCATTGATGGAGCCCAAGTGGTTATTCATTATATTTCAGACGAATTCCTGGCACTAATTTAATATTTGAAGCTTCCTGGATACCCGATCGTGAAAAGACTGGACAAAGATACCTTACATGTCATTCTTTAAAACAAAAAAAGTAGAATAATTAAAAACAATACTCAATGATAAATGAAATGTAGCACACTCAAATAGAAATTAAAAGGACTGGAATAAACTTCGAATTATAAGCATAGTTGAAAATTTTCTGATTTATATGCGTCATTAATTACAGATGTATGAAAAAATGGTTTTAAATGATATGAAAATCACGTAAATAAAAAGTTAAATGAATGAACCCGATATTGATTTAAATGATATAGGATACGTTTTATTTTAAGTTTCGATTTACAGAATAATTCAGACAGAACTTTGGGTTTTTTTATGTAATACATCCTCATGAAAATTTATTAAATTCCTAGTTTTCATATTTATCTTTAATTGATTATTAAACAAACTAAGTACAGGTTTATTTTTGATAAAATCATCTTATATTTAAACAGCACGTATAAAAGATCAGAATAAATAAATTATATATATGTATATATATATATATATATATATATATATATATATATATATATATATATATATATATATATATATATATATATATATATATATATATATATATATAATATATATATATATATATATAATATATATATATATATATATATAATATATATATATATATATATATATATATATATATATATATATATATATATATATATATATATAATATGTATATATATATATATATATGTATATATATATACCATATATCATATATATATATACTATATATATATATATATATATATATATATATATATATATATATATATATATAGATCCATATGTAAATATAAATATTAAATCACATATGTAGTATGCACCATGTAAATCACCATGTAGAACTACTAATTAAAAAAAGTTTTATGATATAAAAGGAAAATAATTTCATTTTTCTGGTAGTCTGTGAAACTTATGATAGATTTTTGACACACCAAAACTCCCTCGAAATTACTGTGCAATATTACTATATACTTGGAGAAATTCAATAGCCTCTACAGGTTTATCTATCTCCAAACAACGTAATTCAACTTTTGCCCATCCAGTTATGTAACTTTGTCATTATTGCATTCTGCATCAACAATATCTCGGTGTACGTTGATCTATTCTGTGTTATTTTAATTTTAACTCTTCTCCTTGCATGATTTAATATAATATGCTAAACAGTAATGCTAAAGTGAGAATCCATTATTTTCCGGACGAATTCCGCGTACTAATTTCATTTTTCACGCTTCCTGGAAATGTGTTGTTCGATGTAAGACCTAAAAGGCCTGAGTTTACATCAAAAGAAGCAGAATAATTAAAAATGATTCTCGATGATAAATAAACGGCCGTACTCAGGTTTATCTATCTCCAAAAATTCGAATTATTCTCAGTTATGTAACTTTGTCATTATTGCATTCTGCATCAACAATATCTCGGTGTACGTTGATCTATTCTGTGTTATTTTAATTTTAACTCTTCTCCTTGCATGATTTAATATAATATGCTAAACAGTAATGCTAAAGGAGAATCCATTATTTTCCGTACGAATTCCTCGTACTAATTTCATTTTTCACGCTTCCTGGAAATGTGTTGTTCGATGTAAGACCTAAAAGGCCTGAGTTTACATCAAAAGAAGCAGAATAATTAAAAATGATTCTCGATGATAAATAAACGGCCGTACTCAAGTAGAATTTAAGAGTTTGTTTAAAATTCGAATTATTCGCATAGTTTAGACGTTAGACCAATTAAATGTTCCATTAAATTAGAATCTATGAAGAAATTTCTGTTAAGGATGAAATTTTAAGTTTAGAATATTCACATTAAAGACCTTATTGATAGCCTCGTTTTCAACTTAAATGCAATAGACAACTTTTTGCTTTACAGTCGTGAATTCTAAATTAAATTAAGGAGAAATGTGCTTCTTCTGTTATATTTTCAATAGTATTATTTCTCAAGCATTCGTCAATCAACTATTTTCTAGAATATATCCTCAATCTAAAGAGGTGAAAAATTATATTCGTTGTTGGCATTTAATAGTTAATCATAAAAGTATACTATAGTTGGAGTTCTATAGTTGGGTTTACAATTCGAATTATTCGCATAGTTTAGGCTTTAGACCAGTTAAATGTTCCATTAAATTATTATGTATGAAGAAATGGTTTTTAATCATGAAATTTTACTCGTAGGATATTCACATTAAATCCTTTATTGAAAGTCTCGTATTCAACTTAAATGCAATAGACAGATTTTTTCTTTACAGTCCCGAATTATAAGTTAAATAAAAGAGAAATATCTTTCTCGTGTTATATTTTCAATAATCCTAATTCTCAAGTATTCGTCAATTAACTATTTTCTAGAACAAATGATGAATCTAAAGTGATCACAAATAATTTTTTGTTAGCATGTAATAGTTAATCATAGAAGTATACTACAGTTGGCGTTCTACCAAACCCTAAATCTAAAATTGACATAGGGATGAATTAGAAGTAAATACAACTTCATAATAACTAGTTAACGCATATCATCTATTTTTTATCATAAGAAGTCTAAAGATGCAAAATAAATAAAACAATCCTTGATGATAAATGCAAGGCACTCCTGTAAATAAGCTATTAAATCTTCAACACACTTGCTGTTTCTGTTGATAATACGTAAAAGAGTACCTAATATTTATTACTACACCGGAATAAATGCAATTAGATATGTATCAATTACGATGTATGAGCGTGTATGAGCATATCCATGTTTGGGCATGTTTTGTTTCAACGCAACTGATGGTATACACGATGTATTCGAAATTCCTTCTGGAATAACCCTTTAGAGCAGATCCTGTGGGGTTGCCCAAGAGAGGGGTACTTTAATAAGATTGTAACCGAACAGAATGAAACACAACCCTATGAGCACATAATTAAACAAGCCAGTAGCTGAAAGACACACCCGCAAATATCTGACTCGAATACTCTGCAGCTCCCAAGGCTCAAGAAGGTGACGAACAAGTGCTCAAACGTAAGAGCTCAGACCTAAATTCCTTAACTAGCTTTTTGCTTCACAACTGTTGATCCTAAACATACTCGAAAATTTCAAAGAATTTTTTACATAAGACAAGGAGTCCTTTTCAAGAAATTTTCAAAATTAAAAATTCAATTTTGTAAAATCTAAATTTTATACTTTTCCATTATTTACCTTTTTCTTGAAAAAAATATTGAAATTCAACAGCTACGCTAAAAGTTTCACTTACATGTGAAAAACATTAGACGAGATATGCAAATTCAATGTTTCTGACAATTTAAAACCTTTTTTTTTCATCTTTTTGGAGATGGTTTAAAAGATTAGTTGCAGAAATTGCAGGTGGAAATCAAGGTACAATATAATTTACAGGATATAGGAAGAATGAGATCAAATGCTTATTTTATCAGAAACAACTATATATATTCACTTTACTATGCATACATCCCTAGTTTTTAATCAGGAAAACTTTTCACCATTTCGACGTAAAAAGAGAGTTTCAACCCGATTTTAAACTCACATTGCTGTAATTACTTTTTAGCCAATCCATGAAATGGTGGAAATTTTAAATTTAAATATAAAGCCTAGGTAGATCAATTGGAAAAAACATCGATCTCATAATCGGAAGGTTGTGGAATCTAGACTAGAGCTGGATTCAATAATGGAAGCTGGGGTACGTAAAATAGTTTGTGGTTGCATTGTTCTCCAATGTTCTCCCAAGCAATATCGCTGGAGGTAACAGGCCAAATGTGGAAGTCTTCTGTATATCTTCGCTGCTTCAAAATTTCGAGAACCCACTTTGTTTTTATATTGTCTTAGGAAGTAATGTTGGCTACCAATATGGTGAGCTTATAATATTATGATCAACAAAATTCGCACCATTCTGTGTCCGAATTCATAATAAGCAAATGCACCAACTTTATTAAAAAATTAATATAAATATAAAATAATTTAAATATTTCAATCAATTTTGGGAACAGAAAATTTTAGTGTCACGGTTCTTAGGATGAGTTTAAATTATTTATTTACTTTTATTTTTTCACAACATGAAAATTTTAAGTTTAAAAGTACCATAAAATGGTTAATTTCTTTATTTTGTTTAACTTATAATTTTATATATCACCAACGGCTGCTTTAAAAGAAAAGACACTTAAAGACTTTACTATAAACCCTATATATCGTAACATTGCTTAAACTTGCATATTTTAGAGGAAATATTTAAGTATATCTATAACAATTAAGGTAAATATATTTATTATTTGGGTAATGGATGTGTTAGTTCATAGTATTAAATGCTGCCTAAACAGGCAATATATAAATGAATTTCTAAAAAATACTATAGAAATTTACTCATTAATTCCTTTGCTTCTCTCTTTACGAATGCTTTCTAAATTGTACTATGAACAAACAAAAACTACCATATAATTGCAAATATGTCATATAATTAAAAATAAAATTACAAATTATTGACGAAAAACAGCGACTTAAGCATTAGTGAGTTAACTAAATTAAACACTATAAAAATCTTATTTGCTACAATGAATTTCATGTATGGTAAATGTATCGTACTTGTATAACAAATTTCTTTCTAAATCAGACAATGCTTAGATATTTCCTCTAATTTTGTCAACAGGAAATCTGAAAAACAGAGATCTATTACGTCCGTGAGTATTCAGACTACTTTTAAAATACAAATCGAGATTGTTACCGTAAACTTGCTGAAACTTAATAAAAAATCTCTACAGAATGGTCTAACAAAGGATAACGTAATCCACTTCTACCACATTCGTTCAAGTCTATCCAGCCACATGATTAATGCATGGTTTCCTAGAAATATTTTAGTCTTCTTTGATCTCAAGGTTATTCTAATTTCAACTCTGCTTGTTTTAATATAATATCCTAAGCAGTAACCCTTACGATGCTTCAAGTAGGAATTATTGTTTCCCGGACACATTCCTTGGTCTAATTTAATTTTTGCCTCTTCCTGGATATGCAGACTGAAAGAGATAGGCAGGAATATATAAAATTAAAAAATTTACATCAATAAAAAGAATACTGGATGGTAAATGCAAACTTAAGTAAAAATTAATAAACTTTAATAAACTTTATTTGATGCAAGTTTGTATGACATTCAAATAAATACAATTAAGGCACCATTAATATAAATAGATATATAAAACGTCAAATAATGTATTTTTAATACACAAAAAGCTTAATTAATATAAGAAATAATTTATAAAATAAAATATTCTTTAAGAGAATGAATATTCTTACGAAATATCCAAGCTATTTAAGTGGTATTAAATACATCTGTTAAAAAAGAATATTATAAATAAATTTAAAAATAAAAATATATGTTTGTTATATTATTTAAAATATTATATATAAAACTATGGGATAATATATATATAAATATATATATATATATATATATAATATTATATTATATAAATTATATATATATTATATATATATATTTAATATATATATATATATTATATAAAATTATATAAATATATATATAAATATATTTATATATATATATATAAATATACAATATATAAATATTAAATATACAATATGTATAAAAAAAATAATAATATTGTATATAAGAAATAACTTTAATTAAAATTTCAATATGTATATAATTATTTAAATAATATACATATTTTAATATGAATATAATGTTTCTAAATTCAAAAAGAATATATTTAAATAATATTTTAAAAATTAATTAATATTATTCACTTTATTTTTTAAATTGTGTCTTACATATATATACATAATATATAATATATATATATATATATATATAATATATATATATATATATATATATATATATATATATATATATATATATATATATATATATATATATATATATATATATATATATATATATATATATATATATATATAACTA
>CM063506.1:59487444-59489944 GCA_032207245.1 Pardosa pseudoannulata | reverse complement strand
TATAGGGATTAATGTTGCCTCAAACAAGCAGTCTATCAATGGAAAAATATTAAAAAATACTGTAGAATTTTATTCAACAATCCCTAGTGTGTCTCTTTAATTCCGGTAAAATGACGAGTCTAGCTCGTCATTAGTGTTTCATTCCATACCGCACAATGACGAGCTACACTAGTCATGCGATTAAAGTTACTGTTAAATATGATAATTAATTTAGTTTAAAATTTTTAGTGTACTGAATTTGTCAACACTTTTATCACTTGTAAAAATCACAAGTCAATATTGCATATTGTTTACTTAGAATTTCTTAACAAAAGTCATTGCCAAATTAATGAGTCAGAATAAAAGAAAACCTACTAAGAAATGCCGTGTGTGTTACAAGAATCAAATTAAAAGTGAGACTGCTTGGAGGTGTAAACAATTAAGAATTCCTTTGCACTTTGTTTTGAAAAGTACCACTAGCTTGAAGACTATTATCTGTATACCTTATTAATGTTTTGCTTTGATATTTTCTTAATTTTACTGTTTCTGATATTATTTAACACTATGCAAAAAGTGGATTTTGACTAAGAATATGTAAGAATTGTAAAAATGAAACAATTTTTTTAAAATAAAAATTAAATGGTTATTTCATGCACAGTTTTGCATTATTAAATCATACCGGAAGGGGTTAAGAATGCTTCTTAAAATGTACTATAAACTAACAGAACCTATCATACAAAGATAATAAAATAGAACAGATGCACCGAGTGCTTTTCTTTGCCGTTATCTGCTATTTCTGACTTATTAACTGAGGGTTATTATTCAAGAACGTTAAGGTAAAAGTTAGTTCTAGGATTAGAAACAAGACATTCTCGTTTTTATTAAAAAGGAGAAGATATATATGTGTATGGGATCGTGTATCATGATGTAAATGGAAGAAATATAGAAAATTCTGGAGATTATAATATGCTATCCATATGATGTAGATGCAATAAAGATGCAATAATTCAAAAATCAGTGATCTGCTATTTCTGACTTATTAACTGAGGGTTATTATTCAAGAACGTTAAGGTAAAAGTTAGTTCTAGGATTAGAAACAAGACATTCTCGTTTTTATTAAAAAGGAGAAGATATATATGTGTATGGGATCGTGTATCATGATGTAAATGGAAGAAATATAGAAAATTCTGGAGATTATAATATGCTATCCATATGATGTAGATGCAATAAAGATGCAATAATTCAAAAAGTAGGGATCTGCTATTTCTGACTTATTAATTGAGGGCTTATTATTCAAGAACGTTAAGGTAAAAGTTAGTTCTAGGATTAGAAAAACGGCATTCTCGTATTTATTAAAAAGTAGAAGATATATATGTGTGTGTGTGTCGTGTATCATGATGTGAATGAAATAAATATATAAAATTCTGGAGATTATAATATGCTATCCATATGATGTAGATGCAATAAAGATGCAATAATTCAAAAAGTAGTGATCAAACTTTTATAGTCATGATAAAAGGATCTTTATTTCGGGAAATATAAATATTAACAATTCACTTTTTAAGCACCTTAAACGTGTGGAGTAGAAAAAAATTTACAAACAATATTTATAAGAAATAAGATAATTACAACTATTCTGTGAATAATGGAGGTGATTATTTATAGGGATTAATGTTGCCTTAAACAAGCAGTCTATCAATGAAACAATATTAAAAAATACTGTAGAATTTACTCAGCAATCCCTAGTGTGTCTCTTTAAGAATGCTTCTAAAATGTAACTATAAACTAACAGAAACTACCATACAACTACAAATAATAAAATAGAACAGATCCGCCGAGTGATTTTCCTTTCCGTTATCTGCTATTTCTGACTTATTAACTAAGGGTTATTATTCAAGAAAGTTAAGGTAAAATTTAGTTCTAGGATTAGAAACAAGACATTCTCGTTTTTATTAAAAAAGAAAGGTATATGTATGTGTGTATGCGCTTGTATCATGATATGAATGAAATAAATATAGAAAATTCTGGAGATTGAATTTATAATATGCTATGCATATGATGTAGATGCAGTGAAAGATGAAATAAATCCAAAAGTAGTGATCAGACTGGTATAGTCATAATCAAAGAAACTTTATTTAGGAACACATAAATTATAACAATTTTTCTTTCAAGCGCCTTAAACTTATGGAGTGAAATAAAATGTACAACAGTGTAAAAATAAGAAGGTAAAGTTTTTGAAGTCTAAAACACTAATATTTAATTCTGATCTCGCATTTGATTATTTTACAGTATGTAAGTACGTAAACGCACTTGAAATTCGTATTATCCTATTTTCGTTACTGAAATAAGATTGGAAGTTTCAGTTTAATAATTTATCGTCATAATTTTTTACACTCACTCATCTATTATACCACAAGAATTAAGTTTTAATTAAGTCTAATTTCCAACAACAGCTTTATTATTAGGTTTTTGAAACATAAAATTTAAACAACTTTTAAATTCCATTTTCAAAATTTGTTTT
>CM063506.1:59479944-59482444 GCA_032207245.1 Pardosa pseudoannulata | reverse complement strand
AGCATCAAAATACAACTGCAAACCCTAATTAGTTTGAACTGATAAAGTATAAAAGTAGAGAAAAGGTGGTTACTGGTAATTATCATTAGATTTATATTATTATACCTAAAGAAAAAATATATTAGATTTCTCAAGAAAGATTTTAAGAACAATTTTTAGTACTGTAGTTTCTCTGCATTCTCTATTTTCCACTAATACTTTTCTGAAAAGTAGTATTTTGTTTATATAATACTACTACCATCAAAATACATTTGCAAACCCTATTTAGTTTGATTTGATAAAGTATAAAAGAAAATAAAAGGTGTTTACTGGTAATTATCATTAGCTTTATATTATTATACCTAAAGAAAAAATATATTAAATTTCTCAAGAGAGATTTTAAGAACAATTTTTAGTACTGTAGTTACAAAGTAATATCTACAAATCTAAACAAATGCTCGATTGAGTAAATGAGATATTATAGGGATTTTATGCCTGATTTATAAATTCGTTTAAAATTAATTTGTCGTAACATACTGTAAAAATAATGTTACGTTGACCTAGTTTTTGAGGAAGAAGAAATCTAAACTCATTAAAAAACAAACACGTGGACAAATATATCTTGATTAAATGATTTTATACAATTAAATAAAAGGATTACAACTGGAATAAACTTATCATTTGTAGATATCAAAGACTGCTCTCGAGTCGGCTCGGCGTTTACCTCAAAAAACAATATGGCGATGATTTTACTCTTTCTTCTGTCGCTGCAAAAAAAAGGTCTATCCTCTGATGACAGCAACGTTCCCCTTCTACTCTCCTCTGGTCACAACCTTGTCCCCTAAAAAAATCAGACTGCCTCGCGGAGAAAAAACATGGGTCCACTCCAGAACGACAGAGAGTTCAGGACCCCCCTCCCCCCAAACAACGGACCCTTCTATTGGTTGGGAGTAATCCGAAGTTTCTTTAAAGCTCAAACCGATCCTGTTCTGGGATGTTTTTAACGATGACTCACGGAAAGAGGTAAAAAAAAAGCTGAACCGAATGTAACTTATTGTTACACATACCCCCAGTTTTCTGAAATTACTCACAGACTGCTTTAAATTTTGTTTATAACGAAAGCTATTTTACAGGACACAGTAGCTAACTGAAGAAAATAACTCCAGACAGATTTTTGTATTTTGAATGCAATGAGAGTTATTATAATTGATGTAAAACTCTACTAAGTACAGTGTTTTAATCACGTAACACTTTCTAAAGTAAATAGTACTGAAATATATCCTTTTATCTTTAAAATACATTGTAATAGTCGCATCCGTCTCTGTAGGAGTTCGGGCGAACTTTTATTCTTTTGAACAAATTGAAAACGGCAGTATTGTACCAGTAATGGTCCTTTTGACGCACGGACGATTAAAGTGTCAAGTGTGCCGTGTTAGTCAACGTACCGACAGAGAAAAAAAACTGTGCTTTGTGTGACCGCTTAGGCTGGGCACCAAAGGGCGTTTCAGCTACTCCAAGGACAAAGGTCAAAGAGGGGGGGTTCGATCTCCCCTAAAACCGAGGTTTCCTGTTTGGAAAGGAAGAAAAGGGAGAGGGCTCCCGACTGAACTTTGAAATGCGCAGGTTGTCTTGAGTAATCTCCTCTCTGGACGATTTTACTTATACACTTTAATATTTCTTAAAAAGCTTTTTTGTTAAATAAATGAATAGTTGTTAAGTTTGAAATCATCTATGACTGATTATTTTGCCTCCATACCTGCTCCGTATACGATACCCATGCGAAATCATATTTAAATGACTAGGGTATGACTTACAATCGGAAATAGAAACATCGCAAACCGCTCGGCGAGTTTACATACATATTCTAATTCTCTTTATAAATTTAATTGATACCTATATATGTATATATATATAAATATAATATATATATGTATATATATTATATATATATATATATATATATATATATATATATATATATATATATATATATATATATATATATATATATATATTATATATATATATATATATATATATATATATATATATATATATATATATATATATATATATATATATATATATATATATATATATATATATATATATATATATGTATATATATATGTATATATATATATATATATATATATATATATATATATATATATATATATATATATATATATATATATATATATACATATATATATATATATATATGTATATATATATTATGTATATATATATATATATATATATATATATATATATATATATATATATATATATATATATATATATATATATATATATATAATAAATATATAATATATATATATATATATATATATATATATATATATATATATATATATATATATATATATATATATATATATATATATATATATATATATATATATATATATATATATATATATATATATATATATATATATATATATATATATATATATATATATATATATATATACATATATATATATATATATAT
>CM063506.1:59427444-59469944 GCA_032207245.1 Pardosa pseudoannulata | reverse complement strand
TCCATGCGTATACAATTAATAACAATGGTTACGCACAAATTGATAGCATCAGAACACATACATCACTCATTCTGCATGAAACATTACGTGTATAGCAGTACCTCGTGATATGGGAAACAATTATAATCACTCACTGAGCCCTAACGTTGGCAAATGAATTCAGACAGGCGCTAATGAAGATTGAGGTCACTGCAGTTAAACTCTTGTAAGGCATTTATTATATTAACTATGATGACATAAAGGGGGTGCCTATAGATAGGGATTAGACCTTTATATTTGTCATATAAGCAGTTTGCTAAGCATGTGGGGCTCGCAAGCTTTGGTTTAACCTTTTCATATAGGTTACAAAAATTAAATAAATGCAAATTTTCATTTTTAATCAGTTTCTAGTACGAATAATAATTAATCAGATTAATAAATATTTCATATATTTAAAAATTCTATAGTCTAAGTGTTTTTTAAATTTTTTATCATTATGAACGTAAACAATAAAGGAAAATATAGTGTGTTGGAGATGTATAATTTACCTAACATATTTAATAAATTATCAAATATATAATTAAGTTAATATCCCAAACAGATACCCTTTAAGAGAAATAAATAATATAAGCTTTTATTATTATTTATTAATATTATGAAAGCAAACAAAAATACACAATGCAGTGTGCTGGGGATGCATAATTGGCTTAACAATTTGAATTAATGCTCAGAGATATAATTAAGATAATATCTTAAACAGATACCCTTTCCACAAAATAAATAATATAAAATATTTTATTATTTATTAATATTACAGACGCAAACAAAAATGTCTAATACAGTGTGCTGTGGATGCGTAATATGTTTAACAATTTGAGTTAATGCTGAGATATATAATTAGGATAATATCTTAATCAGATACCCTTAACGCAAAATAAATAAACATATTTTATTATTTATTAGTATTATGGACACAAAATAAAATGCACAATAGAGTATGCTGGGGATGCATAATTTGTTTAACAATTTGAATTAATGCTCAGATATATAATTAAGATAATATCTAAAACAGATTTCGTTTGCTGGAAATAAACAATATAAATATATTTTATTATATATTACTATTACAGATGTAAAATATTTCGTAACACAATCTGTTTAGGATGCATAATTTGTTTACAATTGTTTACAATTTTAAGTATTACTGAGATATATAATTAAGATAATATCTCAAACAGAAAAACACTTTGAAAATATATATGTTATATAAATATATATATATATATATATATATATATATATATATATATATATATATATATATATATATATATATATATCTGAATATAATAATGGTTTTATTATAAAAAAAAAGTTATTGTATGAATAAAATATTAAAATAATATTTAGATTACTGCAACAATAATTCAAGTTATTTGAAATTTTCAATCGTTATTTTTTGTTTCAATATACGGAATCTTTTGTAAAATTTTATATAACTTCTAGAGCCTTGTATTCTACTAACCATGTAATGTTTTAGATGTCAGTCGTAAAATTTCAAAATATATTACAATTTCTTAGGGATTAGTTGTGCCGTTGTCCCTCCTTTCTCAAGAAATAATGAAAATTCAAAATGAAATGTATGGTTGCAATTACTCGTTGCTAAATGTAATAACAAAGAATTACATTTTTAAGTGTAATAATTTTGATATATTACACACACATATATGTGTGTGTGTCTTATTTTCATGGAATAATAAAATATAATAATAAAATCACAAACAAGAAGCAATTCCAAACGTATAAAATTTCATTTTAACAGATTGTTTTGGTTTGGTTTGGAGTGCGACGGTCTACTTTTTGCAACATGAAGGCTAATGAGACCGGGACCTACAGCTTAAAGTCGATTCCGAATGGTTACGAACATCCATACCACAGTGGGGTTCGAACCCACGAACTCCGGTACCGAAGGCCAGCACCCTAACCAATCGGCCATCCTTCGGCCATTTTAGAAGAAAATTAAATGCAACAATTTGATTCAAATATACTAATGGATTCTTTTAACTACAGAAAGCAATATATTTTGTCGTTGGTTGTTAAAAGAAATATTTAAACATATTTTATGGTTTAAATCACGAAATAGATGTTTCGTAGTCATAAAACTAACTATAACATAATAGCAGAATTTATGAAAAAGCGAAAAAATGCAATATCCTACACAATTTTTATTTTTAGGAAACGCTCAGATGTAGAAATTATACGAAAATGCTGTTTGATTTCTTTCTTCAGCTTTATATAACAGTTCATAAAACAAATTTCAGAATACACTAAAACGGATAAAAAAAAACTGAAGACATAAAACCCCTGAATGAGACAGAAAACATTAAAAATACTGAAGCATTTCTCTTTTGTTACTAAGAAACAGCCGTTGGGCTGAAATGAAACGAAAAGAGCGTCCGAAAGTGTCTGAAAAGCGCCATCTATCGGAACCCGTAAGGGTGTTTCCCTGTTGTTTCCTTTTGAAAATGTTTTTTTTAGTTTCGACACGTGAGGAAAAAAATCAGGTAAAAAGAGGGGAAAAAAAGGTAAGAGACAGATGACATATCTCCAGTTACATATTCCTACATTTCTATTTATAGAAAAACCGTTTATGGATTCTGTATTTAAAGAGCATTCTGAAGACAAAAATTCAAAACCAGATGCTACCGGATGAATTCAATGAATATGTATGCAGGAGAAGCAAGGCTAGGGAAAAAAACATTTTTTTGTGTGTGTTAGATTGATCGATATTTTTTGTTACCTCTTAAAACTCAAAAACTCTGTGTCCACATTTTTTAATACTTTCCTCGCAGGTAAAAGTATTTTCTTTTGATTTTAACCAAATTTGTTCGCAAATACGATTTTTTTTCAGTTGCAGCTCCTTTCTGCCGTCTAGAGATTTTTTTTTCTGCTTATCAATTATAAAAAGTGCGAGCTTAAAAGCAGTTTCTTTTTTGCATAAATACATAGGAATAATTGAAGGAAGTGGAAATTTTTTTCGATGTAAAATGGTTTTATGATAACGATGTGGGTTCGTGGGAATTTTTGCCTGGGGTATAGGGGTGATATATACGAGTGAAAGATAAATTGAAAATAAATATTCATAAAATTAAATAAATGTTTTTACAATGTCCTATATCCATGAATTGTGTTATGGAAACCTTATTAGTTTATAAATTAAATCGTAAATTAAACACATTCATTGTTTCCAATACTAATTAAAATAATGTGAATTTAAAGGGTACCTTATTTGCATAATACACATGGTACCTGATATATGTATATGTATGTAATGTATTAAACTAACATTTCGGCCATAATTCGGCATCATAACTGAAATAATTTATATGGAACACTAGAAAAAAATTTCCCTTGATATTCATGTGTTACTTATCATTTTGATACGTATATGTTATGTTTTGATACGTATATTGTATACGTATACCGTATGATGCGTAACACATGAAATTTATGTGTTACCAAATATGAAAATTTTAATGATAATGATTATAAATATATCATTAGGATTGATAATGATTATAATTATATCATTAGGAATGATAATGATTATAATTATATGAAAATGAATGATACTGATTATAATTCTATGATACCGAATCTATGAATCAACCAGGAAACATATGAAATTCAATGAACCAAATATGAAATTATGAATGATAATTATTATAAATATATCATAATGAATGATAATGATTATAATTATATGAAAATTAATGATACTTATTATAATTCTATGATAATGAATGTTTATGATTATAACAAATATAATTTATGAAGTTTGAAATCGTATCCAAAACATTCTTTTTGAAGAAACATTTTCTTCCAGTAATTCAAACTGAGAATGAAATAGTTCTTGAGATATGACTTTTACATGTCATAATTTTTATTTTATTGTATATGAAAATTTTGTATATGAGATTGTATTGTATATGAGAGTTTTTTTTCTATTCAATTACTGTTTATAGCACTATTATCGTTTTCAAGCTCTTTAAAATTATACAAAATATACGCTCATTTATCTACTCATATATACGGAGTGACAGATAAATTGAAAAAAAATATTCATAAAATTAAATAAATGTTTTTACAATGTCCTATGTATATTATATTACAATGTCATGAATTGTGTTATGGAAACCTAATTAGTTTATAAAATAAATAGTAAATAAAACACATTCATCATTTCCAAAACTAATTAAAATAATGTGAATTTAAATTGTGATTCATTTGCGTAATACACTGTACCCGATATATGTATATGTATGTATTGTATTAAATTAATATTTCGGCCATCGTTTGATACATAACTCAAGAAATTTACATTCAACACTTACAAGAAGAAATTCAACAATTTCTCTTGATACTCATGTGTTACTTGTGAAATTTATGTGTTACCAAATATCAAGTTATGAATGATAATTATTATAAATATATCATAATGAATGATAATGATTATAAGTATATAAAAATGAATGATACTGATTATAATTATATGAAAATGGATTATAATGATTATAATTCTATGATGATGAATGATGATGGTTATAATAAATCTAATTTATGAAGTTTGAAATTGAATCCAAACATTCTTTTTGAATAAATGTTTTTGAATTTTTTTATTTTTTTTTTTTTTTTTTTTTTTTTTAAATAATTTTTATTTTATTACATAACAAATTTCTACAGTGTAATAGAGTTTATATTTCGTTGTCAATTAATGTTTATAGCACTGTTGGAATTTTCGAACTTTTTAAATTGTGCAAAATATACATTTATTTATCTACTCATATAATTTGTAGTTTCGGTTAAAAGGAATTTATAAGGAAGTTTTCGGTGGTTAATATTTTTTCTAATATGAATTTTGAAAGAGAGGAGATAACTAACTTTTGATACAGTTTATTGTTTTTCTCCTATTATTATGCGATAAAAATTTTGAGAATTAAATGTAAAATAATTCTGCAAACTTAACACAGATTTTATGATTATATAAAAAAAAACACATTTCAGTTCTGATATAAATTTTAATATTTTATCATATACTAGCATATTTAGTAACACCCACAGTTTAAATATTTTCTATTAAATTGTTACATAATCATAATAATTTATATCGCAAGAGAGGAGATAACTAATTTTTCGTACAGTTTATTATTTTTCTCATTTATCATGCTATAAAACTTTTGTGAATTAAATGTAAAAAAAAATCTGCGAACTTAATACAGATTTTATTGTTATATAAAAAATATGTATCAGTTTTGAAATAAATTTTAATGTTTTATCATATACTAGCATATTTAATAACTCTCACATTTTAAATATTTTATATTAAATTGCTACATAATTATAATAATTTATGTCGCAAGCTAATATAAAAGTGTAGATAAATATTATTTATTTATAATTGGTTCATTAAGTTACAAAAGGAAAAAAATCTAGTTTTAATGCATCTTTTGCTCTGCATTAAAACGTTGTAAAATGGTAAAGAATTCACTGGTTTTATTAATATCCCCGTTTCGAAATTACGATTGTTCATTTCAAATTTCATCGGGTTCCTCTTTTTGCAAGAAAAACTGGTTTTTATTCTATTGTTTCAACGATAAATTATTTTTTAGAATATCATCAAAATATCTCATAAACTATATTTCCGAATTAAAAGAATTACTAATTGAATTATCATGTTAATTTTTGATAACTCTCGGACTTTTTACGGTTTTCGTTTTCACTAGACAAATTACAAGTTACTAAATTTTGCTCTTTTTATTATTATAAGAGAAAAATATAAATAATTCGCTTTTACATAATAGTGTAGTTTGTTCAAGCTCATATTTTTCTTCAACTTACATATTGAATATAATCAATACTATATTTTAATCCTTCTTAAAATATTTCGAAAAATTGTTTTATATGTAATGAGAGTGTTACACTTTTCATTTTACATTGCTAAATCATGAGTAATTCATTTTCTTTCAGATATTATCGAATGCGAGTACGCAAGCCAGTGAAAAATGTTTAATGTGCTTGGTGGCTGAATTCAGAAGTAATTTTCACGAGTTGAGTTTATTTGCTAATTCATTTTGCCATAGCGCCAAAAGGTATAATTCGGATGGATAAATAAATTGAGTTCACTTTTCCTTAGTGTAAAAATAATGCTACATTGATTTAATGTTTAAAAAAGAAGAAATAAAAACTCATTAAACAACCCACCTTGACAAATATGACTTGATTAAATGATTTTATATAATTAAATGCGACGAGTGTTTTACACTCCCCCATCTATAAAATTATAAGTAAAATGTCAATATACTTTACCATCATCAAAGCGTGAAAGAAAATGCCAAGAAATAATATAGAATAATACCTAAACGTATGACAGTTTCTTATTTTGTATATTTATTAAACATTTTATCAGGTGTCTGTTTCACATAACAAGACACTTGTTGCTATGAATATTTATGCATAATTAACCTAAAATGTATAAAATAATGGGACTTTCTAATTTGAATTAATATCATTGCAATTTTATGCATATGATCTACTTCCCATATAAAACATTAAAGTGTTCTAAACCCGTGCATTCATTTTAACTTAATGCACATTTTAGACAGGATATGAACATAATACAGAGCAATTTTGGCTTATAATTTATAGTTGTATGTGTACAAATTGTTTTACCTGTAGGACGGTCACTAAGGTATCTGATATTTATGCCCCTTTCTCTCTTAGATACAAGATCGTAAGAGTTTATGTCTCTCGAGAGTTTATAACTGTAAGGCGTAGTCATGAAGTTTATGTCCCCAGCATTTTGAGGAATGATATCAAAACTTTCTTGCTTGAATACGTATATTTAACCCTAACTGAAAGTGCTTATACAAAGAAAAGAAATGTGAGTGGTGGCTAGAAACACTAAATTACACTTTTGGTAATTATAGACTACTTAGAAATAAAATATATTTAATTGTTAAAAAAATAACTCCTCGTACAAATTTGAATTAATATTTTATAGCACTTTTGATTCTCTGTTAAACGAAACTCTCTATTTAATGATGATATGTATGTAGGACATCATTGTAGTTTGAAATTAAAAAGAGGAAAAAGACATAACAGGGAGAACATCTTACTCTACATGAAAAGATGAAAATTGGGGAAAAAACGGAATAAAGTGTTAGAATATCAGTCCAAAAGACAATTTCAACTACCATTGTCTTCTTTCAAAGGCATTTTAGTAAGCGAAAAGAATATTCTTAAATCAACACAAAAATTTAATTTGGGATTCCAATTCAAGAACTCAGAAATGCTTTAATAGTGCCTTAAGTCTGTCAAATGTGAAGATACATGTTATAGATTTTTACAAATACTGTTTAAGAATGATTTCTAATTAAGGATGATTTTTCACTGTAACTTGAATATCGTTAAACAGATCATCGATTGTTCTGATGTTTGGCCAGCTGGCTTGAGGCACTATGGTAAACATTTCTTATACTAAATACTGATTAGTCTGGGGCCTACTGCGTGGATGCAATTTTGAATAGCTGCGAATGTCCCAGTCAAAAGTAAAACTTGATATTTTTTTCCGATACCAATGAGCCCTCTTCCCTACCTGTTTGTCCATTCTTCATCACAATATTATCTAATGAAAAAAAATACAGCTTTCTAAGACACTAGAGATTCATTCATTATGGTATGTCAGCTGCAAATTGGCTCTTTATTCGAAAAATTTACTATCAAATGTCATGTATTTAAGTAGATATTTAAATGGAATATCAAATGGTTAGAATATGATATGTGTTTAAATAAATATTTAAATGGAATATCAAAAGGTCAGAAGATGATATGGCTTGTGTACTATTATCAGGGGGAAATAGGATCACTGTCTTGAGTATTTTCAGTGTGGACGACAACTAATCTGGCATGTAAGTGGTACTGAGCATATTCTAAAATCATACACAAAATGTACAGATATCTTAGATGTAGCAACAGGTATTGGTACAGGTATTGGAATTACTATTGACAGTAAGTTGTTCTATGTATTTCCATCCGAAAGCATGGCTGGCTAACAATACAATGATGTTCTGCCTCCTAATGTTTGTATGTTCCATGAGGCTGTCGGTGATAAATATCTTTGAATCTACAACAACACAGCATGTAACCGAACATTAATTGTCAAAATGTATCTGTAGGAACACGAAGTTCCAGATAGGGAAAAGTCTAGATTGTCTTCAATGCCCTCTAAAGGAACAAAGACATCCTCGTATGTGTATGAGAAAGAAATGTGATAAAATACTCCAACGGCTGCTGAATAATATTGTACAAAGAATGGGATGAAGTATGTAAGCTTGCATGTTACCTGTATCCTGTGTTTATTCGATATCCCATATCTCGTATTTGCTCCAGAATGTCTGCCAACGGTAACTGCATTTTTCCAACATTATGCATTCAGCACAAAATGACCATCTTATCCTTTGAACATTTTCAGAACTTTCTGGATTTCAGAGAACAATTTTTATTTTAATTTCCTAGCATTCAGGCATTATTGACTTCGTATCTAACTAATTATATATTTATGCACTATACAGCTGTTCAGTTCAATTATTATACTTCCTTATCAATTTTTTAGTGTATTTTAAGTCTGTATTCGTGCTATTAAACAGCCTATTAAAGAACTTTTAACAAATTTTCCTCTGTAGGTATCAAAGAGTAATTATAATATATCTATCTACATGACACATTTAAGCTCTAATTTTATTCAGGTTAAAGTTTTAAAACATTTTTAGGACATAACGCCTATATTTTAAAACTAAGTTTATCGTTATTTGATCAGGGAAAGGAAAATTTATGTTATCTTTATTTTATCTATCAATTCAAATAGAATATTTCAAACATATTCAAATCTCAAAATGTAAAGAAATTACTTTTTCAATTACGAATTTATGTCTATAACAGGCTTAAATTCAATACCGTAACATAAACTCCCAAAACTGAAAAAATAATGAGTATCTCTACCATCCCATTTTAAGTTACATTTTTTTTTGTTGGCGTAATGAAAATATATATATTTCGATAGGTCTTATCTTCAGCGCAAAGAAAAGGAAATTCCCTAAAAATCTTGACACATTGATAGAGAAGTCGATGTCACAGAAGCCTGTGAATATAATAAGATTCACTAATTAAAATGCCAAACCCAGAGGAAATTCAATATAAATAAAAAATGGGGGGACCGTTCTTCATTAAGTGGTTCATGACACCTCTCATAATTAAAAATGAAGGAAGATCCGGCCTGCCAATTTCCAGTTTTTTATTGCAGTTATTAATTCTTTGGTCCCTCTTCATTCAAAGGAAAAGTCAATCACGTTGATAAAAAAATCAAGTTTGAAATGAGGGATAAACTGTTCTTACATTTTAATAGAATTATTATAGGAAACTATTTCTTAATCGGTGTTTTAAGAGAGGATTAAACTTAAGAATATAAATCAGTTACGGTAGAGGAAATGTCAAAGTATCGAAATAGAAGGGAAAGTAGTTTAGATAGCAGTGCAGACTTTAAGCTGTTTGTCTATGGTTAGATACATGTTTATATGAATCTTTTTGCTTAGATACATCATCCTAACAACAAAAGGTTCAATTAATAATTCAATTCTGATAAAAAATACCAGATGCCTTCCAATCAAATATTATTATCTACGATTGAATGTGCAATCAAAACAGTATTCTATTAGAGTACAGGAATTTGATCCAATTTGTCTTAATTTTGGTTGTTTAATTTCCGGAACATCTTTCGGTAATTACCTACTTAACTTTGGCTAGATCATATTGCAGTCGATATATGTCTCAGTCGACTTCTGTGTTATAATGAGGACAGGGGAATTTGCGTAACCAAATTCCAATCATCGATTATTCCATACCATTGTTGATAAAACGTAACTAACTCTAAGCACAACGAACAGTAGAGACGTGGTATCTCAGTTGGCAAAGTCAACGATCTCGTAACTGGAAGGTTGTGGTTCGGAACACGATCAGTCCTAAGATACGCCCAGTTCGTTAAAGGTGACTAGGACACGAAAATATGTTCGTAGTCACAATGTCCTCCATGTTCTCAATCAACACTTCTGGGGGTAGCAGGTCAAGTGTGTGTGTCTTCTGCTTTAAAATTACAAGGACCTACTTGAGGGAAGTCGTTCTTTCACCTTAATGGTGCTCATTAAAACGAAAGGCTCAGCCCTTGACCTTAATACGGGAGAATACAGGCTCAATCGTGCTTGGTTTGTGCAAGTGGCGTGAGAAACAACAACAACAACGAGCAGTCCCCGTAGAGAGTAAAATATAGCGATAATGCAGCTCAACATCACTTTCCATCAGTGCATAGTTATTTACTTTTTACCTCTTTTAAATATAAGATATTGAATTAAATTCTTATTTCTAGTAAAAAAACCAATCTTTTAATTAGCAAAAAAGAAAAAAAATAAGACAACGAGAGTTCTGATCAGAAACATGCCCGACATGTAAACCTGAAATAAACCTACGTAATCAGAGATGATGGTAAAATCTTTCTTCATCTTTCCTATTGTATCGTGTAAACTTTCATCTGTCTTTTCAATGTGTTACATGTGACAGAAGAAGTAAATTTCTCGAAGAAGTCATTGGAACATGTATTTTTCATCAATTGTAGTTACAGAAATCGAAAAGAAACTATTATGCAACATAAAAATAGAATAAAATAAAACTTGCTATAGGAAGATAGTTAAGTGTTCGATTAAAGAGTTAGTTTTCAAAAAATTGTGTCTGATTAGGGGAATTGTTTTGAACATTTTTTTCTAAAATTAACGTCATTTTTAATACGTCATCACAATAGCGATAATGCTTGATTGATCATTGAATTCCTGTCCAAAATATCACATGGCTGAATACCAAATATTTGTACACTGACTGAACACTCCATGGAAACTGTTTGGTATTAGAGTACAGGAATTTAATCCAATTTGTCCCATTTGATGTTTTTTTTTTCATGAAGGATCTTTCCTTAATTCCCCACTTATCTTTGCCTTACACTTAAAAAAATAAAATAAAATACGACTCCTCTGAAAAAGTGCTTGGAAATTTTTCTGTTAATAAATAAATGTAATCGGACGAGTTATCAGATAAATTATAGAGTATTCAACTTATTCGGCTATTTGATAAAATCAAGATTCTAATAAACATCGAATTATTTTCCATTAGATAGTGTAATCTTTAAGCTGAGGTTCACTGTAAATTTATACGAGGGTTGGAAGTTTAATAGTGGAAACTCTGCTTTAAAAATGCTAAGCAATAAAACCAAAGAATGTCGCGTATACCACACGTAAGATACGTATCTACTTTACCTCTCAGCAAAATGACTCTTGCTTTCTGCTTCATAAAAATGTGTATTAATGCGAAGAACTGATACTTGTATTATCCCGTGGTCTACATTAAGTGTTGTTAGATTGTTGTTGATGTTTTTAAAACAAGAACAACGAAAATGGATAAAAATTCAATGTACCAGAGGTCGTTCATCAGGACAATGTCATCTTTGGCTTCAAGAGACTTTCGGGGAATCTGCACTGCTTACAGAACTGTAGCAATATGTGTAAAAGTCTTCAATGAAGGACGCGAAAGTGTGGCAGACATGCATCTGCGAGGTCGTCCTAGTGTCAGCGATGCAGAAGTGCATGCTGTTGCCGCACTAATGGACAGTGATCGATGCCAAACGATTCCTGAGCTGGTCGAAAGACATGATTTGCGCATACGACTGTGCTGCACATTCGAAAGGAACGCCTGAGCATTAGAAAAATGCTGTACTTTCTGCAGAATCGCCCTATCATTCTGCATGACAATGCTCGGCCACATACAGCGCCAGCTGTGACTGATTTGTTCGATAGATGTGACTGCGAAGTGCTTTACCATATAACATACTCCCCAGATCTAAAACTCTGTGACTTAATTCTTGTGATGAAGAAACAACTTCGTGCCATTTGTTTCAGAACTGTTCCAGAGATTCTTGCGGCAATAGACCGGTCTATTTGAACTATCAACAGATGTTGCTATAGGTGTTCTGCGATTTCCACACCGTTGGAAACGGGTTATACACAATGCTGGCGACTATATTGATGGACTGTAAAACATGGGGACATGAATCACTTTTGTATTCGATGTAGATAAATAGTTACCACTATTAAAGTTCTAACCCTTGTATGTTATCATAATTTATATCGAATTCATTGTACGCATATAGCTAGATTCAGAATTCATAATAATCATAACAAATGTATTTACTAAACTCCTTATAGTGAAGTAACTATGTCGAAATCTTAGAAAAGTATACAAGACCAAAATTCTGAGTTCGTATGAAAACGTAAAACCAAAACCCCAACTAGACATGTGACTCCAAATTTTAAAACAATTTATATAATTGAATTGCTTTACCTTTTGGCACAGCTTTACCAGTGACACGTTATAAATGAATCCACAATTGGAGACATATATCAAAAGATTTGTGACTTAACAGACAAAACATTTCACAAATAAATCCATTACAAAACAAGAAAATAACCTGGCTAGTTCCAACACAAACAGGAGCTGTGAAGAATAAATCTAACGAAGTAACAAGTGCATTGAAAAATGACAATTGTGTAGGCAGTTCAAAAGGAAATACGTTTCAAGGCAACATGAAAAATAAGAGTAATTCAAACATATGCTATTTATATTTCATTCTTTAATGCAAGTTCTAGCAATTGATTTAAACTTTATATATAAACTTAAAGTCATATATAGAACTTTGAAAAATATATTTTCTTTTATGAAAGTAAATTGTACTGTATTTTTACATAAAAGTTTGACATCGAGTTATAAATTAAGTATTGATTATTGATTATTGTTAGAGAAATACTTTACATAAAATATTTTATAGTATGCGTTATTTAATAAAAAGTTTTCTTTGGATATCTATGATAATTCAAAAACAGTTAAGATACTTTATGCAATTAATAAAAGTTGGATTACCGAAAGCTGTAATTTTAACAATATATAAAAATGTTAGTAGTATTAAATCATCAGGTAATTTTCACAGAGACGAAAATTTAGCTGAAACTTTCACATTCTTATTTTACTAAATTATGAAAATTAACAAAGAAAGAAAAACTATGTATTTAGATACTTTTTAATCGAAATATGTGTTGTTTAATAAAAAGTTTTATTTGGAAATCTATGATAATTGAAAAAAATTAAGATTATTTATGAATTTAATAAAATTTGGATTACAAACAGCTATAATTTTTGCAATATATAAAAGCGTTAGTAGTATTAAATCTTCAGAAAGTTTTAACTCAGAGGAAAATTTATCTGAAGCTTCTATATTCTTATTTTACTAAATTATGAAAAGTAACTAAGAAGGAAGAATTAAGTTTTTACATAATTTTTCCTCTAAATATGTGTTATTTAATAAAATGTTTTATTTAGATATCCCCTATATAATAATAACCTAAGTTATCTGTCCGTTTGTCCACCTATTTATGAAGCGATTAGATCTGGAATGGATTCCCCGGCTAAAGGCAGGAGATTAAATTTATCAATTTATCCACATAATAAATAGATAAAAATTACAATTTTTCTAGCATTATGACGTCATTCCTTTTGCCATCTCATATAATCATTTCTTATTTTAAATGATTTAAATATCTCATGCATTATTTTCATACGTTTTATCACTTAACTTACATATTAAGCAAATAATTTTCTTTTATATTTGTATTAAATAATAGATTTTGTATATAAGTGATAATTTTAAATTTAATCATCGATTATTTTTTGTTGCAATGTAAATTTTATCATCGGTATTAACAACAAATTCTTTTCTTAAAATCTAGGAGTCTATTTCACGAACTAATAAACATCTAGCGTTTAAGTTATATAACTTTGAAAATTAAAAATTTTGTTTGCTTGTATGTTTTTTATACATAACCACACGGTTTGACTAAATGAATTCCGCGTGATTCTAAACTGCATTCACAATTTAGGGAGACTTTAGAGTAGTATGAAGATAAACACATTATTGAGAATGTACTAGATAATTGTCAGCCTAAACACAAACCATTATAATACCTGCTTCATGGGATACTTTACAATGCTGGAAAATTAAAAATTTTAATGATCCTGTCATATGACGGGCTATATGCTAGTCTATGATAATTCAAAAAAAGTTAAGATAACTTATGCATTTAATGAAATTTGGATTACAGAAAGCTATAATTTTGGCATTATAAGAAACATAAGTAGTATTAAATCTTCAGGAAATTTTCATGCAGACAAAAATTTAGCTGAAATTTCCATATTCTTATTTTACGAAATTATGAAAAGTAACTAAGAAGGCAAAATTATGTTTTTACATATTTTCCCCTCTAAAGTACATAGTTATTAACAACATGCAATAAAAGTATAACTAATATCAAATTTAAATGCTTTTTTCAAAACAATATTTTTTATCATACGAATATCTGAAACAATACTGAAAATTTCTGAGCGTTATAACGTTTTGAAACATGAAATTTAGTTACCTTATTGGATCACTAAAAGGAATTCTTTTGTAATGTTCACCATACAATTTTGTACCGTTGCTTTAATTGGCATTTGGATGAGCCAATGGGGTTTCTTTTGTTTAGAAGAACAAACACTGTAATGTAAATATACGTCTTTACTCCAATGAAACCTCTTAACCCTGCGAGTGGAACACATCAAGGAAAAAAATCTCCAAAATATATGCTAAGTGGCCAAAGCGTTCTATGATTTTTCCTTCATCCTTTGTCGACTAGGATGGAATACGGGAAACCCACCCTCATTATTGTCTCTTTACTTTCGTTTATATACAGATATATAAATAGATATTATACACTGTTAATTTTTAATACATATAAAGCTCATAAAGTCTGGAATATTATCCCATAAGAAATAATGGATTCTAAAAGTACAAATAAAAATATTCTTTGGCAGACTTATTTATATTTTTTACGAAAGTCATCCAAGATATTTAAATGGGGAAATTAGAGATGCATCTGTTGCCGCAAACGAAATACTTCGAAATAGAGATTTACAAAACCATGAAAAGCTGTCAGCTTCTTTGTGCTTCAGGGGGTAGGAGTACATCCCTCAAGAAATGTCAGTGAAAGAGGGGTGTAGTTCCAAAACAATCGACCTGACCCTCCTACTGCAAAACTCGATGGGAGAAAGCACTGACAAAAATGTACATTACATCCATTTTCAGAGCGTTTTTGGAGGTTGAAAATTGTACGTTTTGAAGTCATCATTGGTTTGGCGGAATTGTATGTGCAAACCACTTAGAGGGTTAATTTAGAAGTACGGATTAATTAGAAAACCTCCATTCTTACCTGCCATCTCTTGAGATTTCATTTCGGAACTTTGAAGACATTGCAACCCCGAATAAATTTTATGTGTTACAAGAACCATTAATGAACACGGGGATATTGACCGGTTAGAGACTCGATCTCGAAACTCTCCGGTTACACGATCATTATCTTTGCCCACTAACTTACTGCAGCTCTGATATCATTTTTTGAAACTCAGGTCAATAGGGAAAATTTTAAAGAATGTTCAATTATTCGGGGGTCAAGGTTAAATAGATAGAAGGAGAGATAGAAGAAGCTTCTGAAAATATAAATAATATAAATAGGGTTGGTGAATAAATTTTAGCGTTATTTTACATATCTTCCTTTAAATAAAGTCCTAAAATAATAAAAATATTTAAAGATTCATTTGATAGTATTTAAAATGTGCTATAGAATGCTTTAAATTTTGATTCAATCAAATATTTTGCTTTTCTCTAATTTTATCTGTTACATTTAATTCCTTTTTAATTGTTCACCATTTTGTCATAGAACACTTCATTGTCATAGGTAATAGAGCCCATGTTTTAAAAATAAACTTTTTATTATACTTGCACGTGATTAATATTTTTATTTATTAATAGGTATTTCACATCTCTTTAAATAACCTCGCTAAAAATGCAATTTTATGTTACTGGAGTGGCAAGGATAAACCACGAAACAGAGCCGATTTATTTCTGTAAGTAATATTTCTTAAGCTTATAAAGAATAAAAATTATGCTACCCATTTTATGAAAATAAGTTTCTATGCTATCCATTTCATGAAAATAAGTTTCTTTTTCAAATCTTTAATATTGCTGGTATGTAATATAACCTAAAATTTAATTTTATGTATTTAAATTTAATTTCTTTTTAAGTGTTTTCGTTATTTTGCTACATAACATTTCATTTTCCTAGGTAATACAGTCCATGTTTTTAAAATAAACTTATTATTAGGCTTGCAAGAGATTAATATTTTCATTTATTAATAGATATTTTACCTCACTTTAAATAACCTCACTAAAATTCTAATTTTTCTCTACTGGAGTGCAAGGATAAATCACGAAATAGAGCCAAACTATTTCTGTAAGTAATATTTCTTAAGCTTATAAGAATATAAATAAAAAAAATATGCTATTCATTTTATGAAATCTTTTATATTGCTCGTATTTAATATAACCTATCATTTAAGTTTTGTAATACATATCATCTTAATTTGGGAGTTTTAATTATTCAGTCTAAAGGTTAGCTAAAACATAAAATTGAAATTTTTCTAACGTTTTTCTGCTCTATAAATCCAATATAACATATTATAATAATCCTTCCCATATTTTCTAATATCCATTTATATTTTATGCTCACGCAATTTAAGTTATTGCTGATTGAATTAATTAAAATTGCCATAAAATGTATGATTTCATAAACAGATTTTTGTAAGTACTCGTGATAACGTTTTGTATAACATTTTAAAATTATTTATGCTCAAATAAATTTGTTAAGTTCTAAAATAACTTTTCAAATAAATTGGAAAAGTTATTTTTAGACTTTGGAAACCGAGTTTATCACCTACTGTTGTACAATCACATTTTCTACTACGGATTTTCAAAATTGGTTTTATGCCTTCACAAACAACTTGTATAAAAATGCAATATATTTTAAAAATAAGATTATATAAAGTATTAAAAAATTAAAGATAAACACAGATATTTTATATATTTTTTTCAAAAATAGCTTAAAAGTATTCAATAAATAATTCTGTTAAACCCAATATAGTCATTTTTATGTATATGATATGTTTAAAATAGTAGAATATAATGGTTTTTATATCCAATCATGTTTAATATTAAAAGTAAGAAACAGTAAGAATATAGCTTTTTTTGGTACAATTTTATGTAACGTTTTATAAAGCTAATTTACATATTATTAGTTTCTTAAATTTGTGGATTATGGGTTTCAAAACACGTTACACTTAAAAAAAATTATTTTTTGTTAGCCGCTAGTACCTAGGCATTAATTTTCTTAAAATTCCACAAACATAATTTAAGTATTTTTTTTAAATAAAAATGTTAAATATACTACGAATATTGCAGATTGTACAAGGATATAATAATGTAACATAATAGATAACGCCAGTATGTACTTGCACAATGTTGTTCGTGAACCATTGTAGTATGTAGCCAAATACCACAGATTTCTTTATGACATGACGCAATAATGTATCAAATTTAATATATGAAATTCATTATTTTACATATAATCCCTTTTTAATTTTACGCATGTTAATTTTCATTACGTTGTATTTTTTCCAAATCGACCGATTTTGAACACATTAAAAAATAAAAATAAAAACTTTAATTCGGCATTAATTCGAATGTCGAACGAAATGAGAATTGAATTGAGCTATTTGTCAATTTAGAGCGAAATCATTTAGAATTTTTAATTTGCCGGAATTTATACTAAATTGGCAATTTACTTATTTTTTTCTTACGTCACAAAAGTAGAATTAAATTCTAGTAATAACTCTAATTCCAGAAAAAAAATAGCTTCATCTTTTAATTTCAGAGCGGATAAATATAATTTTATCTGCTGAATACTTTTGCCTATTAAAAATAAATATTTATAATTAGTTATAAAATATTTATTAATAAAGACAAAGTACCTTTCATGAATAATAAAATTGCTTCAGAGTTGTCTACCAGCGAACATTTATTTTTAAAATTAGCAACATTTATTTATGTGTTAGATTTAATTTACGGCTACTAAATAGTACTTTATGACAATGTATTCGTATTTTATGTGAATTTAAAGTAACATCATTTAGAATTTTTAATTTGCCTGAATTTATACTAAATTGGCATTTTACTTGTTTTTAACTTTCCTATATCACAAAAGTAGAATTAAATTAAATTTATATGACCAATTCTAATAATACCTGTAAGTCAAGAAGAAAAAAAGTAGATTCTTCTTTTCATTTCAGAGCTGATAAATATAATTTTATCTGCTGAATACTTTTGCCTACTAAAAATAAATATTTATAATTAGTTATGAAATACTTCATTATTAATAAAGACAAAATACTGTTAATGAATAATAAAACTTCCCCAGAGTTGCCTAGCAGCGAGTATGTATTTTTGAAATTAGCAGCATATATTTATCTGTTACCTTTAATTTACGGCTACTAATTCTTATTTTATTACAATCTATTCTTATTTTATGTCAATTTAGAATGAATCACTTAAAATTTTTAATGTGCCCAATATTTTACTAAATTCGCAGTTTACTTGTTTTTAACTTTCTTATATCACAAAAGTAGGATTAAATTCCGTTTATATGACCAATTCTAATAATAACTGTCATTCAAGAAGAAAAAAATAGCTTCAACTTTTCATTTCAGAGAGGATAATTATAATTTTATTCTATTTAGAAGCGTCTGAAGAGAATTACGTATTAGAAATAAATATTTTTAATTAGTTATGAAATACTTTATATTAATAAAGACAAAGTACCGTTAATGAATAAAACTGCCTCACAGTTGTCTACTAGTGAACATGTATTTTTGAAATTATCAGCATTCCTTTATCTGTTACCTATAATTTACGGCTACTAATTCGTATTTTATGACAATATATTCGTATCTTATGTCAATTTAGAGTGAAGTCATTTAGAATTTTTAATTTCCCCGAATTTATACTAAATTGGTAATTTACTTGTTTACTTTTAACTTTCTTATGTTACAAAAGTAGAATTAAATTCCATTTATACGACCAATTCTAATAATAACTAATTCAAAGAAGAAAAAATTGGTTTCTTCTTTTCATTTTAGATCTGAGAAATATAATCTTATCTGATGAATACTTTAGAATATTAACGATAAATATTTATAATTAGTTATGAAATACTTCATTATTAATAAATACAAAGTACCGTTAATGAATAATAAAATTGCCCCACAGTTGTCTATCAGCGAACATGTATTTTTGAAATTAGCAGCATTTATTTATCTGTTACCTTTAATTTACGGCTACTAATTCGTATTTTATGTCAATTTAGTGTAAAATCAGGGAGAATTTTTAATTTGCCCGAATTTATGCTAAATTGGTAATTTACTTGTTTTTTTTTACTTTTTAAGTCACTAAAGTAGAATTAAATTCTATTTATATAACCAATTCTAATAATAGCTGTAATTCCAGAAGCAAAAATTAGTTTATCTTTTCATTTCAGAGCTGATAAATATAATTTTATCTGCTGAATACTTTTGCCTACTAAAAATAAATATTTATAATTAGTTATGAAATACTTCATTATTAATAAAGACAAAGTACCGTTAATGAATAATAAAAGTGGCCCAGAGTTGTCTACCAGCGAACATGTATTTTTGAAATTAGCAGCATTTATTTATCTGTTACCTTTAATTTACGGCTACTAATTAGTATTTTATGACAAACTGTTAAATGTCAATTCGTATTTTATGTCAATTTGGAGTGAAATCATTTAGGATTTTTAATTTGCCTGATTTTTTCAAAATTGGCAATTTACTTGTTTTTAACTTTCTTATATCACAAAAGTAGAATTATATTCCGTTTATATGACCAATTCTAATAATAACTGTTATTCAAGAAGAAAAAAATAGCTTCATCTCTTCATTTCAGAGAGGATAAATATAATTTTATTCATTTTAGAAGCTTCTGAATAGAATTGCCCATTAAAAATAAATATTTATAATTAGTTATGAAATACTTCAGTATTAATAAAGACAATATACCGTTAATGAATAATAAAACTGCTTCAGTGTTGTCTACCAGCTAACATGTATTTTTGAAATTAGTAACATTTATTTATCTGTTAAATTTAATTAACACCTACCAATTCGTATATTATGTCATTTTAGAGGGAAATAACTTAGAACTTTTAATTTGATTGAATTTATACTAAATTGGCAATTTACTTGTTTTTTTCTTTAAACTTTGTTATGTCACAAAAGTAGAATTAAATTCCATTTATATGACCAATTCTAATAATAGCTGTAATTCAAGAAGAAAAAAGGTAGATTCTTCTTTTCATTTCAGAGCTGATAAATATAATTTTATCTGCTGAATACTTTTAACTATATTTTTATTCCTTTCAGAAGCTTCTGAATAGAATTGCCTATTAAAAATATATATTTATAATTAGTTATGAAATACTTCATTATTAATAAAGACAAAGTACCGTTAATGAATAATAAAAATGCCCCAGAGTTGTCTACCAGCGAACATGTATTTTTGAAATTAGCAGCATTTATTTATATGTTACCTTTAATTTACGGCTACTAATTCGTATTTTATGACTTTTTTATATTGATCTCTAACAAGAATAAAACAGAGCTGAGAGAAATAAGACTAGCTTTATTTTTCCGAGAACTTTTTACGAGCCTATCATAAATTACTTCTTCCGTTTCGAGGTTTTAATAGTGTCTTGAAGTCTATTTACCCCTAATTTTTCTTTTCTAACTTAAATGTCAAGTTCTATTCTCTTTATTTTCCCAGGCCGAGTCTGGAGCGATCAATTCTCGAACAACAAAATTCGCTGCTCAGTTACCAACAACAATATTTACGGATTTAAAATCGAAAGACAACTTTTAATTAGTTTTGCATTTGTTAATGAAGTAAATTTATCTCGCGATATAACTCCAGCTGAGTTAAAATGTGACCCACTTTTATTTTGTGCCCGGTTTCTCAGCAAAATTGCGTCATAAAGATAATTAACGCTTAATAAGTCATTCCAGATAGAAGATCGAATTACTTACTCTCGTTAGGGGACGTTCTAATGAGAGATCGCCATAAATATGCCGTTTCCTTGCTGTTCACTGAATTGATCACTTTAAATACATGAGAATAAATCTACAGAGAAAAGTTACTAGGTTGAAACACGTTAGGGGTTTTTAAAAAAATAGTCAAATTGAAATTCAGAATTGTAATTTAAATTATTACTGTGCATATTTAGAAATCGAAATGATATCCTTGAAAATCTTTTTCCTTTCACAAATTCAACACTTTCGGTTATTAAATTTTTAAACAAACTTTTATGTAGTAGCCTTTGGCTTGAGTAATTAAATTCCCAAATAAAACTTAAAACGTCTAAGAAGTATTTTTCTATTTTCTCCAGGCCATGACTGCATTAATTCTTAAACAACTTTGCAGCTCATTTACCATTATTAAAAAGTACGGATTAAAAAGTGAAAGACTATTTTTTGTTAGATTTATATTTATTAATAAAGTAAATTTATTTAGATATAGCTCTGGCTGAGTTAAAATGTGACTCTCTTTAGTTTGTGACTGATTTTTAGCAAAATAGTCGCCTTAAATATGCCGTTTGAGTGCTTTTCACTGAATTGATCACTTTAAATACATGAGAATAAATCTACAGAAAAAAGTTACTAGGTTGAAAAATGTTAAGGGTTTTTAAAAGATTAGTCAAATTAAAATTCAGTATTGTAATTTAAATTATTACTGTACATATTTAGAAATTCAATTGATATCCTGGAAAACATTTTTCCTTTTACAAATTCAACACTTTTGGTTATTATATGTTTAAACAAACTTTTATGTTGTAGTATTTGGCTTGAGTAATTAAATTCCCAAATAAAACTATAAAAGTCTTACAATTATATCATATTTTCTACACTTCATGTCTGGATTAATTTAAACATTTTTGTTGATCATTTGCCATTATCAAAATTTACGGATTTAAAAGTGAAAGACAAATGTTAATTAGATTTGCATTTATTAATAAAGTAAATTTATTTCGATATAGCTTTCTAAGTTAAAATATGGCTCTCTTTAGTTTGTGACTGATTATTAGCAAAATTGCCATAAATATGTCGTTTTTTTTTGTTGTTCACTGAATTGATCACTATAAATACACGAGAATAAATCTACATTGAAAAGTTACTAGGTTGGAATATGTTATTGGTTTTTAAAAAATTAGTAATAAAATTCGGTATTGTAGTTTAAATTATTATGTGCATACTTAGAAATTTAATTGATATCCTAGAAAGCATTTTTGCTTCTACAAATTCAACACTTTTGGTTTTTATATATTTAAACAAACTTTTATGTAATAGCTTTTGGCTTGAGTAAATAAATTTCTAAATAAAACTAAAAACATCTTACATTTTTTTTTATTTTCTCCACGTCATCAATTCTTAAACAATTTTGCTTCTCATTTAACATTAACAAAATTTACGGATTTAAAAGTGAAAGACAAATTTTAATTAGATTAGCATTTATTAATAAAGTAAATTTATTTCGATATAGCTCTGGCTGAGTTAAAATGTGACTCTCTTTAGTTTGTGATTGATTATAAGCAAAATAGTCGTCATAAATATGCAGTTTCCTTGCTGTTCACTGAATTGATCACTTTAAACACGTAAGAATATATCTACAGACAAAAGTTTCTAAGTTGACACACTTTAGGGGTTTTTAAAAAAATAATCAAACTAAAATTCTGTATTATAATTTAAATTAGTACTGTGCATATATAGAAATTGAATTGATATCCTGGAAACTATTTTCCCTTCAAAAAATTCAACACTTTTGGTTGTTATATTTTTAAACAAAATTTTACGTAATAGTAGCTTGAGTAATTAAATTTCCGAACAAAAGTAAAAACATCTTACAATTCTTTTTTATTTTCTTTAAGTCATCGATTCTTAAACAATTTTGCCTCTCATTTAACATTAGCAAAATTTATTTATTTAAAACTGAAAGACAAATTTTAATTATATTTGCATTTATTAATGAAGTAAATTTATTTTGTTAACTTTGGATGAGTTAAAATGTGACTCACTTTAGTTTGTGACTGATTTTTAGCAAAATAGTATCACTGATTTTTAGAATCATAAGTAAATTTATGATTTTCACATCCATCACATCAAACGAATAAAACAACCTAAAATTGTTAGCACTTTACTTAATTTCTCACCCTTCGAAATATAAGTGTTTAAACTGAAAGTAAATGGAGAAGTCAAAAATTCTGTTTTTCACCCAACTCCAAATAAAAAGTTTTACAAAAACAACACTTAAATATTATTTAGACCTTTGATCATTATATCATATTAATTATAATTATTTATCGTTCTCCCAATATAATGAAAATTGTTTCAAATTGTACTAATTTAGCACTATACAGAAAAGTGATTTTGGAATTAATTCCACTAATTCACCACCAGAAAAATATAATGTAAATTTTTGGCATATATTTTACTTTTACAATGTTCATATATAATAATTAAATTATATTTAGTTCGATAGAATTTTTAAGTCTAGGATTTAAAATGTTAATATCTATTCTCTAATAGTTATTACCATTTTTCAGGAGTTACTAATAACTTCTTTAAGCATTTTTAAAAGATAACTTTAAAAGCAAAGTATTTGAAACACACAAGATGCTATTCCACACAGTAATATGTGTTCAAAAGTTATGAAGAATATACTTTGTAAAGTGTAAAATACGCAGAAATAATCTACCTTATTGAAATTAGAAGAATTATTAGCATATTTCGAATAGAAAAATGTATATTTTAACAAATATTTCTTTTGCCACAATTTCGATTAAAGGATTAAAGTAACAGCTACGTTCTTATTTTGTATTATGAATAGAAAATGACTGTATTATACATAAAATTATTGCGCATAGAGTATATTCAAATACTACTTTTGAAACGACAAAAACAAGGTTTTATTTTACAAATAAAATAAAACCATATTATACATAAAATTGATGATCATGGAGAACACTTCTTTTGAAACAGTAATTAATTTTTTTTAAATTACCAAGAATTTTCCAAGAAGTTGTAAACATTTTCACATAATAATATTGCTAATAATAAAATAAACTTTCAAACAAATTGGTCATAACAATATGTTTTTAAAGTCCAGTGTTACCTTAAGAGAATTTTACAATAAAATTCCTTCTGTTAGGAAACTTCTCTTATTGGTAATAAATGTCTAAGCATTACGATATGTCTTATGAAAGAAACATACAATACAGTAACATAATTAAGACGACTTATTGGCAAAGCGGTCATAAAAAATATGCTTTGAAACACCAGTGTTTCATTAAGAGAATTTTACATCAAATTCCCTGTGTTAGGA
This sequence comes from Pardosa pseudoannulata, assembly GCA_032207245.1. NCBI lineage: Eukaryota > Metazoa > Arthropoda > Arachnida > Araneae > Lycosidae > Pardosa > Pardosa pseudoannulata. The sequence continues at coordinate 59,445,391 of CM063506.1, read as the reverse complement.
AAGTTCTCTTAGTGGTAATAAATATAAATGCATTACAATATGTCTTTTTAAAGAAACATATAATACACTAACATAAGTATGGCGACTTATTGGGAAATTGGGCATAAAAAATATGCTTTGAAACACCAGTGTTACATTAAGAGAATATTACATCAAAATTCCTTGTGTTAGAAAGCTTCTCTTATTGGTAAAAGATGTAAATACATTAAAATATGTGTTTTGAAAGAAACATATAATACACTAAAATAAGTATGATGACTTCGTTTAACAAATGTATAAATTTTACTCAATATTTTAAACTAAACGATACGATAAATCTTAAAAGCAAGATAGGAAAATCAATCTTTTATTCGGAAGGCATTAAATAACTTTATGCAGAACCAATTAGCATACCACTAAAAATATAAAACATAATTAATGGCGTAAATAAATCCTTAGCTCAAATTCTAAATATATGACGTTTGAATAAGGGATTTAGATTACCAAGCACTTTCCAAGAATTTGTAAACTTATTCACATAATAATAATGCTAATAATAAAATTAACTTTCAAGCAAATTGGTCATAAAAATATGTTTTGAACATTCAGTGTTACCTTAAAAAAACTTTACTTTAAAATCCCTTATTTTATCAAGCGTCTCTTATATGTAATAAACATAAATACATCACGATATGTTTTTTGAAAGAAATATATAATACACTAACATAAGTATGACGACTTCGTTTAACAAATGTATAAAATATAAAATTCTACACTATATTTTAAATTGCCAATACGATAAGTCTTAAAACCACGAAAGGAAAATCAATCTTTTATTCGGAAGGCATTAAATAACGTTATGCAGAACCAATTAGCACACCACTGATAAATATAAAACGTAATCTCGTAAATAAATCCTCAGTTCAAATTCTATAAATATGATGCTTCAATGAGTACTTTAGATTACCAAGAATTTTCCAAGAAGTTGTAAACATTTTCACAAAATGATATTGCTAATAATAAAATTAACTTTCAAGTACATTGGTCATAAAAAATATATATTTGAAGTCCAGTGTTACCTTAAAAAAAATTTACATCAAAATTCCTTGAGTGAGGAACTATTATTGGTAATAAATGTAAAGGAATTACGATATGTCTTATGAAAGAAACGTATAATACACTAATATAAATATGACGACTTATTGACAAACTGGTCATAAAAATACGTTTTGAAAATCTAGTGTTAAAATTAAGAGAATTTTACATGAAATTCCTTGTGTTAGGAAACTTCTCTTAGTCTTAATAAATGTAAATGCATTACGATATGTCTTTTTTAAAAAACATATAATACACTAACATAAGTATGACGAATTATTGGCAAATTGGTCATAAAAACATGTTTTGAAAGTACAGTGTTACATTAAGAGAATTTTACATCAAAATTCCTTGTGTTAGGAAGCTTCTCTTACTGATAATAAATGTAAATGCATTACGATATGTCTTTTGAAAGAAACATATAATACATTATCATAAATATGACGACATCGTTTAACAAATGCATGAAATTCTGCTTTTTATTTTAAACTGAAAATACGATAAGTCTTAAAAGCACGATATTAAATTCAATCTTTTATTCGAAAGGCATTAAATAACGTTATGCAGAACCAATTAGCACACCACTGATAAATATAAAACATAATTAATGGCGTTAATAAATCCTTAGTTCAAATTCTATAAATATGACATTTGAATAAGGGATTTAGATAACCAAGAATTTTCAAAGAAGTTGTAAACATTTTCGCATAATATTATTGCTAATAATAAAATAAACTTTCAAGCAAATTAGTCATAAAAATATGTTTTGAAAGACAAATGTTACCTTAAGAAAATTTTACTTTAAAATCCCTTGTTTTAGTAAACTTATCTTATTGGTAATAAACATAAAAACATTATGATATGTCTAAAGAAACATATAATACACTAACGTAAGTATGGCGTATTCGTTTAACGAATGTATAAAAGTATGTTCTTTATTTTAAACTGACAATACAATAAGTCTTAAAACCACGATAGGAAAATCAATCTTTTATTCGGAAGGCATTAAATAACGTTATGCAGAAATTTTGAAAATATGACGATATAATAAGGGCTTTAGATTACCAAAAAGTTTCCAAGAAGTTTCAAACATTTTTTCATAATAATATTGCTAATAATAAAATAAACGTTCAAGCAAATTAGTCATAAAAATATATTTTGAAAGACAAGTGTTACCTTAAGAAAATTTTACTTTAAAGTTCTTTGTTTTAGTAAACTTCTTTTATTGGTAATAAACATAAATACATTACGGTATGTCTTTTGAAAGAGACATATACACTAACATAAGTATAACAACTTCGTTTAACAAATGTATGAAATTCTACACCATATTTTAAACTGACAATACGATAAGTCTTAAAACCACGATAGGAAAATCAATCTTTTATTTGGAAGGCATTAAATAACGTTATGCAGAACCAATTAGCACACCACTAATAAATATAAAACATAATTAATAGTGTAAATAAATCCTTAGTTCAAATTCTAAAAGTATAACGTTTGAATAAGGGCTTTAGGTTACCAAGAATTTTCCAATAAGTTGTAAACATTTTCACATAATAATATTGCTTATAATAAAATTAACTTTGAATTAAATTGGTCATAAAATATGTTTTGAAAGTTCAGTGTTACCTTAAGAAAAATTTACATCAAAATCCCTTGTTTTAGTAAAATTATCTTATTGGTAATAAACATAAATGCATTACGATATGCCTTTCAAAGAAACATATAATATACTAACATAAGTATGACGATTTCGTTTAACAAATGTATACGATTCTACACTATATTTTAAACTGACAATATGATAAGTTTTAAAAGCACGATAAGAAAATCAATCTTTTATTAAGGCATTAAATAACATTATTAAGAACCAATTATCACACCACTAATAAATTTAAAACATAATTAATGGAGTAAATAAATCCTTAGTTCAAATTCTGTAAATATGACGTTTGAATAAGGACTTTAGATTAACAATAATTTTCCAAGAAATTGTAAACAATTTCACATAATAATATTGCTAATAATAAAATAAACTTTCAGGCAAATTCGTTATACAAAATATGTCTTTAAAGTCTACTGTTACCTTAAAAGAATTTTATATTAAAATCCCTTGTTTTAGTAAAATTCTAGTATTGGTAATAAACATATATGCATTACGATATGTCTTTTGAAATGATCATATAATACACAAACATTAGTACGACGACTTCGTTTAACAAATGTATAAAATTCTACACTATATTTTAAACTGACAATACGATAAGTCTTAAAAGCACGATAGGAAAATCAATCTTTTAATCGGAAGGCATTAAATAACGTTATGCAGAACCAATTAGCACACCACTGATAAATATAAAACATAATTAATGGCGTAAATAAATCCTTAGTTCAAATTCTATAAATATGACGTTTGAATAAGGGCTTTAGACAATGAAATGGGTGACATAAAAGCATGTTTCTAGATTTTATGGAAATATTGAATATTCATTTATCACAACGGGCCCGCACAAGTTGGATTGTTGTTCCTTCATGCATATAAACCGCAACTGTACTAAACAGCGTTAATTTATTCAGCTATGGATGAAGGATTGAGCCGCATGTGGACCATCAAAACTTTCGAACGAATTTCGTTGAGAATAATGTTCGACTGCTGAACAACTAAGTGCTTTGAATGATTTATAGCGCTCGACAAACATTTTGAATGGTAAAAGTTAAGTGATTAGGAATCGAAATATTTATTATTTTAAATGTACTATTTTCCTTGAAATTGTACTGTATCTAAAATTTCTCTCTTAATTAGTCGATGTACAATTTTTATCCAATTCTATATAATACCGTTAAAAACATTAGACATACTTAAATCATACACATAAAGTTTTCTCATAAAATGTTTAGATTTATGTTAAAAATATGAACTAAACATCATTATTTTAGAGAAATATTATACAAATGTTATATCACTTTTTGATGTGAATAAGAAGTGATATAAATTTTCATTTATAAGCATTGGAAACTCAACTGGAGGGTTGTAGGTTCGGAGCCCCAGCAGGCCTAAGATCATTAAAAGTGAATGGGGCACGTAAAATAGGTTCGTAGTCACAATGTCCTACAAATTCTCAATCAATAACTCTGGGGGAGGGCAGGCTAATCCTATAGGTCTTCTGATTAGTGCCTGCTTCTAAATTACGAGGACCCGCTAGAACATAAGTCATATTTTTAAATTAACAGTGCTCCTTAAAACAAAAGGTCTCACCACTCTGCATTTACATCATGTAGCGTATCGCTCAATTGTGCTTGGTTAAACCAAGTACATCTTAAATAACAACAATAAAGTTGAACTGAGCGATATCAAAATTTGACTGTGAAATTTTAAAATCAGGGCGTAATAACTTTTAAATGAAAATTAAATATCGTTTCCGAGGTGAAATTTTACAACTATATGTAGAATATGTATATATATATATATATATATATATATATATATATATATATATATATATATACCCACATATATATATATATATATATATATATATATATATATATATACCCACATATATATACATATATATATATACCCACATATATATACATATATATATATATATATATACATATATATATATATATATATATATATATATATATATATATATATATATATATATATATATATATATATATATATATATATATATATATATATATATATATATATATATATATATATATATATATATATATATATATATATATATATATATATATATATATATATATATATATATATATATATATATATATATATATCAGGTTTCACAATGGGGTTTTAAAAATTAAGTGAGTTATATTTAAAGTGGAACTATATAAAGATCACGTAAGAGGAGAGAGGAGTACCCTTCAGTGGTGTACACAGCAAAAAAAAAAACTTAATTGTGGAAAAACATCAGGAAAAAAGGTTTACGGAAGCAAGTTTTTGGCGCACTTTGAGTCGGAAGCTGGGCTGGGAAACACCCTCTACGCTAGTCGTCGATGTAACTGAACAAAGAGTATATTTAATGACGAAGTCAAAGCTTAAGGAAAGGATTGAGTTTAATAACACATGGTTTAAAACACACACACACACACACACACACACACACACATATATAATATATATATATATATATATATAATATATATATATATATATATATATATATATATATGTGTGTGTGTGTATGTGTATATATATAATATGTATATATATATATACATACATATACATATATATATATATATATATATATATATATATATATATATATATATATATAAATGTATATATATATATATATATATATATATATATATATATATATATATATATATATACATATATATATACAAATATATATATATATATATGTATATATATATATATATATATATAAATATATATAATATTTATATATATATATATATATATATATATACATATACATATATATATATATATGTATATATATATATATATATATATATATATATATAAATATATATATATATATATATATATATATATATATATATACATATACATATACATATACATACACACACACACACACACACACACATATATAGAATATATATATATATATATATATATATATATATATATATATATATATATATATATATATATATATATATATATATATATATATATATATATATATATATATATATATATATGTGTGTGTGTGTGTGTGTGTATGTGTGTATACATACATACCTACAACAAACTGCAATTTCATAAATTGATTGTATATAAAATTTGCATAAATTATTTCAGAATACTTAATTTAAAATGAATTTTTATTAAGAATGTTATATAAAATATTACTAATGATATATAATAAGCCGCTTATAAAGGAAGTGAATGTTGCATCTGAACCGTCTAATTTTCATTGAAGATTCTGCCCATTTAGGATCCAAAAACCTGGTTGTTAATTTCTTTATACGTAAAATCTCTAAACGTAAAACTTATTTAATTGTGTTTCCCAAAATTGCTCTTTAAAATCTTATACGTGACTATAACTAACAGAATATATTAAATGAACAATAACATTTAGCTGCGATGATTTCTAAAAATCTAGTTAGAATTTAAAAAATAAAATGTGAAGACAAGAGATATGTTCCTTTGAAGCATCTTCTACGTTTATGTTTATAATTTTGACCGAGAAAAAATAATTACTTAGTTTAAAATTTATGCTTTTAGCTATCTAAAACAGTTTAGTCTTGTCTACACGTTCATTGAAATCATGATTATGACCATTATTACTTTAGCTCATAAACCGCGAGTAGGTTGAAGATAAAACTTTAAATGTACTTTGTGAAGAGCGAGATTTTTCAGGGAAAACAGTTATGGCTTAAGTGATAACTTTAAAAGTTATGGGTTTGTCTTTATAAAATATTTAATATACATTATATATAATGCTGAGATTTTTGTGGAATATGTGTTTAAATATTTAAGGCTTTTTGAAATGTTATAGTTGTTTTTAGATATTCATGTAAAAAAAGTGACTGAAAATTAAAAGAATATTTAACCCAAATAAGTATAAAGCAGGAATATATTATTTTATAACTTATATTTTAGACTATTATATTGTTTGTATACCAAAATATTTACAAAAAGAGAAAATAACTCACATAATTTTAAATCAGGAATATATTATTTTATTACTTATATTGGTGGCTATTATACTGTCTTTATGAAATGTTTAATATGTATTATATATAATGCTCAGGTTTTTATGGAATATGTGCTTAAATATTTAAGGCTTTTTGAAATGTTATAGTTGTTATTAGATATTCATGTAAAAAAATGACTGAAAACTAAAAGGATATTTAACCCAAATAAGTATAACGCAGGAATATATTATTTTATAACTTATATTTTAGACTATTATATTGTTTGGATACCAAAACATTTACAAAAAGAGAATATAACTCAAATAATTATAAAATATGAAGATTTTATTTTATTACTTATATTGTGTACTATTATATTGTTTGGATACCAAAATATTTATAATATAAAAAAATTATTGCAAAATACCAAAATATTTTTCGGGAGTGCAATAGCTGTAAGGGTAAAATATTGTACATTCCGAATATCCGAATACAAAATATAAATAAAATTATAATAAAACACATTATTTATCAATGAGGACGTGTTTTTTATAAATTTTCGGACTAAAAAACATATATATGAAAATATATATGGCTGGTTTTACAAAAATATGTGTTTAACATAATATGATACCTTAAAAATTGTAAAGAACATTATATTTGAGAAATGACCCATAATTAACCACTTAGCACACTGATAAAAAAATGCAACATTAACACACCTGCTGTTAGGTTTAGTTTTTTTAACTCTACAGTCTACTATTTTGTTACAGAACATCTAATTACACCAGTATCTACTGCTTAATATAATCATTAATTTAACAAAAGCATAATTGATGCATTTTAAGTACTACAATTATCCCTTACAGCAGTAGAAATCTAAGCTACGAATTCCGGTACGGTATAACAGTGCCCTGTGCTTTCGGTCACTCACCGTTCTTCCCGAGAAGTATTAATTTGACGCTTGTTTTTATATTAATAACTTTTCTACGTATTACATATGAGAACAAACAAATAATTATAGAAGGGTTTGACAAACGAGCAAACTTTTTTTTTACAAAGTAAAATTGTTATTTTATACTGTGTTTTTTCTCATGAATGCGAGTTACAAAATACGTAGTTACTAATTTACCATACTTAATTTTTTTAATTAGTTCTAGGATGTAACAACTACTGCTGAATTTCGAGTTTTATTTATATTAACCATTCCTTTAACTACTGCGATTTTACTACAATATAGTGATATAGCAAATAATAAAATATAAAAACAGATTATTTAAATAATTTTATTTATTATAATGTTTTAATAAATTTAATTTATATAATTATGCTAGCAAAATAAATAAAATGTAAATGCATTTTAAGTCTTCAACGGTAATGTGCTCTTTGAGAAACCTGTCTAACAACAGAAAAATTCTTGTTACAAATAGTTAATATTTTGTAGTTATTGCTTCTAATAAAGATGACATTACGCCTTTATCAGTACAACAAATTAGCTAAAATTTAATTGGATGATAAAGCATACAGAATTGATAGTTATATTTTAAAATTATAACAGCATTATACTATTAAAATCCCCTCGGTGTCAAAAAAACCCTTTAACCTAGTGAAAAAAATATATATTCTAGTTTTCTTATATGCATTCTGCGTGTTAAAAATGTATACCCTGGTACATAAAAGTTATTTACCAGCGTGTATAGTGTACTTAAAACTAAAGCATTACTATTTAAATAGTATTACTCTTAAATGTTAATTATTTCTACTTACGTATCAAGAAAATGCATTTTTTAATCTTTTCATAAAATATCTTTACTCACCTAAAAGAAAAAAGAGAACTGAAATTAATTTCCAATCAAATGGCATAAATATTATACTACATTAAGATTCATAAGCATAATTTCACTTAGTAGAACATAGCTTATTATAAAATATATAGCAATTATAAGCATTAAGTATACACTTATTATGAAATTAAAATAAGAATTAAATTAAAAAAAATCATGATAGATGCCTAAATAATTAAGTCACTAATAATCGTAATAAGAAATTTTAATCCAATATTGAATTACTATAATAGTTAAACGAAATAAAATACCGCAGAAACAATATATATATATATATATATATATATATATATATATATTATATATATATATATATATATAATATATATATATATATATATATAAATATATATATATATATATATATATATATATAATATATATATATATATATATATATATATATATATATATATATTATATATATATATATAAAATATATATATATATATATATATAAATATATATATATATATATATATATATATATATATATATATATATATATATATATATATTATATATAATATATATATATATATTAAATATATATATATATATGTGTGTGTTGTGTGTTATGTGTGTGTGTGTTTAAGCATATATACATAGAGTACATATACATAAATGAACATATATATATGCAGTGTGCGTATATATAAAATATATATATATATATATATATATTTTTATATATTATATATTATATATATATATATTTATTTATATATATATTTATATAAATATATATATATATAAATATATATATATATATATATATATATATAATATATATATTATATATATATATAATATATATATAATATATATTTATATAAATATTATATAAATATATATATATATATATATATATATATATAAATATTATTATAAATATATATATATATATAATATATATATATATATTTATATATATTTGTGTGTCTTTTTCGATTTACTATATTTTGTAGTTTGTTAGTCATTATTCATATCATGGTAGGTAAATTTGCTTTTAAACATGCCTAACAAAAGTCAGTTGAACAGGAGTAATTATTATTTATTTTAGAACTTAACGGAATTATTTTAAACATTCTTTCTGTTAAAGTTTGAAGATAATTATTTTCACGAAGTTTATACGAAATTTTTAGTTTTGTAAGTAGGTCAAGATGGAAACTTCTATCTGTGTTTACCAAGTATAACTTTTCTAGACTAAAACTTACGTAACAATATATATACAAAAGTTTTAAAGCAAAATAATTTTTATTATATGTACATTGATAGTAAATGGCATTATAAATATCGTATTATTTTTAAAAAATGAGATTTTTTTATATTTGCATAGTTTTTCAGTTGTGTTTATTTGATAAATATCCCGTCTGTTTCTCAAACTTGAGAGATTTAACAAATAGAGGAAAAACCTATGAACCAATATGGCATGTATATAACATAAAATATAAAATGAAAAGCATAAAAAAGAGGAAAATTGTATAGTATTACCTGATAGAACATTGTTTTTATGATAGATCATAGTTTTTAAATTGAATTGTACCAATTATACGTGTGCAACATAAAATACGAAAAGAGAAGCATAACAAAATAAAAAAGTATATAAGTTAATTCGATGATCTAGCTCATCAGCTATTTACATAACAATATAGGCACACAAAGTACAATGTAAAATATTTTTTGGATGCTATTAAACTCTTCAGTGTTTAATTAATCTGTGATATATATATATAGAAATTATGTCATGAATTGAAAAACAGAGTTTAATCGATAACATGTATACAACATAAAATACGAAAAGAGAAGTATAACAAAATAAAAAAGTACATAAGTTAACTCTATCTTCAAGCTGGTCATCTATTTACAAATCATATAGTCACAACAACTACAATGTAAAACATAGTTTGGATGATGTTAAACTCTTCAGTGTATGATTAAACTTTGATATATATAATAGTTATACCATGAATCGAAAAACTGAGTTTTATCAATAACACGTATACAACATAAAATACGAAAAGATAAGTACAGAAAAATATTGAAGTGTATAAGTTAACTCGATGTTCTAGCTGTTTAGATCATTACATACCTTATGGCCATGAAAACCACAATGTAAAACCTATTTTGGATGCTGTTAAACCCTTCAATATATGATTAATCTTTGATGTATATGTAATCGTTATGTCATGAATCGAAAAACTAAGTTTTAACAATAATACGTTTACAAAATAAAATAGGAAAGGATAAGTAAAAAAATATGAAAGAGTAAAACCTAACCTGAAGAACAAGAAGTTCAGCTATTTACATACCTCATTATCACGAAAACTACAATTTAAAACTTATTGTGGGTGCAGTTAAAGTAATCGATATATTATTATTTTTATATATCATCGATATGTCGTGAATAAAAAAATCAGCTGTGTCAATAATGTGCATACAACGTAAAATTCGAAAGGATAAGCATAATAAAGAATAAAAGTGCATAATCTATACTGTTAAACAAAGTAGTCATCAGTTTATATATCTTGTGGATATGAATTTACAACCCGATAAATATTATGGATGTAGCTCAACTCTTCGATATATCATCGATAAATGATGAATCCACAATTTGATCGACATCGATAATATGTATACAACTATTACTGGTGCTACAATATAGCCTTTAAACATAGAAATAGCTAGTTTATTAGAAAAGATATGTATTTTATGATTTTTTATACTACCTCATTTGCATTTTTTATTATTTATTAGTATTTACTAGTACTTTATTATTTTTATTTACTTTTAATCAATTTATGTATTGAAAAATTGCTGATAGTTCCTTAGAAATATATAACACTAATAAGAAACAAAATTAAAGCAATAAGGTTCAAAGTGTGTTTCAGTTTCTCTCAAATAGGTAAAAAAAATCTGATTGAACAATCGTTTTATAGTAATATCTGTTTCTAGTGTATTTTTTAGTGTATGTGCGGAGTTAGACACTTAAAGAATAGTATTACTTTATAATTAAGCATCAATGAGTATGACAATTTTTTGGATATTTTTATTTCAAAATTGCAATATTCATAATATTTTTAAATTACTGGAATTTATTTATATTATGGTATTAACACTGATATCTAGAAATGTATAGATATATTTACTTATTATCTATTATTAGTCAATTATTGATATATTTTTCTGATTTATATTACAATATTAACACTTATATCTAAACATGTATAGATATCTTTACTTATTATATATTATTAGTCAATTATTGATATATTCTTCAGATTTATATTACAATATTAAAACTTATATCTAAACATGTATAGATATCTTTACTTATTATCTATTATTAGTCAATTATTGATACATTTTTCTGATTTATATTACAATATTTACCCTTATATCTAAACAAGTATAAATATCTTTCCTTATTATCTATTATTAGTCAATTATTGATATATTTTTTCTGATTTATATTATCATATTAACAGTAATATCTAGAAATGTATAGATATCTTTACTTATAATATATTATTAGTCAATTATTGATATATTTTTTTATTAATATTATCATATTAACATTAATATCTAGAAATGTATAGATATCTTTACTTATTTTCTATTATTAGTCAATTATTAATATAGTTTTCAGAGATAGGTAAAACTTTAATATCGTATTGTTGCTGTTACCTTGATCTATATCGATATATTATTTTTACCCAATATATTTTAATCTATAATTAACATAAAAATTAATTTTATATTTTTTAAAAATTATTATCGGTTTTCAAGTCTATATACAGTGTAAGACTCTAAAGAAAAGCTTTAATTTACAATTAAATGAGTATTACAATTTTGAGATGGCAAATAATATATTTTTAGTAACTGGAAGTTATTTATACTATCTTATCAACACTAATATCTAGATATATATCGGTATCGTTACCTTACCTTTATTATTAGTCAATCCTTGACATATTGAGCATTACAATTTTTAGATGGCAAATAATATTTTTTTTATTAATTGGAAATTAATTATACTATTTTACCAACACTGGTATCTAGATATCAGTGGTATCTATATATCAGTATCGTTACCTTATTTTTATTATTAGTCAATTATTGACATATTTTTCTGAGGTGGTAAAAGTTAAATATATTATTGAAGCTGTTATATACATATATCTATATCAGTATTTTATCACCAAATTTTTATTTATTATCAGTATATTTTACAGAAGTGAATGAAATTGGACATATAAAATAAAAAATACACTGCAAGTAAATAATTTAAGTTTTACTTGTAAATATTTCCGCTTAATTAAAAACATGATTCATAATTAAAGTAGCAATACATCTATAGAATTAACAGATTCTGGGAATCAGTTTTAGAGATTTAATTTTCTCCAAACAAATAAAATACGTTGATTAATTAGTCAATTATTGATATATTTTTCCGAGATGGGTAAAACTTAAATATACTATTGAGGCTGTTATATATATTTATATCTATATCAGTATTTTATCACCTATTTTTTATCTAATACCAGTATACTTTACAGAAATGAATACAATTGGAAATTTAATATAAAAAATACACTGTAAGTAAATAATTTAGGTTTTACTTATAAATATTTTCGTTTAATTAAAATCATGATTCATTATTAAAGTAGCAATACATCCATAGATTTAACCGATTCTGGGAATCAGTTTTAGAGATTTGATTTTCTCCAAACAAATAAAATACGTTGATTTATTAGTCAATTATTGATATATATTTCCGAGATGGGTAAAACATTAATATCGATTTCTTACTGTTACCTTGATCTATATCAATATCAATATATTATTATTACCCGATATATTTTAATCTATAATCAATTTAAAAATTAACTGAATATTTTTTTATTATTATCTGTTTTCAAGTGTACATGCAGTGCAAGACTCTGAAGAAAGGCATTAATTAATTTATAATTAAACATCAATGAGTATTACATTTTGAGATGGCAAATAATATTTTTAGTAACTGGAAGTTATTTATATTTTCATATCAGCACTGATATCTAGATATATATCGGTATCGTTACCTTATCTTTATTATTGGTCAATTATTGACATATTTTTCTAAAGAGGGTAAAACTTAAATGTACTATTGAGGCTTTTATAAAAATTATATATATATATTTGTATTTCATCACGAATTTTTTATCTATTATCAGTATATTTTACATAAGTGAATAAAATTGGAAATATAATATAAAAGTTACACTGTATGTAAATAATTTAGGTTTTAATAAACTATAAATTGTAATTATTGTAACTAGTAAATGTAATTACTTAATAGTAAATGTTTCCGTTTAATTAAAATCATGATTCGTTATTAAAGTATCAATACATCCATAGATTTAACCAATTCTGTGAATCAGTTTTAGAGATTTGATTTTCTCCAAACAAATAAAATACGTTGATTTATTAGTCAATTATTGATATATATTTCCGAGATGGGTAAAACATTAATATCGATTTCTTACTGTTACCTTGATCTATATCAATATCCATATATTATTATTACCTGATATATTTTAATCTATAATCAACTTAAAAATTAACTGAATACTTTTTTATTATTACCTGTTTCCAAGTGTACATGCAGTACAAAACTCTAAAGAAAAGCAATAATTTATAATTAAACATCAATGAGTATTACATTTTTAGAGGTAAATAATATTTTTAGTAACAGGAAGTTATTTATATTATTATATCAACACTGATATCTAGATATATATCGGTATCATTACCTTATCGTTATTATTAGTCAATTATTGACATATTTTTCTGAGGTGGGTAAAACTGAAATGTACTATTGAGGCTGTTATAAAAATTTATATCTATATTTGTATTTTATCACGAATTTTTTATCTATTATCAGCATATTTTAAATAAGTGAATAAAATTGGAAATATAATATAAAAATTACACTGTATGTAAATAATTTAGGTTTTACTAAACTATAAATTGTAACTATTGTAACTAGTAATTGTAATTATTTAATTGTAAATGCTTCCGTTTAATTAAAATCATGATTCGTTATTAAAGTAGCAATACATCTATAGATTTAACCGATTCTGGTAATCAGTTTTATAGATTTGATTTTCTCCAAACAAATAAAATACGTTGATTTATTCCTTGATTAAACATTTATATCTATATCAGTATTTTATCACGAATTTTTTATATATTATCAGCATATTTTACAGAAGTGAATAAAATTGGAAATATAATATAAAAGTTACACTGTATGAAAATAATTTAGGTTTTACTGAACTATAAATTGTAACTATTGTAACTAGTAATTGTAATTATTTAATTGTAAATATTTCCGTTTAATTAAAATCAATGATTCATTATTAAAGTAGCAATACATCTATAGATTTAACCGATTCTGGGAATCAGTTTTATAGATTTGATTTTCTCCAAACAAATAAAATACGTTGATTTATTCCTTGATTAAACATTTATATCTATATCAGTATTTTATCACGAATTTTTTATCCATTATCAGCATATTTTACAGAAGTGAATAAAATTGGAAAAAATTGTGAATAAAAGTGAAAAAATTACACTGTATGTAAATAATTTGGGTTTTACTGAACTATAAATTGTAAATATTTTAACTAGTAATTGTAATTATTTAATTGTAAATATTTCCGTTTAATTAAAATCATGATTCGTTATTAAAGTAGGAATACATCTATAGATTTAACCGATTCTGGGAATCAGTTTTATAGATTTGATTTTCTCCAAACAAATAAAATACGTTGATTTATTTCTAGGACAAAGTTACAATACAAAGGGACATCCAATTCCTGTTTTTGTCCTCTCCGTGGTTACAGTGAACTTAATAAGAAAAAATATTTTAGCTAGAAACAAAAGAACAAATCAATTAAGAAAGTTGTCAGGATGAAGACAAATATCTAAAAATAAACATATTGTCCAATCTTTGAAAATCGATCCAAACAGAGAACCAATACTTATAAAACCACAAAAGAGGTTTCTAAGATCTTTTGTTTAGTTTAGAAGGATTTATTAGCAACATAAATAAAGAAAACTTTTTTGCTTTTGTTACAACATTTTACGGGTTCTCTTTTTTTTTCTTTTCTTGCTTAGAGTAACATGCAGTGTAGGTACTTGACCCGGACAATGTAAGAACATTTAAAAGCAGTAAACATCCATACTTGTATTTAGTTTCAAAAATTAGGTAAACACATTGATAAATATATAAAAATGGTACACACCAGTCTACCAGTTTTTTGTGAATAATTCTTTCTTTTCATTTTTTGTTTAGTGTTGAAAAAGTGTAGAAACATTTATAGGTAAAGAAATCATTTAATTTTTAGAAATTTTGTTCATATGGGATGTCAATAATTAAACTTATCCCCTTTAACCCTCCGAGTGGTACACACCGAGGACTAAAAGTCTCCAAAAATACGCTAAAGTTTCATTGTGTCATTGACTAAAGTGTTCTATGACTTTTTACTTTACCCTTTGTCGACTAGATTGGAATACGGGAAACCCACCCTCGTTACTATCCCTTTACTTCCGGTTATAAATAGATATATAAATAGACATTATAGATTATTAATTTTTAATACACATAAAGCTCGCCAAGTCTCGAAGATCATCCCATAAGAAATAATGGGTTCTAAAAGTACATATAAAAATATTCTTTAAGAGAATGATTTCTATCTTTTTTTACGAAAGTCATCCAAGCTATTTAAGTGGTGCAATTAGAGATACATCTGTTACCGGAAACGAAATACTTCGAAATAGAGATTTACAAAGCCATGAAAAGCTATCATCGTCTTTGTACCTCAGAGAGTAGGTGTGCAGTTCCTAAACAATCGACCTGACCCTCCTACCTCAAAACTCCATAGGGGAAAACACTGCAGAAATGTACATTACATCCATTTTCGAAACGTTTTGGAGGTCGAAAATTGTACGTGACAACCGCTTTGAAGACATCATCGATTTGGCAGAATTGTACGTGCGAACCGCTTAGAGGGTTAAAGCCAATTCCGAACGACTACGAACATGCCTATAGTGGGATTTGAACCCATGAATTCCGGTACTGAAAAGCAGCGCTCTATCATGTGGACATCGTCCGGCTGTAAATTGTTTCGTTTTTTCTTTATTATACCTTTTTTATGATAATCATTGTTTCCCAGCATAATTAAATCTTTATAAAACTATTTTCACTCTGTACAAGGGTTTTGCACTTTAAACACCCCTCAAAGACCACCCTACCCTCTCAAGAAATGTAAAAAAAAATATGCATTTATATTTATAAAGTCCATAGATACCATTATTGAACTAATTTCATTAAATCCCAAAGAATTTATATGAGTGAAATTTAAAGGATTAACCCTTTAGCGGACGGTGGTTCCGCAGTGAGACCACACTTAAATATCTTAATTTTTTCTTTACTTTTAGGAGACATATGAATGATTTTTTCGATTTTTTATTTGTTTTTTTACAATTTAAACCTTAACATCTGATAGCACTATATTTAATTTATTATTTTCTTTTGAAATATATGTAATTAAACTTGCTTTACCTGGTAAGTCAGTAATTTGATTTGTCTCACTTAAGTCATAAGTGAGAAAAATAAAAGTATCTACCAAACAACACGTATAAATTTTTAAGTTATTTATTTATTATACTATTTTTAAGCTATTTATTTATTATACTATGCGTTATCTTTTTAATTTTTATACTGTTTGTTAAATTATTCATTTATTATACTATTAGTTAAGTTATTTATTTATTGTACTATTTGTTAAGCTATTTATTGTAATATTTGTTAAACTATTTATTTATTGTACTATTTGTTAAGCTATTTATTTATTGGACTATTTGTTAAACTATTTATTTATTATACTATTAGTTAAGCTATTTATTTTTTGTACTATTTGTATTTATTTATTATACTATTTGTTAAGCTATTTATTGTACAATTTGTTAAGCTTTTTATTTATTGTACTATTTTAAGGATACTTATTTATTGTTCTTCCGATATAATTAAAATTTTAAAAAGTATTATATTCACACTGTACAAGGGGATGTGTTTGTTAGTTAAACTACCTCTCAAACCCTCCTATACCTATAAAGTATAAACCTATCAGGCATAGGAGGGTATAGCAGGGTAAGGTATAGGAGGTCCTATAAGGTATTCCCCTCTAAGGAATGTTTAGAAAAAATTTCATATATTTCACATTCATGATGTTCATAGATAACATTTATAAACTAATTTCCTTGTTTGTGACCTTCAAAGGGTTAAAAGGTTGGGGGCT